>JANZXP010000002.1:22514012-22524603 GCA_027576715.1 Erythroxylum flavicans
TAGCTTAATCCTAATTAGATGGGGATGTCATCTATTGGTTAGATTGATGTAATCTTATTAGGATAAGATAGGATAAGGTCGTGATCTTAGTTAATAGAGTTCTATTAGGATTCTACCTTAGTCATCTAGTGGAGCCTATAAATAGCTCATTAGAGGTGAGAATTATAGGAAGAATTTGATCATTGAGAGAGTTCAGTGAGAGAAGATCAGAGTTGAGAGCTTTTGGGGGAGAGTTCTCATCATAAGGGCTTCGAGTAGGGAGTTCCTTGAGTGCTTCGAGTAGGAGATACTCGTGTCTTTTGTTAACATTTTGTGGATAGTTAATGAAAGAGATAGCTTCGGCTACATTTAAAAATCTTTTGTTGCTTTCTTTACTCTACTTTACACTTGTGGTATTTTGGTGTGTGAGAGAAACACTTTAAATACTTGTGTACGCGTGAGATATTCGAGGGCTAATGGAATTGTTCGGCGACATTCACGTGAGAAGGCTGAATCTTTGCTTAAGCGGACCGAAGCGGGATTGCCGCACTAAGGTGGGCGTGACTTGTGGCAAAAGTTTGGGTACAAAGTAGACCTTTGTGACAGTAACCTTATTTCTTTGGGTAAATTGACAAAATACACATAGATATGTTGGTAGTGGAAGGTGATGCAAAGTGTATCGCGGTCCTCGCTTAGTGATACAAGGGAGGAAGGCTAACAACCACATTTGCTTTGTGGAGGGTCATTGCATTCGGAGGGACAAGGTCGTAAAGAAGAAGGTCTGATTCTCAAATGAGGTGGAGGTGTTTGGTGATTTGGGTTGAGGGAGGAATATGTTGGGTATCTCCTTAAATCCTAAATACTAGCTATGTGAGTTTTATTTTAATTGTTGTTTGAAATTAAATGAAACTAAGAAAAGAGAAAAAGAAAAAAGGAATAAAACATAGACGGTAAAATATTGCAAGAGAGTGCTTTGTTTTACTTGCAAGTTGGCCACTACTAAGTGAAAAGTTTTTTTTATTACCATGAGTGGAAGGAGCTAGTGCTTCATTACTTGATGAGTAAAGCGGTTGTTTTGTTGGTGAGATAAAAAAACTTTACCTTTTTTGCTTATGAGGGGTGTTGTTGTAAAAACTAGTAGAGGATGAAAAAAAGAGAAGTATACTCCATTGTTTTGATGTGTGAGACAGTAGATATTTGTTGAGATAATCAAGAGGAAGATGATCATCATCAATAGATATTCGGTGTTAGTATCTCTTGAGTTTGTAGAAAGTACTAATTTGATTAGATTTTTCAATTTGTACTAGAACTTAGAGACAATTGTACTTGTTGAGATTATTTTTGTTGGTGCCGATTCTACTCTTGACTATTATAGTGAATTGATTTTAATCCGCAGAGATTCATATCGTAGTTTTTTTCCTAGTTGAGAGAGATTTTTCACTTAAATTGCTTGTTGTTGATTTAGTTTCTTACACTTTATTTCTCTTGCTATTATTGTGGTTGTGTTTGTAGTGATTTTCCAACACCATATGGTCAAAATAGTGGGTGTTCCTTAAAAACATACATACTCTGTTTTCATAATTCCCATCCAGGACCAGAACTGAAGTTGAGTTTTGATGTGCAGCGGTATGATTTGCTGAGTTATGAGATGAAAGAAGCAGAGTGGGCTAGAGAGAATCGTGTTCCAACGTTGGAAGAATACATAGAAACCTCCATCGTTTCACTTGCACTAGGATCTATCATCCTTGTACCTCTGTTTTGCATTGGACCTGTGTTGTCTGAAGAAGTGCTTGCTTCTGTGGAGTACGATAATCTCTTCAGACATGTCAGCTTAGTTGGTCGACTTCTCAGTGACCTTGCCTTTGATGAGGTAATCACAAAACACGAAACACCATCAACCGCCATTCCAAGTTTATCTCACGTTTTTTTTCCCCTGAAAACTCAAAAATGAACAATTTTTGCGGAGAGAAGGCGAAGAGGGTAAGCTGAACAGTGTTATCCTGAGAATGCTTCAAAAGTCCATGACTGAAGAAGAAGCAGTGAGCGAAACTAAGAGACTGATAGAGAGTCAAAGAGTAGAGTTGCTACGAAAGGTGTTGTAAACAAAAGACAGTGAAGTCCCAAACGCCTGCAAGGATTTCATATGGAAGATGTGCCACGTTCTTCACTCCTACAATGAAACCTGTGACAGTTACAAGCTTAAAGCCGGCAAGTTTGTTCCCTGGAAACCTGTCGCTGTTCCTCAAGTTCTTCCTTTCGAGAAAAAAAATGAGAAATATTAGCAAATAGAGGTTTTAGTGGGAGAACAAAAATAAAATATGATCTTCCCCTTCATGGTTTTTGCCTTCTAATTTGATCGTCTTCATCTTTCCCCTTGGAATCTGTTTAGCGTAAATCTTTGAATAGGTGGTACAAGCATTTACCAACTTGCACGCTAAGACAAGTTGGACTTGGGGATGATAGTAAGTCGGGCGGGGACTGGGATAAAATGAATGTTGTTTTGTATGAATTGTTTCAGATTGGGCTGACAGAGGGTCCGTTTTGTCATTCCTATAAATAATTGAATATGTTATCAAAATACTACGTAACCATTTTTATGAGCAGAATTGTGATTATTGTTCACAATGTTTTGCAGCACGACCACTCTTCAGAGTTCGAAACTGCTGTTTCAATGGAATAATTGTCCAAAATTAGCTACATTCTCTTATATTTGATATTGAATTTAGATCCTTTGGTTGTTTAAGTCATGAAAACATAATAACAAGAATATGAAATGATATTTTACTTTACTTTTAAATTTTCAAAAATTGACTTTTTAAAATAAAAAAGCAAAAGATATACATATATATATATATATATATATGCCTTGAAGTTGAATGAAAGTTTTCTTGGCATTGGAATGAGTTATCAATTTATTTTAAAATACGTTTGTGTTTTGATTTTAAAATTTAGTTGGATTGAGGTTATCTAAATGAAAAAATAAAAGTTTAATTAAATTTGAGTTATTGAAATAAAAAAAAGATACTTGTACTAAGCCTTTGAATCTAAAACTCTGACAATTCATTTAAGATTTATCAGCTATTTTCGGGTTGACCGTGGACCAAAATGTCAATTTTAGGGAGGCCTGTTTTGACTCTTCTTTTCGCCTTTTTGTTGGTACGGTTTCGTCATTTATTATGACGATATAACTAAAAGACAAAGAGAGAACACTGGTCTCACGGAGATATTGACCCAACAATGATTTTGAATCACACCTGCGTGTCCAATCCATGGCTTCTTATTTATTTCTCCTGAAACATGACTCATTCTCATCGATTATTGGAATTTCCACAAATTATATCTTTGAAGAAGTTAAATTTGGAATTTTGATTTTGGTTTTGACTACGCATCCCATCGGATGGCATTCGAAATTATTGAAGGATTGAAGACTAAGAAGAAATGAGTAATCAAAGTTGAAAATAAAATGTTGCGAACGACGTATCAAATTTGGCATTGGATTAGGTTCTGGTATGATATTATATAGGTATCGGTTAATACTTGGTACCATTTCAGGTAATTTTTTAATTTTATGAAATAGCCATTGAATTTTTTTAGAAATTACAAAATAGTTCACTGTCATATTGTATAGTTGTACTGTATAGTTTATAAGTTTACATCAATCCTTTTCCAAAAATCTTAATAATAAATAATAACTACAATTAATATAAAATAATAATAATTTCAGATATTTCACATATAAATAATAACTACAATTAATATAGAAAAAGATAATTATAATCATATAAATATAAAATTAAGAATAGTATAAAGTATTCAAAATATTACAATTTCACTATAAAATAAATAATAATTACATCAAAACATCCAATAAAAAGAATAATAAATATCCTCAACTCTTAAATTATTACAATTCATGACAAGAGTTCGTGATGAGGAACCAATCAAGTAGAAGTTAAACATGTAACAAAAACATTTACAATTACATTGCATATATAAAATTTAACATAAAGAAGAAAAAAACAAAAACCTAAAACTTAATTCAATCATCTACAGGAGGATACTCGCTATAACTATACTGACCTCAGTTATCATTTAGTACAAACTATTCATCATTGAGAAGAGTCTCATCATCATCATCATTCAAATTCAATGCACCAAATGATACGTCAATGTTTTCCCAACTAAGATTATCTTCCAAATTATTCACATCTATCAAATCTGGATCCTCAAAAACTTAATATGCCAAAAAATTGATATTATCAATATAAATTGGATTTGTTAAATTACTTGTGCTATTAAAACTCTTGGTAAAAAATAAATTTTAATTATAAGAAAATACATCAAAATTAATAATGATAATAACATACCTTTGTCGAAGCTTTAAATTGTAACGAACAAATACCAAATCATTTAATTTCTTGTGCTCTAATCTATTCTTTTTCTTGAAATGGATAAATTCAAATATGTTCCAGTTCCGTTTAGAGCCTGTTACACTCACACATTGATTTAAAATTCGAATTGCAAACCTTTGCAATTCTAAAACACTACTTCCGAATTGATCCTACCAAGAAACTGTAAGTCCTAAGATAATAAAAGTAACATTATAAACAAAATAAAGTGATAAATAATTTTCAAGAAATAAGAAAAAGGAAACAGCTAATACCTGGAGAAAATTTTGCTCTTTGCCGAATAGCAATCGGCAATCCAAAATCCCCATAAGACTGCTTATAAAGCTCCATTTGTGAGCTTAAGAGATCTTGCATCATTTCGTAGCCAACAATTGTTGTAATAGTGAATAGCTTTCATATACTGACTTCAGTTTTCTTTGTAAAATCCGGTCTGAAATATACACTAGGATTCAAAAACGCCTCGGCTACAAACAATAGAGAAGAATGTTGTCTTTCCAATCTCTCATTGATGATTGCAAGATACGTGTATATAAAGAAGGCCCATGTTTCATATTGGCGTTGATTGCTTCCTTTGCCTTTTCCATGGCATCCAAAAAATAACTCATTGTTGGCTTTTCTTCATTATCAGTCACGCGAAGCAACTTCACCAAAGGCTCAGAAGCTCCGATAACAAATTGAAATTAAGACTAAAATTCTCTATCTTTTAGTATAGTGCTAGAAACTTCCAATCCAGCATTAGACTTGGCATGCTCAGATGCAACTCACTTATCACTTGTAAACATTTGTCTTAATTCTTTCTTCATTGAAACAAAAGACTGAAGTGATAAGAAATTTATGACAAATCTCGTCACACCAAGACGACACAAATTTCTGTCATTGGTAAATTCTTTTCTCATTAAATTCAACACTCATGCATGATTATAGATAAACTTGGTCACCTTTTTAGCTTTCTACATAATTTCATTAATAATAGGAAAATACCTGGGGTCTTTATTCTCCAGCATTAGGTCAATGCAATGTGTGATACAAGGAGTTCAAAAATAAGTATACCTATTCTGTAACATTCTTTCTGCCACTTTATAAACAAAATTATTATCAGTAATAAATTGAACAATGCTTTTTGTCCCCACTTCATTCACAACTTTATCAAATATCTCAAATAAAGTATCAATATTTCTAATAAAGCCAGATGCATCAATAGACTTCAAAAACATTGAGTCGTTTGTAGAATAAACCAAAAAATTAATAATAGGCTCTTGTCTCCTATATTTCCAACCATAGCACATAATTGAACACCCAAAAGTAGCTCAATTCACTCTTCTTTCAGCCAAATATCTTTTAATTTTAGTAACTGAGCAATATAAAAATTTACCTTTTAAGTCATCAATCGAAGGAGCTTTGTATCCTCAACCATAAGAGACTATTACATCCACCATAGGTTGATAAAAATAAGACTAAGAAGCATTGAATGATGAACCTGTATCATTCCACCATCTACTTACTACCATATCGATATTGTGAGTTGCATCTTTTGATTACATTACACTACGAATTGAAGGTTAGGCTCTAGGAGCTATTCGTGGTACTAAAAACTGCTCACCTGCTTTTTCTTTTCCTCACATAGGTCTAGGTGTAACATTCACTTCTTCTTGAGCTTGGGATGGAACCACTACCACTACCACTACCACCTTCAACATTTCCATAAGAACCACGAAAATTAGCAAACGAACTTCTACTGCTAATTTCAAAATTGAACATTTCCCTTCTATTTTTCTCATGTTGATATTCTTCAAGCAATGTTTTCATTTGTCACTTCACATCAGGACTTACTTTTTTACAGGGTTCTATATCTCCTTTAACCCCAGCTAAATGCTTTTTTAATTAAGTGATTCCTCTATCTTTCAAATGTTTGTTACAAAATAAGCAAATTGTATGGTTCTTCATACCTGAGACTAATGTAGCATGAGCTTAAGTTAGATCATTGTATCTTCCTGAAACAATTTGATCAGGAGTACTTGAACTTCCTTCTATTAATTTGTAACAATAAATGAAGACATATATCAAAATCATACACAATTCGATTTCATCTAACACAATCCAATTTTATCTAGCATAATTCATCAATAAGTTAGAAAACAATAATTTTTCGACATACACAATTACACAATACGCAAGTCCATCATATGTAATATAACTCATTTTGTATAATTACCTCCTTAGATGAACATTTATAAGTATATATTTCTATCTAAGGTAGGACTTGGTTTCTTGATAATGAGAGCATATGTTTGTGGACTTTAATTTGACAAATATTTGTGGGCATAGAAGATACATTCATGTGTACGAAAGTGAAACTTATGGATAATAAATAAACTACACACTTGCTACCAGCACTTTACATTTGTAGCTTGTAAAAGGAAATTAGTTCTATCATATATGATTGAAGTAACAAGATATATTAACTTATGATTAAACTGCATGCATGATAAGTTGAATGTTAAGCTTCACCATACTTTAATGACATACAATTCAATGAAGAAATATATATCAATTTCTCATGACGATGAAAGAATTGATAGATGCATGATTTCAATTGATAGAATTAAGTTCTACTTAATCTACAACCTATAACATTGACTCAATCACTTTAGTGACATCTTATAGAAACTCAAGTTTAGTATCAACAATCAGAAAAAAAAAAAAAAGATAGAGCTTGACTATATTCTAAGGTATTGAATTTATTTCTTGATTTCAGAAATTAATAAAGAAGTTGAGATATCTTGTATAATATATACAAGTAACAAGGAGTCTAGTTTATTAAAAGATAGTGTATAAATTGCAAGTTATCTTTTTCTAGAAGTGAAAGAATGCAACCATTATTTTATATAATTTACAATAGTCCTCCAAGGAAAAGACAAATTGAATGTCAAAACTTCAAACACTTCTTCGGGCAATGTTTTAAATTTAATATTTGAAATTGAGAAAAATTATTATCAATTCTTTATCTTTATTCTTTATTAAAAAAGATGGAGGAAATTTAGTAGTTTCATTAACATAAAAGAAGAAGAAATTATTAAACTTTATTCATTTTAATTATAGAAATTTCTAATATATGGATTGGAAAGATCATATTCATAATTACTCTTGCAATGCAAGCAACTAAAAGTCATGTTTCTTTAGTACGATGATAGTTTGTAATTACTTCATCATCATCATCATCATCACACCCAGTCAGAAGTCCCACAATTAAGCGGAATTTGGGGAGGTCTGATAGTACGTAGCCTTATCCCTACATAATAGAGAAACTATTTCCGGTAGACCCACAATGCAAATGTGATAATAAAGGAGTGATGCAGGTTAAAGAGTAAATAGATAAAACTTGCACGCTAAAAGATTATGAAAATTACAGTACAATAAATATATAAATAAATAATAATAAATAACTAAAGAATATACCTGATATGTTGTCCAGATCTGCTAGTACTTGGAAAAAAACCTGATATGGTAGCTAGCTCTGCTAGTACCTGATAAGTTGTCAAATTCGGCTCGTCTTGTCTCTGTTCAAACTAGGAATCTTTGCTCAAAAACTCTGAGGATATGACAATCTGACAGTTGCCAACGACCTCGCGAGATCTTTCCCCATACACCTGTCCTAAAAAGCCAAGTTGTAGGCCTGAAATTCTTGTCCAAGCCTTTCCACTAAAAAAAAGACAGAAAGGACATAGGGTTGTTGATCTCTTACGCGGTAAAGACGTAGCACGAGCGGTAAGCTAGACCTCTCTTGATAACGTACTCAACTGTTTTGGTGAACGTTAAAGGGTAATCCTTTACCCTTATTCGATCACGCCAGACTTTTCTATTTCTAGCCACTATCTCAGTAAGGGCCAAGTCTGACATATCTTTCTTGATCACTTCCTTCCAGTTTTTATATGGTCTCCCTTTTCGCCTCTTATAGTCACTAGGTTATTTTGTCACAGCGTCATACCGGAGCATCAGAGGGCCTCCTGCACACATGCCCAAACCACCTAAGTCGAGTCTCTCTCAACTTGTTGACAATACTAGCCACCTATAGTCTGTCTCTCACCACATGATTCCAAACCTTCTCTCTTTTGGTAATGTCACACATTCACCGAAGCATACATATTTCTGCTACCAACAACTATCTTGTATATCTACGTTTGACGGGCCAACACTCTGCCCCATATAACATGGTTGGCCAAATCACCATTTTATAAAACTTTCCTTTGAGTTTTAAAAGAATCTTCCGATTACATAAGACCCCCGATGCGCTTCACCATTTGACCCACCCAGATCGAATACGATGTACTATATCGGCATTTATATTACCATCTCTTCGGATGATGGCCCCGAGATATTTAAAACTCAAATTTTGTGGTATGACGTCAGTACCATTTTACAATTTACAAATGCAAATGGTATGCTTAAAAATCAAATCTCAATTCCTACTTAACCATACCATGAATGAACCAAATCATAACCAAAAAGACAAAAAAAAAATCATGCATCATTCATCCAACGCCAATCAAAATATCCAATTCCAAGTTTACAACCCAACACAAATCACAAATCCACACAATTTAGTTTCAACTTCTAACTTCCAACAATCCAATTCATTCTCAATCACAATTCATAAATGTAATTAAGCAAAAATAAAAATAAAAACACACCCAAAAAATTCTCAATGTATTTGGATTGGATTTTTGGGTCGAGTCAGGTTTGAAACTGGATCTTTTCTAGATTTGGCGAGTGGCAACTCCAGAAACGGTGGCGGTAGGTAGCGATGGGTGGTGGAGAGTGAAGTGGGGTGGAGAAGGGCACGATTGAAACGGTGAAGCCTAAAAATGGTTTGGTGTGGAGAGTGGCAACTTGCGACATGGAGAGGAGGGTGTGTGACGGTGGCGTGTAGGAACCGAGGAGGTCGTACAGTGTTGTCGCCAGCCGGACTAGTACCATTTTAATCGACATCTTCTATTTTCCAGCCGGTACGGAACGGTACTCATATATCTGCGAAAATATCATAAAAATTAGAAATTCAGTAGAATTAATTCCATTCAAATTATTTACTAATTCTTATAATAATGTTATTTTAATAAAAATAATCTCATTAACTATTCAAATTTAACTCATGTAGAATAAATCAAGTTTAATAGATTAATTTTAGGTTGGATTCATAATAAAAACATATTTCCACTTAATTTGATTATAGTGTTTAAAAATCATATCAAAAATTAAATCGGGAAAATAAAAAATTTAAGATTTAAAAGTAAAATTGATATTAGACTATTATAAAACTATTATACAATAAAGATTGAACAAAATTGAAAATTCTTAAATAAGATTAAAGAAAGAGACAACCTTTTTGAGTGACAAAATTAAATTTTAATTGAAGAAAAAACTGTTAAATAAAAATAAAATATTTTATTTTATTTTATTTTAATAAAAATTATTAAAATAAATTGAATCCAAAATTTAATAGGTTTAATTGGAATTGGGTCATCAGATTTTTGACAGTACCTTTATAAATTATAAATTATTTGATTGCTTTGCACGTGGGTATTTTGGATATGGAAATTTGTTTTGTTTTTTTGCACATTCAACAGCCACCTTAACATATAGCCCTCAGGATTGACCCCTCGAATTCAATCTAACAATCTGTTCTTTAACTACCTTTATAAATAACTCCTCTATCATACCGAATCATATCATAACGATCAGATTGTATCTTTTTCTCTCTTCAACTCTTGTAATAATGTTGCTTGTTAACGGAACTGCAGTAACACATATCCAACACAGTGAAGCCAAAACCATCTCATCAGGTAGGTAAGATTTTGGACATGTACGATGATTCTATTACCATAACCAAGTTTGTGATCCTAACTCGTACTTCCTTGTGTTTTGCCATTGTCAAAGAACAGGTGTTCGTTCTCAAATGCTCTTGGATCCCAAAGTGATTCTTAAAGTTGGCTCCGTAAGATACAGATCATTCGATATTCTCTTCTCTTCTGGTTCTTGCTCTTTCAAAAATTGTGTTTCATTTGAATCATTTTGAGGTGAATGTGTTAGGATGGAGAGAAGTCAAGTAACGTAGTGAAGAGAGTAGCGCCGGAGGTTCTGGGGAACGTGAAGCTGTCGGCGTCACCGTATGACACTGCATGGGTGGCCATGGTCCCGTCTCGAGAGGA
>JANZXP010000002.1:22524703-22547148 GCA_027576715.1 Erythroxylum flavicans
TTTATCCGGAAATGCCAATGAATGCATGTACAATCATATGAATGTGTAAAATAAATGTGTATGTCATAATTAACTTATGCATGATGTGCTTTTTCCTAATTTCACATAAATTTCTCATAATTTACTATTCTAGCCTTAACATAGGTAACGGGATGTTACAGCATCAGCTATGCCAGGCTTTGTGTGATTGTGGACCTTTATTAAGACCTCCTTGAGATCATAACTCAATTAATTTTGGGGGGAAATGATGAACTATGTGAAGACTTTGCTATGTTAAGCTATCAATGGAGACCTATGTTAGCCAAAAAAAGAAAGAAATGGGTTCCTATTAGCAAAAAATTCCAAAAGGGTGATTATTAAGAACTTATGGAGCTAGAGGAGCACATTGGTAATGGCTTAAATGATACACAATATCTTAAAGGAACCCTAATAGGTGAAACACAAATGAAATTGGGATATATTATTCCTGAAGATTTTGCCTTGGAAAATTCTCAAATTTAAGTGCAAGTGCAAAGCCTTAAACTAAATTTTATTACAACCAATAATCAAGAGAGCACGAAAATTTCTTCTCCTAGAGATATCCTGGAGAAACCATAGTTCAAAGCATATGAACAAAGTTCAAATGTGGTAATCATTGCTGATAATAATCAAGTAGCATAATATAAGCCCTCCATCTCTAAGGAGAATTGTATTCTAGATTTAGCTCCTAGTCAATAAAAAGCTAATCTAGGTCTTGGTAATGAATTCTGGATTGTTTTAAGAAGAAAATCCAATAGGAAAAAGTAAAGCTAAAGGCTTTAAAGCTAATTTAATTTTAATTCTATCTTGGAATGTAAGAGGGTTGAATAACCCTAATCAACAGCAAATATTAATAGAATACTTATGGTATATCGAATCTTTTCTTTAGGGTTTTCGGAAACAAAAATGAAAGAAGAGAATTGTAGGAAATTAGCTTTTCTACAATAGAATTGGATAGTTATTTCCAACTTCCATGCATATTATAATGGTAGAATCATAATTACTTATAATGATGACAAAGTAGAAGTCTTGAATTCTTTTACCTTAGATCAGCTGATACATCTCTCTCTTAGAATTAGGAATAAGGGTATTAGGTTTTAGGTTTCCTTTGTATATGCATTCAATTTTACTTTGCATTCAATTTTACTTTTTAGAGAAACTCTCTTTAGACAAAGCTTTAAAAGATTTATGGTGCTATAAATACCCGTTGGATGATTATTGGAGGCTTCGATATCATGCTTTATCAATCTGAAGCTGAAGGGAATTCGTGTTTAAGGAACTATAATCAGGGCTTTAAGGATTGTGCAACTCAAATTGAGCTAACTAACTTGAGACTATAACGAAACGTTTTTCTTAGAATAATAAGCAATCAGGGAACTAATTCATTAAAAAAAATTGGACAGATTCTTTGTGAATGATCTTTGGCTCACTAAATTTCTTGATACTAAAGTCTTTTTCAATAATCCTCTTTTCTCTCATTATAACCTTTTGTAATATATAACTTGGTTTTGACTTGCAAAAGGCATAATCCATTTCACTTTAATAACTACTTAAATAAGGTTAAAGGTTTTGATACAGTTATAACAAAAGGTCTCAGTTATAATTTTAGAGTTACAAGTCCTACATTTGTATAAGAAAAACTTCAAATCATCAATGAAGAGCTCAAGAAACTAAATTAAAAAGGCTGTAACAACGCTAAATTGTTAGTCCTAGAAACAAAGAACAAGTTAATATAAGCTCAAAACTCTATAACAACAACAATAATAACAACACCTAGTAGAAATCTCACTGAAACGTGAGGTCTGAGGTTGTTTCCAAATAACTCATATGAATAAATGAAAATAAAAATAAATAAATAATAATAAATAAATAAAAGGAAATAAATAAGTAAAAGAATTAAAAAATTAAAAAATGAATAAATATACATAATAATAGGGAAAATAATAATAGAATAAAAACATGAAATATAATATAAGTAACTAATATATAGAAATAATAGTAAAAATAAAATAACGATAATGCTAAGAATAATGGAAATATCAATAAATATTAATACTCATTATAATAATACCAATACTAATGGTAATAATAAAGATACCAATAAGAGTAATAGTAGTAGTACTAATATGTATTACCACTGAGGCTACTATAAAAGGTAAGAGTTGAAAGATATAAGAGAACTACTAAGATCTCTTTACGAGGGATCCTTTACCTGAATCTTAACACGACAAAGTTTTTTATTGCGGATTATGTCCTCGATAAGTTCTAACATTGTCAAATCTTTTTTGATCACCTCCCCCCAATTCTTCTTAGGTCTCCCTACTTTTCTTTTACAATCTTTAAATAAAATCCTCTTGTCTCTTCTCACCGGAGCATCTGAGTGTCTCCTTTTAACATGTCTAAACCACCTAAGCCTTGTCTCTCTTAATTTGTCTATAATATTAGCTACCTTTAATTTGTCCCTTAACATGACATTCCTTACCTTATCTCTTTTAGTAAGGTTACACATCCAACGTAGCATCCTCATCTCCGTTACCATTAGCTTATGACCATGAACTTGTTTGATGGGCCAGCATTCCACCCCATAGAGCATTGCCGGCCTAATCGCTAAACGATAAAACTTGCCTTTAATCTTGAGTGGTATCTCTTTGTCACACAAAACTCCTGAAGCACCTCTCCATTTCATCCACCCTGATTTGATCCAGTGCACTATGTCTTCATCAATTTCTCCATTGTTCTAGATGATAGATCCTAAGTATTTAAAATACTCTTTTTGTGGTATAGCTTCTGAACTAATCTTTACCTCCACATCGATAACTCCCTAATGTCCCGAAAAGGTACACTCCATATACTCAGTCTAAAACTCTTTGATTCTAACGTATCCCTCCATAATTTAAGCTTGGCATTTACCCCCTCTTTTGTCCCATCCACTAAGACATTGTCATCAGTAAATAACTTATACTAAGGTACATCCCCCTGGATGTTCTTGGTGAGCTCATTAAGTACTACTACAAACAGAAAGGGACTCAAGGCAGAACCTTGGTGTAGCCTAATATAGATAGAAAAATGCTCCATATCTCCTCCTATCATCCTGACTTAAGTTTTTACACCTTCGTATATATCTTTGATAATCTATATGTAAGTCATCATAACCGCTTTGACTTCTAAACACCTCCACATGATTTCCATTGGAACCCTATCATACGATTCTCTAAATCAATAAAAACTATATGTAGGTTACACTGTCTTTCCCTGTAGTATTCCATTAACCTTTGAAGAAGGTGTAAAGCTTATGTCATAGACCTTCCTGCATAAAGCCAAATTGGTTTTCTGAGATAGGAGCATCCTTTCGTACTCTCTTCTCAATCAATTTCTCCAATAACTTCATAGTGTGACTAATTAACTTGATGCCTCTGTAGTTGTTACAGTTTTGGATATCCCCTTTATTCTTGAATAAAAGAATTACCATACTACATCTCCACTCATCTGGCATTTTGGCAGACTTAAGGATCATATTAAAAAGCTTGGTTAGCCAAGTAATACCCTTTTCACCTAGGCACTTCCATACCTCTATGGGGATCTCGTCAGGTCCTACTGCCCTACCACCACTCATTACCCACAACGTATTCTTAATTTTGTCCCTCATAATATGTAGACAATAAGTAAAATTATGAAACCTCTTATACAAGCTAAGGTCACCTAGACTAAAGATGTCAAAAAGGGCCTGACAGTTACTTCCAAAACGACGTCGTTTTTTAGATGTCAAAAAGGGCCCGACAGTTACTTCCTATTGGCCCTGGGTCTCGGTCCTTATTTTGTGGCGACAAGGCGCCAAAATTAAGGAACTTTTAAAATAAATAAATAAATAAAACTACGATAAAGATAAAAATAATTTTATAGTGGGAGTAAAAATAAATACATAACCAATTAAAATAAAATAGACATAAAAATAATTCGGTTTTGAATAAAGGAAATAAACAAAAAAATGGAAACAGTCATGGGCATGATTTTTGAGTTCTCACGGATGTGAGAAGAGAATGTCGCAATTGTACTTATGTACTATCGTGACTTTTGGTGAATAATCGCAGATAGCATGATCGCGACTATAATGAAAAATGGGGTTCGCCGCAATCGTGTTCCTGCTGCACACACCAAATTCAATTTATCATAACTTTCTACTTCAAAGTCCAAAATTTTCAAGCTTTATGTTGTTGGAAAGCTAAGAAAATGATCTACAACTTTCATGAAGATAGCTTTGTCTAATTCTGCCTAGATCAATACAGTTTAGTCGTTAAAGTTTCAGAACATATTTTTATTCCATTTTTCCTCTTTTCTCTCTACTGTCAATATGTATAACTTCTATATATTTTAAAAGACCCGATTCCAACAATCAAAACCATACATACAAAACTCTCAACTTAACCAATTTCTTCAGAACAATTTATCCAAGGCCTTCAAACATCTAGCAATTTTATTCTCGACACAATTACAACCTAACAGAGAAGAAATTCTAAACATATACAAAAGAGAATTTTTACAGTTCTCACTATCATTTCTCTAACAAAAATAGAGAATGTACATAACTTCAAATTACATATTAAAAACCATTTCAGTAGTATATTACAAAACAATTAAGAATGCTTATGTTTGATATGCTTCTAGAGTACCCAAAAGTTTTTGAACTAACTTAATTACAAAAGACTGAAATCTTGGAGTTGCCAAAGCTTTGCAAGGGTTCAGTAATGATCTGCATCTGAGGGGTGGAAAAATAGTGGGTTGAGCTATGACGCTCAGTGGTTAATACATTTATAGCCCACGATAACGAACCACACACAATATATATATATATATATATATATATTCATTGCATTTTAGACTTAACAGATCACACTATTCACATTCTAAATTTTAAGAATTTACATATACATAAATACATCACATCATAAGTTTCATTTAATTATCATAAAACAACACTCAATTATGCTCCATATTCAACAAACTAAGATGCAATGCACAAACATAATGGCTCGAGAGAATCCCATAAAACAGAATGGCGAAACAGAAGTTTACACCATAAACAGAATTAGTCCATTTTTCGGAGCTCATGTGTCACAAGCGAGCAGCCGGGAGTAGGCTTAAAGTCAATGTGCACATGACGAACATAATAGTATCTCTCTTGCCCACACAAGTAGATTTTCGAAGCTTACATATTTCATATCATATTCATACTTTCATGCTTCTTGAAATTTTTCTGTATTTCATCAATACAAAAATGTAGTATCTTTCAAAGTAAACATAATATCAAATTCACAGAATATTTTTCCCACATTCACAATGATTCAAGACAAGAAATTTCAGTATACATACAAGTAAATATTTTAGCTCATTATCGCAATAACTATAAACATACTACCCACCTATTTACTTATAAATCCAAGCTCAAGTTTGTTCTTCCTCTTGCTCTTGCCTTCGACTTTCTTGGTTCCCTTCAAACAACATATTTTCATTCAATCAATATACACGAATAAAACTTCCATAAGCTTTAAATATCCAAAAATGAGCTTAGACTTTATGTATTATCTAACTAGAAGCACTAAGATCTAGTTAAAGGTTCATAAAAATTTAAGAACACAAATCTCTTGTTTCTCTTCTTTCTCTCTTGATTTTCAGCACATAACCTATCGTCTCAACTTCCTTTTTCTATCAAAACAAAAAGAATAAATAAATGGTTACCTAAAACTCAGCTGAGCCTTCTTCTTTCACTTCTTATCTCCTTTTTCTTTCTTTCCTTCTTCTCCTCTATATGCTTTGGTTCTCCTTCTCTTCTTCTAGGTTCTTCTACGACTTTGTCTCTTTTTCTTTCTTAATATGCACGACTCTCTTCTCTTCTTTTCTTATTAGTTTAAGACCAACTTTTGTCTTTCCAAGCTTACCCTTCCTTATTAATCTAATGCCTTCTAACTCCTTAACTTATTTCTAACTCTTTCTTTTAATTCATGCAACCATATGAAATTAAAAATATTCATAAATAAACTCCATAAATTTCTAATTCAAGAATTCTGATTTTTACTCATGACTAAGTACCAAAAATTTTCATTTAAAAAAATTCTTACTTCCAAGAAAAGTTCGGGGTCCAACAACAACAATACCAATATCGATGAACTTAACAATAACAAATCAAGAACATATAATAATGGTTTAGAACCAATGAAAACAACAAGGATAATAACAACAAGGCCAATATTAATGAGTTAAAAAATGCAAAACAATCTCCACAAACATAGCAGGTCATGATAACCTGAATAATAGGCATAAAGTTACCAGCTACGACAGTCAAAAAGGTGAAGAATCATAAAACACAACAAGTGCCTAATATCACCAAACATTTTTATATCATCTTACAAGTCAAGTTTAAATTGACGGCCTAAGCATATCTAAAAGGGAGTCTTAAACCAAAATTATAAAACCCAAATAAAAAACCCTAAATTTAGGCAACTTAATCATTGAGAAAACTTAAAACATTGTAAAACGATACATTCCAAAGAAGTTATGGTGCAAACGATTATAATGAGTGTACGAGAACAGCTAATAAGCTGGTAAATAGGATGTGTTTAAATGAAAATAGAACATGATTTCAACTCTTACCTGAATTGAGCTTAACTCTTATCCCTGGATCCCCGCGACTTCCCCTCATTGAATTTCTAAGCTAGCAACAGTGGAAATTGATTAAAGGAAGTATAAGAAAGAGGATGCAAGCTATCATAACATAGGTCCTTACCTTTGGTTGCCATAAACATGCAAAGACTAATCATCCTTCATATCGCTAGTTGCATCTCTGAACCCTAATTAGGAAAGCCATAATCGCGAGTCTCATAAGGGGGCTTTATTTTTGCCCCTTATTTGAAACTCAAGCAACGTTGTCGTCCTAACCATACGTTTGCGTTTTAAAAATTTACCTACGGAAATATATTTCTGTCAGGAAATTCCCTATATAAACATATTTCGTAAGGAAATTACCTACGAACCTACGGAAATTTTTTCCGTCAATTAATTTCATACACAATTATTACCGAAAACCATTGGCGTCTATTTTTATGATGACTTTCACTATTTTGTTGCTAAGTTCTATTTGTAAAGTTTGACAGTAATATTCTCTCCTCTTTTAACAACGGATTTTTTCTGTTACAAAAAAAATTTTCCCAAAAAATTTACCTACGGAAAGCAATTTTCATCGCTAATTTACTACATAATTTTTCCCGTAGGGAATTTTCCGTCAATAATTTGCAATTTTTTAGTAATGCAGTAATATTTAATACATGCATCTATAAGGATAAAGATACAGTGCTATTACTTAACATACTTTTAACCGTGTCTATAGGAGTACAATTTCGTTTTTCAATTATAACGTTTTATTATGATATATCGAACAATGTATACTGTGCACATATTCTCCAAGTTGCGAATACCGTACCGACCCTAGTACCGGATTGGGTTCTAGTAAGGTACTGTATCGATATCGGTCAATATCGGGTACTGTTTCGAGTAATTTTTTAAATTTATGAAATAATCGCTGAATTTTTTTAAAAATTGCAAAATAGTTCATTGTTATATTGTACAATTGTACTGTATACTTTATAAGTTTACATCAACCATGTCTTCAAAAATCATAATAATAAATAATAACCACAATTAATATGAAATAACAATAATTTTTAGATATTTCACATATAAATAATAACTACAATTAATATGAAAAAGACAATTATCATCATAAAAAATAAATTTAAGAACAATACAAAGTATTTAAAATATTACAATTTCATCATATGATAAATAATAATTACATCAAAATATCCAATAAGAAGAATAATATATATCCTCAACTTTTAAACTATTACAATTTACGACAAGTGTTCGTGATAAAATTACTTTAGGAAGATACAATTTGATCAGTCTTAGTGGAAATGTCACCTTCAACATTTCCATAATCACCACGAAAACCAACAAACGAACTTCCACTACCAATTTCAAAATTCAACATTTCCCTTCTATCTTTCTTATATTGATATTTTTCAAGCAATGTGTTCATTTGTCACTTCACTTCATGACTTATTTTTTTACAGAGTTCTACATCTTCTGTAACCCAGCTAAACGCTTCTTCAATAAGGTAATTCCTCTACCTTTCAAATGTTTGTTACAAAATAAGCAAATTGTATGGTTCTTCATACTCGAGACCAATGCAGCATGAGCCAATGCAGGATCATTGTATCTTCTTAAAGCAATTTGATCAGGAGTATTTGAACTTCCTTCTATTAATTTGTAACAATAAATGAAGACATATATCAAAATCATACACAATTCAATTTCATCTAACATAATCCAATTTTATCTAACACAATTCACCAATAAGTCAGAAACAACAATTCAAGTTTTCAACATACATAATTACACAATACGCAACTCATTTTATATGATTACCTCTGTAGATGAACATTTATAAATATATATTACTAGCTAAGGTAGGACTTGGTTTCTTGATAATGAGAGCATATGTTTATGGAATTTAATTGGACAAATATTTGTGGGCATAAGAGATATATTCATGTGTACGAAAGTGAAACTTGTGGCTAATAAATAAAACACACACTTGTTGACTTTACATTTGTAGCTTGTAAAAGGAAATCAGTTCCGTCATATATGATTGAAGTAATAAGATATATTAACTTATGGTTAAACTACATGTATGTTAGGTTGAATGTTAAGCTTCACCACACTTTAATGACATACACTTCAATGAAGAAATACATATCAATTTCTAATGACAACGAATTCTCATGACAAAGAATTCTCATGACAATGAAATAATTGATAGATTCATGATTTCAATTGGTAGCATTAAGTTCTGCCTAATCCACAAGACTATGACATTGACTCAATCATTTTTATGACATCTTATAGAAGCTCAAGTTTAGTATCAACAATCAACAAAAAAGATGGAACTTGACTATATTCCAAGGTATTGAATTTATTTAGATTTGATTTTGGAAATTAATAAAGAAGTTGAGATATCTTGTATAACATATTCAAGTAACAAAGAGTTTAGTTATTAAAAGATAACGTATAAATTGTAAGATATCCTTTTCTAGAAGTGAAAGAATGAATCCATTATTTTATATAATTTACAATAGTCCTCCAAGGAAAAGACAAATTGAATGTCAAAACTTCAAACACTTCTTTAGGAAATGCTTTAAATTTAATATTTGAAATTAAGGAAAATTATTATCAATTCTTTATCTTTATTCTTTATTAAAGAAGATGGAGGAAATTTAGTTAAGTTTCATTAGCAAAAAAAGAAGAAGAAATTATTAAAGTATATTCATTTTAATTATATAAATGTCTAATTATGGATTAGAAAGAATTATATTCATCAGTACTTTTGCAATGCAAGTAACTAAAAGTCATGTTTCTTTTGTACGATGATAGTTTGTGATTACTTACAATTTACAAATGCAAATGGTATGCTTCAAATTCAAATCTCAATTCATGCATAGCCACATTGTGAATGAGTCAAATCATAACCAACAAGATAAATAAAAACCATACATCATTCCTTCAACTCCAATCAAAATATCCAATTCTATGTTTCCAACCTATCACAAATCACAAATCCATACAATTTAATTCTAACTTCTAACTTCTAACTTCCAACAATCCAACCCATTCATAATCACAATTCACAAATGCAATTAAGCAGAAAAATAATTAAAAATAAACCAAAAAAATTCTTATTGTATTTGGTTTAGATTTTTAGGTCGGGTTGGGTTTAAATTGGATCTTTTCTAAATCTGACGAGTGGTAACTCCAGAAGCGGTGGTGGCAAGCAGTGGTGGATGGCGGATGGTGGTGGAGAATGGAGTGACGTGGAGAAGGGCACAGTTGAAGCGGTGAAGCCTGAAAATGGTTTGGTATGGCGAGCGACGATGGGTGGTTTGGAGAGGAGGGCATGCGGTGGTGACATGGAGGAACCGAGGAGGGCGTGTGGTTTTATCGTAGGCCGGAGAGGGAGAAATAACCATCGGAGAGGAGAACGAGAGAAAGAAAATATGAAGATTGGAGAGTGTAGGGAGAGAGATGAATAATGAGAGAGAAGAGCAGATGGGTCAAGGGGGTTAGGTTAAAATTTTAAGAATTTTGCTAATTAGTCCCTGAAGTATTCAAACCTTACGGTATCGGCTAGTATATGACCGATATTTTGAATACCGGCTATTACTAGGCAAAAAATTCGATACCCATGACCGATATCATTTTAACCAATGCCGTTTCATTTTTCAGCCAGTACTGTACCTTCTAGCCTATATCGGTTGGTATGGAATAACACTCATAACCATGATAAGAAGGAGAAGGACCTCTCTATGAGAGATCCTTTATTTGAATCCTAGTATGAAAAATTTTTCTAATGAGGGTCATGTTCCTGACAAATTCTAACAGAGTCATATCATTCTTGATCACCTACTTTCAAATTTTCTTAGACCTTCCTTTTTTTTCTCTTATAGTCTCTAAGTACAATCTTTTTACTTCTTCTCACTTGAGTGTCAGGGTGTCTCCTCTTAACATTTTTAAATTATCTACACCTTGTCTCTTTTATTTTTTTTACTAATATTAGCCATATTTAATTTATCCCTTACCATTACATTATGATGTTATCCCTTGTAGTAAGGTTACATATCCAATGAAGCATCCTCATCTCCACCACCATTAACTTATAACTATGCACCTGTTTGATACATCAATATTCCTCCCTATTGAGCATGACCGACCTAATTACCAAGCAATAAAATTTACTTTTGAGCTTGAGTAGTATCTTCTTGTCACATAAAACTCCTAATGCACTTCTCAATTTAAGCCAATTTGATCTGGTCTGGTGAACTATGTCCTAATCAATCTCTCTATTGCTTTGGATAATAGATCATAGATACCTAAATCACTCTTTTTGCAGTGTAACTTGTAAACTAGTATTTACCTTCATATCGAAACCCAACCTATAGCTTGTAAAACTACACTTTAGTTTCAAGCCTTTTGACTCTAACATATCCCTCTAAAGTTCTAAGTTGCCATTAACACCCTCATTTGTCTCATCCACTAAAACAATGTCATCACCAAACAACGTACACCAAGGCTCATTCCCTTAGATCTTCTTGGTGAGTTCATCCATCAGTACTGCAAACAAACAAGGGCTCAATGAGGAACCACGGTGTAGCCCAATATCGATAAAAAATACTTTATATCTCCTTCTATTGTCCTTATTCTAGTCTTTACTCCTTCATACATATCCCTAATAGCACATATATAGGTCATAGGAACTCCTTTAACTTCTAAATACTTCCATATAATTTCTTTAGGTATCCTATCATATTCCTTCTCTAAATCAATAAAAATTATGTGTGGGTTATGCTGTCTTCCTATGTAATATTTCATTAATATTTTAAGGAGATGTAAGCCTTCTATCGTGGAACTTCTTGGTATGAAGCCAAATTAGTTCTTTGAATAAGAGCATCCTTTCTCACTTTCTTCTCAATCACCTTCTCCCATAACTTCTTGGTGTGACTAAGCATTTTGATGCCTCTATAGTTGTTACTGCTTTAGATGTCTCCTTTGTTCTCGTATAAAAGAATTAGCATACTAAGTCTCCACTTATCTAGAATTTTAATAGATTTAAGGATCATATTAAAAAGCTTGGCTAGTCAAGTAAGATCCTTTTCACCTAGGTGTTTATACACCTGTATGGATATCTCATCAGACTCTAATGCCCATCCACTCTTCATCTCCCTCAAAGCTCTTTTAATCTCTTTCCTTATAGTTTGTCAACGATAAGTAAAGTTATGATAGCTTTTGGATGTGCTAAGATCACCTAAAGATATATTGTCTTCTATACCTTCATTAAAAAAGGCTATAAAAGTAACTTTGACATCTTCTTTTGATTTCATTTTCAACCACAAACACCAACCCTACTTCATCTTTTATACAATGAACATGATCTAAATCTCTCAATTTTCGCTCTCTAGCTCTCGCTAACTTAAAAACATCCTTTTCTCCATCTTTAGTTGCCAATTGTTGGTATAATTTCTTATAAGCTCTACTTTTAGCTTTTTAGATTATCTTCTTCGCCTCTTTCTTTGTCGATTTGTAACTTTCTCTATTAACTACTCTCTCTACCTCTGTGGCGCTATCTAATATAACTTTATAGGCTCCCTTCTTAATCTTAATCTTTTCTTATACATTTTCATTCCACCACTAGGACTCCATCTTACTACCCCTATGCCTTTCAGAAACACCCAAGAACTCTTTAGTTTTATTCTTTAAAAACATCTTCCCATATTTAGTTAGCATCTCCTTCCAATTTCTATTCTTCTCTATATATTAATTTATCCCTAAGTTGTTCCACCATATCCCTTTTCATATTCCACCATCTGAATTTGGTACACCTTCTAGGAGTGCTCTTCTTTCTCCAAACCTTAATTATAAGATCCAAAACCAACAATCTATACTAAGTTGACAAGCAAGTGTTAGGTATCACCTTGCAATCCTTGCAACAAGGTCAATCACTTTGCTTTACAAGGAAGTAGTGAATTTGAGTTTTTTTGGTTCTACTCTTAAACGTCATCAGGTGCTCCTTGTTTTTCTTAAAAAAGAGTTAGCTATCACCAACTTAAATACTACTATAAGATCCAACTATCATTCCTGTCACTATGAATATTTGTCTATGGTTGCTCTTATATGACCATTAAAGTCACCTACTAAAACAACTCCCTCGTTAGGGGGTATTTACTAAATCACCACATCTAGCTCTTCCTAGAATTAATTCTTAAGTTGTTCATCCAACCTTACGTAAAGTGTATAAACAGACATCATATTGAAAATAACACCTTTCACCATAATCTTTAAGGATAGAATCCTATCATTAGTCCTCTTTACCCCTACAACATGATGTATAAGTTCTTTAACAAACAACATACCTACCCCATTCTGTCTTCTTGAACACCCTGTAAAGTTTGAACCCATTAATCTTTTTTGCTTTATACCCATCAACTTTGTCTCTTAGATGCATGCTATATGAATCTTATATTTGTCTAAATCCCTACTGATTCTTGATGTTCCAAGAACCTATCCATAATCTATTAACATCTTCTCTTCTCCTAGACCCAAAACTCACTAAAGGATTAACGCTTGCTCTATCATCAATAGTCAACCTTTTATGTAATTATATGCAATAGAAAACTACATGATGGGTATCGTAGTTCCCTAGTCCAAAGTTATTTACTACTTTCTAGAACTTGTAAAAAATGTTGATATTGACATAAACTGCAATAATTAATAATGTTCAAGACATAATTTTTATAGCAAGAGTAATAGGCTGGTATTGGATTATGATTTGTTAAAATTGTTCACAAACAGTAGTGTAAAGAAGAATTAAATTGCAGTTAAAAAATACAATATGAAATTAAAGTTAAATGTTTAATAGTTGAAATAATATATTATGATGATTCAAATAGTAACTAAAGTTTATAACTATAATCCTTTACAAATTACAACTCAGTTATTAGTATTCCAATGTTGTTCTTTAAAATATATTATTGAAAAATGGCATATTTGATAAAACACACTTCATTTAATTATATTTATAGTAAAATAAATAATATATGACTTAAATATGTCAAATTATTCAAATGATTCTTCAAGTTAGATTTCCTTAACCAAATTTTGCAACAAATGAGAATCTCATTAGTAGGAGTTTAAAAAACACCTAAGTTGTTCCACACTCCTCATAACAAGTACTGAAATTAGAATTACAAGCCACCATTGATGATTAGAAAATCAAAATATCTTTGAAAAACTTAGATATAATAAGATACCTTACTATATTAACCTTTAACCATGCGAAAAAGTTTGGTTTTAAGTAGAATGGATATAATGTTAAAGTTGTCAAAAGTTAAGGGTGCCACCTTATGAGACACTACATTGATTGCATAAAGATCATTTTTTAATACGAATAAATAGGTTAAATGCTTCCAAAACCCTAGTTTCATCTTTAAAGAATTTTACCATTATGGTCTGTTGATGAAATCAGGGGATATACATAAATTATTTTACAAGCCTTAGAAGTCAAACTTTATGATTCTTAAAGTTAAAGCTCTAAGTTTATGTACTTAATTCTTTGTATTATGGTCAAGAAACGGAGGTCCATGAGGAGATCCATGTGCATAAATGACGAATTAGCAGTCTTATGATGTGTTCTGAAGAAAAGTGATGGAGCAACGATCATACCTTAAATGTCCACGATGTGTCTAGGAGGCATAAAAGCAAAAATGAGATTTTAAATTCCAGCTAAGTACATCAAAACTATAATGGGCAAAAAGGTGAGTTTCCATTATCTCGATCCATTTTGACTTAATTTATGAATGTAATGTTCCAAAATTTTGTTAAATTACTCATAATAGACTAATAAAGAGAAAAGCCTATAAAAGTATAATTTGAGCTTAAAAAAGCTTAAGTTCATTTATATCTTAAACATATTCCTTTTAAGTTACTATTCACTCACAACTTCTGACACTCACACCTTCATCGTCCGATAACCATTTTCGGCAACCTAGGGCTATATGAAAAACTCTTGAGATGCTCTACTAAACTCTTAAATTTATTTTATAAAAAACGACCTAAATTTGGAGGAATCACGACTGAAATTTTTGGTCATTTAGGAAAGTCACCAATATCTTATTTCTAGTCATTGATAGAAAAAACTAACACCACCATCATGTCCTAAAAATGTAGGAAAGGAGGGACGCACAACACTAATCAACCCATTTTACGGGTGAACGGAAATAGGTCACCTTTGAGCTTTAATCCTTCGATTCTTGCAAACCAGGAGGAGAAGACCAGTGCCATTGGATTCTTAGAGGTGAGCTCGTCATTTTTGGGTGAGTGGTGAAGGTCAACGTCTCTCCAGCACAGGCGCGTGTACCCCACATTCTGGTGACGGTGGTAATTTTCTGACCATTTCAGAAATGATTGGAAATAAATTTTAAAATCACAAATATTATGTTGATCAATTTTTATAAAAGCAATATGTTAAAATTCTTCATAGCTTGTGAGATAAAAATTTAGAAAGGGTTATGTTTTTATAGAAATGCGTGAATTTGATTAAATTAAGTCATTACTGATTATAATTGAGATTATCTGGATGTATTGAGCATAAAAAAATCCCGTATCAAGAATTATGATTTTACATAAGGACAATTCCTCAATATCTTGTTCATTCACAAATTATGGTGTATAAGTTAGAAATTGGTATGCTTGAATTATGATTAGATTTATTATAAATTTTTATGATGTAAATATAGACTCAATTGGGAATAGACATGGAGTTTGGAGACCCAAATTGAGCTATAGTTACTAGTAATTATAGAAGTGTATTTTCAATGCAGGAATGACCTTTCAGAAGGGGGATGTCCATTTTATAGGGGAAATTTTGTCGAGTTTTCAATAAGCTCCTTATAAAATGTGACATCATCATTTTAAAATAGAAAATAGAGCTCCTTAATATTGAGTCATGGTCTTATTCTCAGGGTATCTAAAATTGGTTTAGGTTTTAAATCTTAATGTCATTCATATTTTTCTTTCTATAAATCAATCAGAAGCAGAACCCTCCATTTTGAGACATTAGGTTTGGCATGAAGGGGTGCATTCTACCCATAAGTTAATATTCATCGTTATGAACATGCATTAGAATTTCATTTTCATCATGGAAATCACCATCATTATCATATGCACGCATGATGTTCATACATATGGATTAACACATGTTACATATTTTTTTGTGCAATGTTGTGTTTGTCTTGATATGTGAATGATGTGGAGGATTGTTATCTTATAAGTTATCTAGTAGGTGTCACTAGGCTGTACGCACAATGAGGCAATTGGTTGGATATAGATTTGTGTTAGTATTGGATCCATAGATTGAGATATAATGCAGTTAGGGCGGTTCGATTGAGTTTGTTTTTGGACACCAACTGATATATGTGACACGAGAGGTAGCGTGATTGTGGTGGTTTGGTCGAGCTTGCTTTCGAATGGAAATCATGTCCTAGTGAGGCTATGGCAGTTCAGTTGAGTGTGGCTCTTAGGTGACAGTCCACTACCTTGGACCAAGTGACCCGTGAGGAATAAGAGAGCCTCTATGGCTATAATCTATGGGCAAAGGGAATGTTATAGCGTCATTCATCAGTCCTCCACTATTATTTGTTATTTGTTATTTATGATTGTAATGATTATATGACATGATATTGACATGGGAAATGCATGCATGTTTATGAAAAATCATTATGTGATGAAATTGCATTTATAGATATAATACCTTATAAATATATACATATATATATGTATCATTTGAAATCCTTAGGAGTGCATAACATAACCATAGTATTAATTCACTTAATGAGGTCTAACTCCCCTCAAATATTTTTCAGGGTCTTCTTTTCAAGTCCCTTTTAATATTGTACTTCATCGGTCTTCTTCCTCTCTGACGATTCGATGTACGTTTGTTGTTCACCTTTAACTTTAGAGTCACAGTAGTCTTGTATTTATTAGATTCCCTTGTATTAACTATCTTAACATTGTAACACATTGAGTATTGTATATTGTTAGAGTTGTTTAATTTTTATCAGAATGAGTTTGATCATTTTATCTCATCTTTATTATGAGCATAGGGATTTGACAACATTTTAGGCTTGCTAAGAGTCCAGTAAACCTAAAGTTTACCTTTCCTTTAGTGCTAGTCAAGATCCAAGGTTGGGTCATGACAAAGTTTATATCAAAGCTTTAAGTTTAAATTTGAGTTGTCAGGTTGATCAGAATTGAGTCAAATTTCTCTTTGAACTATTGTGGCATTATGATCATGTTTGCTTAAAATTTTTTGTCTTTACTTCCATCTTTTATAATACTATTACGACTTTTATTGTATCTAAAGACCTTCTTATTTTTTGATCATAAGGAGGAAAAGAACTTCAATATAAACTCGTGAAGTTGAAGGGCAATGGATAGAGAATCGATTCTTTAAGAGGTTATAGCTCCAACGCCACCCAGGCAGGTAAGGTGTAGGGGGAGGTTGTTGAATGGAAAAAAACTACTAGTTTCACGCTTAAAACTTTAAGTATACAGGTTGTGACTTGTAGTAAAAAGCAGATATAGATCTCATAAGGATTGTGCTTAGGCATTACTTAATTCAGATTGATTTTTGTTTAAGAACCAAAATTTTTAAGGAAATAAACTAGAAAATTAAATTAAATTAAACAACTAACAATGCACAAATGATAACATAAAGATGCAAATACTTGGAATTCAAGATTTTAACAACTAGAGATCACTTTTCCCTATCTTATCTCCCTCCTATTTTATTAATTGAATTGTGCTTTACCTAAGATGTCCTAATGTATTAACTACCCTCTCTCACGGTGTAATTAATTGTCCTTAGCCAAATTAAATAGAAATGATTAAGCAATCTCTTAATCTACAAAATCAATACACCAATTCAAGTAGTTATGAAGTTATCCTATGGGTGATCAATTAATTAGCCAAGATCTCTCTTTTAACTAATCAATTAACTTGATGAATGTAGGTCTATAGGGTGTCAATTCTCATTGTACAATCCTACACAAATTACCTAACTCAATCTCTCAATTTATTGCAAGGCATAAGTACATCATTCATAAAAAACATAATTCATTCAAATCAATAAAATAAGAGTTCGACAAGAAGTTCAAAAGTAATCTTTACAAATAAGTTAGCCATTCATGATGTCTATAACATCCCCGACAATCAAATAATCCATCATACAAATGCTAGAAGAGAAAAACGAAAGAAAACTAAATGAATCAAACTCCTCCTTTGCTTTGCCCGAATATTGAAAATCCAGCGTTGGTATGCTCTTTTCCTAATTATGAATGAAAAACCTTGATTCTCTACCTCTCCCAAGACTTTAAACCTGTGTTTTTACTTAAGGAGGCAATTCTCTACCGAAGCTCTTTCCTCCATAGGGGTTTATAACCTTATATAGTCAAGAAAACCTAAAAAATAAGTGAACCCTGCGTGTATCTTCAGGTTAGGCATCCCACAATCGTGGGAATTAGCATGAAACCCACGATCGTGGGTTTTTATATTATAATTCCTCCTATTCTCTTCTCCTATCTTGGTCTCTAGCTTAATGACAAAGGTTGCCACCTCCATTCCTACATCAAAATAATTAGTTCTTACCCTAAATCAATATCAAACATAAATTAACACAATGAAGATCAAACTAAATAAAAACATACAAAATAAATCTTAAAACACAACAATAATAACCTATTACACAAGAAACACATGCCAAATGCTTAGAAAAACACACACTAATGCACAACTATCAACTTTCCTATACTTAAATCTTTATTTGTCCTCAAGAAAAATAAACATAACCAATCAATTCCATCACTTCATTTTCACAAAGATCAAAGCATGCAATCCCTCAAATTTTGGCTAACTCAAATGTCAAGCTGCTGCGCATATCATGACTACTTTTCATTAGTGTACATAAGCAAACTCAACATATGACACCATCTCTCAAAGATAAGTATAGATGTAAAATGAATCTTCTTCACAGTTTTACTCATTTCTCTTAAGTGTTTGATAGTTAGTGTTTTGCTCAAGCTCCCTATAGGAAACTACACCTACTATATGCTTTCTAATACACCAGTTCTCCTCTATAATGATTACATTCATAAATAGATTAAAAGGACTTGCTTCGGGTTGTAATGTGGTAAGGGTTAAGGTGGGTAAAACAGGTAAAGGGTTTAACATAAGCATTCGTAAAGTAGTAAGTGGACAAAGGGATAACAAAATATAATTTTGAGATACACAAATGTAAATATACTACTACTACGCACTTATTGATGCTACTAAAATATTCTTCCTTTTTCTTTTATTTTCTTTTTCTCTTTTTTCTTTTGTTTTAATAACATGGAAGAAACAATGAGCAAAATAGAAACTAAATACAATATGATTCAATAGCAGGAGTATCACTCAACTCATCTCAGAAAACAAAATTGTAGCAAAAATCCTAACTAATGCATTACTTAGTACTCTACTAAGCTTGTGAATGGGTACGTTAATGGGATTTTGGGTTTTAAAATTTGAGGTATTTTTAAGAAACAAAATAGTTAAGGCTCAATGGGGGTAGAAAGGGATAATAAAAGGTAGGTCATTCAAGCCAAGGGTTAACATAAAAGGGCCTTAATTATCTCTATTAAGCATGCATCCAATAGACTCAAACCGATTCAAAGTAAGTTCTAAAGGTAATAACCTAAGAAAACATCACACAAACAAAGAAATAAAATGACTATAGATGGAGTCATATAGGCTCAATCCTCACATTAGCTCAAATGAAAATTCATTATGCATCTCTACACTATCTCATTGCTCAAGTGTCAAATTGTGAATAAGCTTATGCAACCAACTACTTTTCATCACTCAACATGGTTCACTCTCTACTAAAGTAACCTAATTCGAGTTCAAGCATGCATTCAATCTCATTCCAACTAGAATGATAGAATCTTTTGCCAAAACAAGTTAAAATGATTCAAGTGTGGTTCCATTACTTAGCATAAAACAACATAAAACAACCTAATATACCTAAAATATGCATCCTATTTAACAAAATCCAAATAGTGACTAAAACAAACTAAAACAATGCAATTGACAAAGAAAATGTCACCTCCCCACACTTAAAGAACATATTGTCCTCAATATGAGAATTTTATCTGTGGCTATAATAGTTTTACCAGTCTGTCTATCCCTAATAATTAATTCTCGCTGACCATGTCCTATAGGGATCATTGAATCAATAGCAATAAGTCCTATTTGAAGAGACTCATATACGGAACATCTCGAAATAGTATCTGGGGCGGGAGATTCAATTAACCTAGCTCAATCGTCAATAGGTTTAGTTAGGGCATTTATAACACCACCTAAATAAGCCTCACTCACTGGTATTTGAGCAATTCTTCCTGTTGCTTTTATAGAACTTCCCTCTTGTATCATCAAACCACTCATCAATACAACCCCAACATTATTGGATTCCAAATTCAAAGCAATGCCTATAGTACCTTCTTCAAATTCTACTAATTCCCCTGCCATTACTTCATCAAGACCATAAATCTGAGCAATTCCATCACCTACTTAAAGTACGGTACCGGTATTTACAATCTTTACTTCCCTATTATATTGCTCAATACTTTCACGAATAATATTACTAATCTCATCGACTCAAATGGTTACCATAAGTATTTCTAAACCCCTCCCCTAACAAAAAAAATGCCTATAAAGGACTAATCCGTTATTTCTTTCATCGCCTCAAACATACCAATATTAGCACTAATGGTACGTAAATGTAACTCGTTGGTCAAACAACTATTCAGAGCTCCTAAAGCTCCTTGTAAGGCTTGTTGGAAAACTCGTAGTCGGACTTGATTAAGCGCTTTTTGTTGTTCAAAATAAATGGTTTCATTTTTGTAATTTTCTAATTGTTCTAAAATTTTATAAGTTGAATTAATCAAATTCAATTTTTCTTGTTCTATTTCAGAGTAACCGTTTACTCGAAACTGATCTGCTTCTATTTCCATCTTCCGTAAGCGATCCCGGGCTTTTTCCAGCTGTTCAATGGCCCCCTCGCGTAGTTCTTCTGAATTTCTAATAGTAGTCAAAATTCTATTTTTTCGATTATCTAATAAATCATTTAATGAAAGTAGATTCTTTTTCCATTCATTGCAAAACTTCCATGATCTCTTCCCGAACCAAACACGAATCTTTCGATTCATTTGGCTCTCATGCTCAATTATTTTAATTACTTATGGGAAATTCCCATATCTTTTTTGACTAGAATGAGCCTATCCTCTTTTCTCTATTCATATTCCAAAATCAAAATATTGAAACAAATCACTAATCAAAGATCGGAATATTCCGAGGACTCTTCTGACCAAACAAGTAATTATCAGTAAAGTTGTTTCTTTTTTTTTTCTTCAAATCCAAAGAATTTACTTTATGCATAGGTTATCGATTCGGCATTGGACAAGAAGGGTTGAATTACCCAGTTTATGAAGTTTCTGAAAAGAAAAGGTTCAAATCATTTTTTTCGACATGAGTGTTCTATACCGAAAACAATTTACCACTATTCATTTTGAAACCATTTATGTATTAACTATTAACATAGTAGTAGAAAGAGTACCTTGCTCCGTCTGAACTTCAAACAGTTTAGCTTTAACCATGTTAATGATCCTACCTTATTGGTTGATAGAGAATCAAAGTATATTTACCAATAAATCACGAACTGCTATGGTTCTTAAAGATGATTTCTTAATTTATTCAGAAGTAATTCGCAGGATCGTGCACCTTTTCTTTACTAGTTAAAACGACAAAAAGTGCAGCTGGTTCAATCCAGCCTATTCTTGAAATAAACAACCCGCACACACTCCCTTTCCAAAAAAAATCAATACACCAAGTACTACACTTAGATTTATTGGATTTGTTGCTAAAATATCGGTATTAAACCCGAAACTCCCGGCAGACGGCCAGTGACCCAAGGAAACGAAAGAATCGGTTACATTTTTCATAGGATCTCCTCTTTTCTGATAGACAGATTAATTTTCTATTTTTTTGTTATTCTTATTCTATAATATAATGATATTCCTCTTCATATGTTTCTGTTTTTTTATATGTTTATTATATGTTTATGTTTATATGTTTTTGTTATATGTTTTTGGTTTTTTAGTCATTTACTTATTTCTAAATAAATAGTTTCTAAATAATAAATAAAATAAATAGAGGAAAAAAAATCAAATCGATTTGATTTGTATTATAAATTGATAAATGAATTTTTTTTTTAATCGTAAATTGATAATTTATAATAATTTAATCGGAAATTCATAATAAGAGGGAATACTTATTTATTAGAATTCGGTACCAGGTCTTGTGTGAATTGTGAAATATGTTTTTTGTTTTTGTTGCAACACTTTCTTAAAAAAGTTTTGATTGAACTAAGCAAAAAGGGGGAAGGAAGAAAGCGAGTCGGTATACTAATTCCCCATCCTCAAATCAGTCCTTCCCGTGGGTTATTGTCCCAATAAAAAAAAAAGATACAATAAAAACATTGTAGGAGTGAAATCTTGATATAATTCGAAACAAGAAAGCAGCAAATCCAAGCCAATAAAAAAAATATGTATTTTTTTTTTATAGAATTAAACAAAAGGATTCGCAAATAAAAGTGCTAATGCTACAACCAGTCCATAAATTGTTAAAGCTTCCATAAAAGCCAGACTAAGCAATAAAGTACCTCGTATTTTTCCCTC
>JANZXP010000002.1:22587684-22601146 GCA_027576715.1 Erythroxylum flavicans
GAAGAAAGTAATTGATCTCATAAATTAAAGTATGGAGATACTTAAACTAATGTGTGGGTGATTATTAGAGAATAAGTCACTGAACTAGCTTGACTATGAGAATCCTAAATGAAATATTACTTATGTTTCTGTGGATTTTCTCATAATGATGGTTGTATAATTGATCTTTAGACTTGAGATTACGAAGGTATCTCATGTGGGAATTACTATATTTTGATCCTATTTATGAATCGTCTTAGGATAATTCAGTCGATAGTACTTGTATGCAATATAAACCATACGGAGATAGTTGAGTAAGTCAACAAATGATTGGCCACTCTAAAGTAATTAGAGAGAATGTTCTACTGTTATTGATTAGAAGTGATTTATGAAATTCTCTGGCCAAAGTGAATTGACATTTGAAAAGACGTTTTCAAATTTCAATTATAAATCAATCATTAATTAGCAAGAACGAAGATAATTGGACCAAAAGAGTAGACACTATATCCATACTCTATCCAATTGGAATATTGAATGATGAAAAGATTAAATTATACATCATAACCATGCATGGACAAGTTAAGTCAAATCACTTTGACATTCCTAATATTTGGGTGGTTATGACATAATGCTAGATGTCAATTTTGATTTATTATTATAAATTGTTTAATTAGATAATTAAAGATAAATTAAAAGGAATTTTAATTTTTCTAATTGTAATTGTGAATTATAATTATAATTTATAATCATTGCTAATATATTAGGAATATAATAGGTCACATATCAAAGAGCAATTTGTGAAAGAAAAATAATTTGATTGAGTTGGACTTGATTATAAAGTTTGAGAAACTTTAAGGATCAAATATGAGATATTTGATTTTTAATAAAATAAAATAAATTATAATTATAATTAAAGAATTTAATTTTAATAAAAATAAAAAATCCTAATGATTTTTCTATTCATAGGAAGAATGTTTAAAAGCTAGCACTTCTAGTTTTCTTCCTCTCAAAAAAGTCTGGAGAAATTGTTCTGTGGATACCATCAGAGGCTAGGCATTTGAATAGCTTGTAGTTAACTAATCAAAAAGTTTCAAAGGATTTTCAATAGGAACACGAACAAGATACAATTTCTTATGATTTATGTTTGTTTTATTCAAGTTATTCAATTATCAAGATCCAAATCAGAATCTATAAAAAAATTGTATTTTTCAGTGATGCTCATGATTCGATCACGATTGGATTCCAACAAGTCTTCCTTTGATTGCATTTTTTATTGAGTTACATTAACACGGATTCTCTCATTAGAAAACAGCGTCAATAGTTTTATATCATAACTCAATTTCATGAAAACTTTCACCTGTTTTATTATGTAAAAAATGTGGTTAACTATAATTTGATTATAACTTGACGATAATTTGCAAGCAAAAGTTTTATTGATAATTTAGTCAAATTTTAAAAAATTATGCTGTAATTGATAACAAAAATGGACAAAAATAACTCTCTCTCAATTAGTTAATGGTTAGATAAAACAAGAATAACAAACTTTTCCCTGCGTAAAAGAATGTATGAGGAGTATAAACAATGGAATCAATCAATCATAAAAGAAGATAATTTTAATCTAGAAAACTCCTTCAATGTGAAGGATAAAAACCATAAGGCCACTCCTGGTCTAAAGGAAATCTCCACTATAAAATAATTTTTTAATAGTGGATACAATCTAGCACAAGTGAACAATAACAGTTCATAACCCAAATAGCAATAAGGATGAGTTACAACTCAAGTATAGCAACTAATAAAGAAATAGAAAAATTTTGGACTCCTAAACCCAACCTCCAACATACAAATTAAATAGTATAGAGTCTAAAACATGCTCACCAAATTTCAGCCAAATCTGAGAAGAACAAACCATTCAAACATTGAAATAGATGAAATAGCTTTATGTAGGAAATCAAATGCAGAGTACTAGCAGATAACTTCAATACGAACAACAAACAAGTCCCTTCCACACTTCCAAAACTAATCTTTACTATTCAGAAAGCAAAACTATATGTCTAATCATTGTAGTCAAAATTTTAGTCACATCCAACGGTTAGAAAACGATCTATAAGAGGTATAAGAAAACTGGTTCCAAGAAAAACGCCTAGAGACAACAACTGTTAACAAATAAGAAAATCCCAACTTACAAACATCCAAACCAGATCCTAACTGTTCAAAATAAATAACAAAGAGACCTCATTATCCTCTCAAAAAATCAGTAAGATTGGACTCCAAATAAGTGAAAGATAACTGATTGAAGATGATAGATTTAAGTTGAAACAAAGGTTTCAAATTTTCTTCTTCTTGTTTATGACACCACACACTTCTTTCATACTCTTCAAATGGGAAAACATGTTCCTTTTATACCATAACCCTAAAAGGTTTAAAAACTTGGGCTTAACATAAGTGGGCGCCTTCTCCATATAGAAAGGGAAACTAAGACTAACAAATCTCCCCCTCCCAACTATATGGAGGATGTTACCAAATCGACAACCTCATGGCAAAACTCAAACTTACCTCTTAGAAGAACTTTAGTTCACATATTATAACCATTATCGTTAGTATGAATCTTTTCAAGTTCACGCTACTTAGAATCCAAAAATCTCAAATCCAATGATACCTTCCTTTATATGTTTAGATTTCCTATGAAAAATAGGATTCATGCTAAGATAGATTGCACTTTGACTGTCATAAAACAAGGTATACTTCTTTTAAGTGAAGCCCGGCTCTTCCATAAATCTCTTCATTCAAAACAACTTTCTATAAGCCTTAATTGCTGCAATAAGCTCTGCCTCTATTGGAAACAATGCAACACATTACTATAACCTATATTGATATGATACTACTCCCCTTGGAAAAGTAATGAAGCACCTTGAAGTAGACTTTCTCTTATCATTATCTCCAACCATACTTGAATCTGCGTAACCAGTGAAGATAGACTTTCCAAATCCAAAACAAAACTTCATACTAGAAGTAGCACAGAGATATCTTAAAATCTATTTCACAACATTCCAATACTCTCTTATAAATCACCATGGAGGAAAGTTATCTTGACATCCATCTACTCAAATCTAAATCAAGACTTAGAGCAAAGCCCAAAAAAATCCGAATTGAAGAAATCTTAACAACTAGTTATGAAAATTCTCTAAAGTCAATACGCTTCTTCTAACTGAACCCTTTGACAACTTATCTGGCCTTCTACGTAGGAGAAGAATTCTGTCCATGCTTCACCTTGTAAATCCACTAATTCTTCAAGGTTTTTCTACCTTTAAGAAGCTTAACAGCTTAAAAATATTATTTTCAAGTAAGGTTTGCATTTCATCTTTTATGGCAGCAACTCATTTCTCCTTTTGCTCACTCTCAATAGCTTCTTCATAATATTTTGGCTCTTTTTTATCTATTGAGAGAACATACTCATTAATTAAGTACTGAATGGTAGGTCTTCTATCCCTAGTAGACCTTCTAAGAACGAGTTCAGGTTCTTCATCAATAACCTCATCATGTGCCGGAGATTCCATCTAATCAATAACTTTATTCTCATCTTCAAGGTGATCATTTTGATCCTAATGTTGTACATCATCCTAATTATCATTAGACAGAATAGGATCCAAGTTAACAAAACCATCATTTTCTCAAGGTATAGACTTTTCAAACTTGTCAATATCCTCAATGGTTTAATCCTCTATGAAGACTACATCATAACATTTTATAGTCTTCTTCTCATATGGATCATAGGACTTGTACCTAAACTTTCCCTTTCCATAACCAATGAAGATACATTATCTTATTTTTACATCTAGCTTTGATCTCTCATCTTTTGGCACATGAACAAAGCATTTGCACCAAAACCCACATAAGTGGTCATAAGAAGCATCCTTACCGTACCACAATTTGTCTAGAACATCAGCCTACAATGTAACTGTGAGAGTTATAAGCAGTAGTATATAAGGCCTCACCCCATAATGATTGAGGCAAATTTTCTTTTGAAAGCAAACATCTAACTCTCTCCATCAGTGTTCTACTCATTCTCTCTACTAAACCATTTAACTAAGATGTCTTCTGATTTTTAATACCTTGTTGTTTGCAATGTGCATCAAATGGTCCAATATACTCACCACCATTAATAGAACAAACACATTTCAATTTATTGCCTATTTTCCTTTCAAAAGAAGCTTAAAATTCCTTAAATTTTTTTAACACTTATTCCTTTAAGTTTAAGACATACGCTTAAATTTTCCTAGAGTAGACTTCAATGAATGTAACACAGTAAAGTACACCACTAAAAGACTTTACCTTCAGAGGACTATAGACATCTGAATGAACTAACTCAAGTACATTTATTTTAGAAGGAGGATGATGCTTGAAAGATACCCTTCTTTGTTTTCCTACCAAGCAATGAACACACTTGTCTAACTTTACATTTCAACCCTAAAAGAAAATTCTTCTTAGCTAGGCAGTCAAGTCCCTTCTCACTAATGTGATGCAATCTCCTATGCCATAAACTTTAATAACTCACATTCTCAACATCATTGATAAGATTATCAGAAAGAGAAGCTTGCAACCAATACAAATTGGAATACTTCTTTACGCAAGCCACAATTATATAAACCTTTGAAATTTTCCATGAACCATAAAAAAAGATGTAAGAATAACCTTCATCATTAGGTCTACAAGTAGAAATCAAGTATAATCGAACATTTAGAGCATGTCTCACATCTTTAAGCATTAGCTTTGAGTTAAGGCTAGTGTCCAAACAAATTGTTCTAGTGCCTACTACCTTAGACATTCCATCATTACCCATCTTTAAAACTCCAAAATCATCAAGAGTATAAGATGTGAAGAATTCCTTCCTTTAAGTGACATGAAAAGTTACCCCACTATCAATAACCCAACTGACTTCATTACTAGCAAGATTGATGCCAATTTCATCATAAACAGTTACAATATCATTTATTGTAGTGGTATTAACAAGATTATTGCTATCATCGTCATCTTTTCCCTTCTCTTGCTTATCACCCTTTGCCTTCTGCTCCTTTTTCAACTTAAAGCAATACTTCCTGATATGCCCTGTTTTCCCATAGTGGTCGCATTCAAGATCTTTATACCTAGGCTTTGTCTTGCTTTTGCTTCTGCCTTTTCTCTTGCCTCTTTTGCCCTGATCTTGACCCCTACTCTTACTTCTCCCCCTATTTTCTATAAGTAGAACCTCTGACTGTGATGAAGATGTTCCCTAATTTCTTCTTCTCATCTCTTCATTCAAGACTCCACTTTTAGCAAATTACATGTTCACCAAACCACTAAGGGTTAAGTTGGTCAAAGAAACCCGAAAATTCTCCCACGAGTCAGGAAGAGTATTAAGCAGTCACAAACCAAGAACTTCATCGTCAAATTTGATTCTCATACTAGCCAACTAATCAACCCTAAAATTCACTAATGTGATCAGAAATAGAGGGGCCTTCTTGATACTGTAAATGCATAGCTTGTTTGAGCAAGAATAACTTATTGTTGCTTGTTTTAGGTGTACACAAAGTCTTAAGCTTATCCATAAAGTTTGGGCATGTGTTTCATTTGTAATGTGATTTAAAACATTATCTTCAACCCATTGTCGAATAAATCCATAAACTTACTTACGCTCAAATTCCCATTGTTCATCACTTTTAGATTTAGGCTTTTGACTAGAAAAAACTGGTAAATGCGTCTTCTTCACAATGATAAGATCTTTCATCTTTCCTTTCCATCTGTGATAATTTGTACCATTATAAAATTTGCCTCTACCATTCAATTAAGCAAACACTAAAGATAAGTAACTAGGCTTTGATACCACACTGATAAGGAAAAAAATGGATAAAAATAACGTTCTCTTAAGCAATCATTAGTTAGACAAAATAAGAACAATAAACTTTTCCCTGCTTAAAAGAATCTATGAGGAGCATAAACAATATAATCAATCAATCACAAAAGAACACCATAATTTTAACGTGGAAAACTCTTTTAATGTGAAGGATAAAAACAGCAAGGCCTCTCCTAGCCTGAAGGAGATCTCCACTATAAAATAAATGCTTTTACAGTAGATACAATCCAGCATAAGTGAACAGCAATAAGTTCACAACCTAAACAGCAACAAAGATGAGTTAAAATCAAGTACAACAACTAATAAAGCAATAGCAAAAATTTTGGACTCCCAAACCCAATTTCCACAGTACAAATTAAAGAGTATAGAGTCTAGAACAAGTTTACTAAATTTCGACTAAATCCGAGAAAAACAAACTATTTAAACATAAAAAAGACATGTAAAACTTGTACAAAATCAGATGCATAGTACTAGAAGATAGCTTCAATACGAACAATAAACAAGTCACTTTCAAACCTCCAAAACTAATCTCCACTGTTCATTATACACAACCAAATGTCTACTCATTGCAGTCAAAATTTTAGCCACATCCAACGGCTAGAAAATGATCTGTAAGAAGTATAAGAAAACTAATCGCAAGAAAAATACCTAGAAACATTAGTTGTTCATAAACAAGAAAACCCCTAACTTACAAACCTCCAAACCAGATCTCGACAATTCAAAATGTAAAACAAAGAGACCCCAGTATCCTCTCTAAAAAATAAACAAGATCGAACTCCAAATGAGTGAAAGATCACTTATGGAAGATGATAGGTTTAAGTTAAATCAATGATTTCATATTTTCTTCTTATTGTTTATGGCATCACACTTCCTTGATACTCTTCAAATAAGAAAACATGTTCCTTTGATACTACAACCTTAAAGGGTTTAAAGATTTGAGCTTAACACAAATGGACCTCCTCCAAATAGGAAGAAAAACCAAGCCCAATAGTAATTTGAAATATAAAAGGAAATACATGAAAAATAGAAAATTACAAAGTAATCATATGTAATAGATTTAGCGTTTAATTAAATTAATTAATACTACTTTTTAATGACAAAATTTCTAAGTAGCTATTTGCAAAAAATCTATTAACCGTTATAAATAAAAAAATAATAGATGAGAACTTTTTTTTCATTCAACTTATAAAAAATTCTTTATGATTGAGAGCTCTATAAATGAAATTGACTATTGACTATTTTCTATTATAATATTAAATTTTAGTCATCATCTTCATCGGAACAAGAGTACACGTAGCAAACCCGTAACGACTGATGAAAGAGAAAGAATAATGATCTTTCTCAATGAAAAAGCATTTAAGATTATTACACATGGATAAATACTATAGCTTTCTAAAGAAACAAGTCTTCGTATACTCTGTTGTTTCATGGTTGTAGCAAGATGTCACAAGTATTTAACTTCAGGGAGAGCTCCAAGTTCAGTATAACAACCATCAACATCCACCTCTGATATCTTCACAACGTTACCAAGCTGTGACGATATTACGGCTGCTTTTCCCACTTTGCTGTGTTGTGAGGACAGAGGTTGCATACTAATACTTGCCAGATTAACGTTAATCTTCCCGCTTGAGACTTCTTTGGCTGCTTCCTCTATTTGTCCATATGGAAAACCAATATCCATTGGAAAATCCATGAGAACTTCAGATTCTTCTGACTTATTTCTTTCAGTAAGTTGCTCAATTAGTTTTGTTATGGATGTTTCTTCTTCTTCTGCTATGTATAAGAGATTGCTGTTTGTTGGTTGATCAAAATGCATCTCTGTAACTGGTTTTGTCACTTTGGTGATGTATAAGTACTGCGCGCTTCCTCGCACAGAAAAGATTACACAGTTGGAAGAAATAAAAAAAAGTTCTGGAAGTATTCAAGAGACTTGAATGAGATATATGTATCTACAACTTGTTGAATGGTTAGTATAATGTCAATCAAATATCTTTTTTGTCAGTAATTTAGTTATGTTCCACAATATCTATTGAAATTATTATTTGAAATGAATTGTCTTTTTAGTATTTTTCAAACTTGTAAAATTTAGGGTACAAATACAATTCTCCTTCGATTCTACTCGTTTAAAAAACATCCTTATTATTTAAAAATATCTTGATATGATAAAAATATTTTTAAAAGAAAATTTCCAGTAAATTTCTTTAAAAGTTATTTTAACATAATAGTTTTCAAGATTAAGTCGACGCAGTCACGTGCAACCTATCATTTATTTAATAATCAATTACCTAAGTAATTTTGTATTACATTAAATAAGTTAACGAAATGTTAGTAAAAGATTCTTATTCAATTTTTTAATGTCCTAAAACTATTTTTCTATAACATATAATAATAATAATAATATTTTGAAAATGAGTAAAATTATGTAGGAGATTTCTCATTTACCTTAAAATGAATTATGCCTAAATTGTAATAATACTAGTTGGTCATTTTAGGACCATTTAATTACGTGAGGTACCGTTTAAACACAATCTCGTTTTGGTGGTCTTTATTACACGTAACCTTCAGAAAGATGTATCAACGTCATTGAAAGACAACGGCTAGGTTCGTCATGTGGTTAAACAAACTTATTACGTTTCTACAATTTCAATATCCAACGCAAAGAGTACAAAATTTAAGCAAAATTGTTTCTTCTCCTTATTTGCATATAATTCAAAAAGATGCATAAACATCACAGAAAGGTCATGAGCAGGCATGTCGTGTAGTTAAACAAACTTGTTACGTTTCTGCATTTCAGCATCCAATGTCAAAATTGTAAAGGTACGAATTTAACATCATGTATTGGTAGCAATGCAGGGAGGAAGGTTGACTCACGAGATTCTTGGGTTCATCCTCGTAAAGGGTAAGCACATCTCCATTCTCCAGACCGTTTTGTTTAACAAATTCTCCTTGATAACGTAAAAGAAATTTGCGCAAGGTCTGGTGTAGACAGCAAAATGAAAAGTTGCACTAAACCAAGGAAAAAGAAGTCGTAAAAGAGAAGTGTTGGTAATGTGGATTACTTGCATGCTCAGGAACATACATTCTGCTAGTAGTGTTCAACCAAGATCTGGGTCATCAAACGCAGCATAAGAGCTATACTTGAGAAAAAAGAAATTTGTTAACCAAGATGGATGGGAATGTTGGAAATGAAACACTCACACAAATAACTTTTTATTCAAACTCAAGAAAATATAACAAGAACATTCTTGCTCAAGATACTACAACTCACTCAACTTTGCCCTCAATTTTGCTTCTTCACTCTCCTAGAAGTGCTTACTTCTTCTTGATGCTTAAACACAAATGGGAAGGGGTATTTATACTACTAGCCAAGCATCCTACACCACACAACAAAATAATCCCAAAACTATAACAACGATAAATCTCAACAACTATACACATCATCACTATAACAACCATACATCTCAACAATTATACACATCATCACATAAGTCACATCTCTACCTAACAATAGATGATTCTACACATTTGGGCTTGAGTACTTGGGCTTGGACAAAAAAACAAGTTTATATTCTCAATATTCCCCCTTAAACTTGTTTTATGATGCCAAGTATATTTCTCAATCTGATAAAGTCTTCTTTCTTCAATGGCTTGGTGAAGATATCTGCAATTTGATCATGGGATCTCACAAACTATAGATGCACATTCTTCTTTGTAATGCACTCTCTTATGTAGTAATAGCGAGTATCAATATGCTTGCTTCAATCATGAAAAACTGGATTTTTAGCCAAAGCTATTGCTGATTTATTGTCGACACAAATCTCTGTTTGTTCTTCTTGTGTCATGTTCAATTCTTTTAATAAGTTTCTTAGCCATATTGCATGACAAACACACGAGGTAGCAACTACAAGTTCTGCTTCACAGGTAGACAAGGTGACAATTGGTTGCTTCTTCGACATCCATGTGAAAGCAGTATTTCCCATAAAAAACGCAAATCTAATAGTGCTCTTTCGATCATCAACGTCTCCAGCCTAATCACTATCACTGTATCCAACAAGCTTATAATCACTAGAAACTGAACAGCTTAAGCCAAGACCAATTGTACCTTTCAAATAGCGAAGAATTCTTTTTGCTGTTTTAAAATGAGTGGTTGTTGGGGATTCCATGTAGCAGCTAACCAATCCGACTGCGTAAAGAATATCAGGCCTTGTGCAAGTCAAGTAGCATAAACTTCCAACCAAACTTTTGAAAAATGTTGGATCCACGCTTTCACCTTCTTTATGCTTGGATAGCTTGACTCTGCATTCCATTGGTGTGTTGATTTGTTTGCAATCCTCCTTGTTGAACTTCTTGAGTATCTCCCTTGCGTAGCTTTCTTGGGAGATGAAGATGCTTTCTTCCTTTTTCTTAACTTCAATACCGAGGTAGTACACTATTAGTCCAATGTCAGTCATTTCAAATTCTCGAGTCATTACTTTCTTGAATTCATCAAACATTCTTGGATTACTTTCGGTGAAGAAGAAATCATCCACATACAGGCACACGATCAGAATGTCTCCATCTTTGATTTTGATATAGAGAACATGTTCATATGGACACTTGGTAAAGTTGTTCTCTAGACAGTACTTGTTGATGCAGTTATTCCATGCTTTTGGTGCTTCCTTCAACCCGTAGAGAGCTTTCTTCAACTTCAACACCTTGTCTTCATGGCCTTTGTCTCTAGAAAGTACTTGTTGATGCAGTTATTCTATGCTTTTGGTGCTTGCTTCAACCTGTCGAGAGGTTTCTTCAACTTCAACAACTTGTCTTCATGGCCTTTGACTTCATAGCTTGATGGTTGCTGAATGTAAACTTCCTCTTCAATAACTCCATTTAGGAAGGCAGACGTACCATCCATTTGATGTATCTTCCACTTGTTTTGAGCTGCCACAGAAATGATTAGTCTAGTAGTCTCCAATTGAGCAACAGGAGCAAATACCTCATCATAGTCAATTCCAGCCTTTTGACTATAGCCTTTCACAACTAGCCTCGCCTTGTGCCTTTCAATCTCTCCTTTAGCATTTCACTTGATTTTGTACACCTATTTGACACCTATTTCCTTATACCCTTTGGGAAGTGAAACGAGTTCCCATATGTCATTCTTCTCGATGGCCTTAATTTCTTCGCCAATTGCATCTTTCCACTTCTTCTCTTTTTAGCTTATTGAAAACTCACTGGCTCTCAATCGGCAAAAAGACAAAATAGTGTAAGATTATCTTGTCGTTCGATTACCTCATAGGGATCTCGAAGACTTCGTGTATATGGCACAGTTATTTCACTTTGACTCCTATTTAAAGATAACGAAGGTAACTCATCTCCATGGGTAGTTAATGTTGGCAAAGGTGGTAAAGTCATAGGCTCTTGTTGGGCTTCTCCAGATTACTTTGTTGGTGCATGTTCGTCTTCAAATTGAGGAGAGCAATTGAAGTCATTTGTATAAGATCCAAAATCCCATAGTCCTTCTTCATCAAATACCACATCTCGACTGATCACAACCTTCTTATTGTTTGGATTATACAGCTTGTAGCTTTTCGAATTTGCATCATAGCCGATGAAGATGAAGCTTTCACTTTTATCATCAAGATTGGTTCTTCTCTCGTCAGGGTACATGAGCATGAGCTATGCTTCCAAAAACTCTCAAATGGGAAATACCGGGCTTTCTTCCACTCCATGCTTCTTGCGATGTCTTTCCCCAAACACTTCTCGTTAGAGATCAGTTCGACAAGTAAACTGTACACGCTACTGCTTCCGCCCAAAACTCCTTAGCCAGTTTCTTGCTTTTGAGCATACTCCGAGCTATGTTGAGGATAGTTCGACTCTTTCTTTCTGCTACACCGTTTCACTGGGGGGATCTTGGAATTGTCAAGGGTCGATGAATTCCATTTGCTTCGTAAAAATTTTGAAACTCCTTGGAAGTAAATTCTCCTACTCGGTTGGACCTCATGGCTTTGATCTTTCTTCCATTTTCTTTCTCCACTGTAGCTTTGAAATTCTTGAAGACCTCAAAATTTCTGACTTTTGCTTCAAAAAATACACCCATATTTTTCCTTGAAAAATCATCTATGAAGAGAAGGAAATAATTACTGTTTCTAAGAGAGCTTGGTTTGATCGAACCGCACACATCAGTATAGATTAGTTCAAGTGGCTTTTTGGCTCTTGAGTCTAACTCCTTTGGAAAATTTTTTATGAATTGTTTTCCGAGTAGACACCCTTCACAAAATTGATTAGGATGGTTGATGCAAGTAATCCCTTCACCATCTCCTTCTTAGAAGCAGCTCTAGTCCTCCAAAATTGAGATGTCCGAATCGAAGATGCCATAGCCATGATGCATCTTTGTAGCAAGCTTTCAAACACTTTGCAACGTCACTTTGTATGTTGATCAGGAACATTATATTCTTTGACAGCGGTACTTTAGCAATGCAGTTGTTCTTATCATCTTTTATAGAAAGATAGTAATCCTTCATATGAATATCATAACCTTTCTGTAACAATTGTCCTAAACTCAATATATTACTTTTCATATTGGGCACATAGTAGACATTGGAAATAAATTGATGTCTCTCGTCTTTCAAACGGATAAGAATGTTACCTATCCCTTTCACTGTTATTGTGGAATCAACTCCAAATGAGACATTTCCTCCTACTAACTCGTCTAGCTCTACGAACATATCTTTCCTTCCATACATGTGATTGCTTGCACCACTGTCAAGATACCAGGAATTTGTTTGGCTATCATCAATCTCTTTTTACGCTAAAAGAATAATTTCTTTCTCATCGGTCTTCTCCTCTATATAGTTGGCCTTCTCCTCGACTCTGTTGTTGGGAGCTTTACATCTGAAGCATAATTCCCAAACTTTTGACAATTATAGCATCGAACTTGAGATTTGTCATACCTCGAGTTCGGATTTACTTTTCCTCGGCCTCGTGTTGAATTTTCCCCTTTCTAGTAGTTGTTATTGGAATTGTTGTTATTGTAATTCCAACTTCTTCCACGACCGCAACTTCCACTTCGTCCACGGTCTCTAATTCTACCTCGGCCACGTTGGTTTATATCATTGCTTTGGCTTTTATGCATATCCTTGAGTTGCAGCTTGAGGAGTTGCTTAATGATCCCTTGCTTCTTCTTATGCTTCTCTTTGTATGCTTGCAATGATCCTTGGAGTTGCTCGATTCTCATTTCTTCCAAGTCTTTAGTTTCTTCAATCGTCACCATGATGTGCTCAAATTTGGGATCCTTTTAAGAATTTTATAAGGACCCACATATCTTGGACTTAACTTGCCTTTCTTGCCGAATCTCATGACTCCTTTCCTAGGAGATGTCTTAAGGAACACTTTCTCACCGACTTCATACTCTATCTCCTTTCGGTGTGCATCAATATAACTTTTCATTCTATCTTGTGCAGCTTTAAGTTGCTGCTTAACCAATTTGACCTTGTCAACTGTCATCTGCACCAATTTTGGCCTTATCAGTTTCCTTTCTCCCTCTTCATCCCAACATATCGGAGTTCTACATCTCCTTCCATACAGTGGTTCATAACGGGCCATCTGAATGCTCGAATG
>JANZXP010000002.1:22608545-22629487 GCA_027576715.1 Erythroxylum flavicans
TTTTTTGACCATGTTGGATTAATTGCTATGTAATAAAGAGAAAGTGTTATAGTTAACACACCATTGTTATAGGGTATGTACTAGAATGTCATAAGGGTGTTTTGGTATATACCTTATAGCAGTGGGGGTGTTACAATATGGATATGCGACTAATGAAAAGAATCATGTCTAAGATTAATTATTTTTATGTTTCATTTAATTTTCATCAAGTTATCTCAGTTAACAGACAAAGTTAACATTGCTAGAATGTTGGAACAAACTTTCCTAATAAATAAATGAAAACAAAGTGTATAACGACGGTGATATATATAAGGATCAAGGCAATTTGATGTCAAAATTTTATGAAAAAGTGGGATATTTGTGTGTGTGGATGGTTATCCTAGATCTCCAAGGTCATTTCCTCAGTATTTCTTCTTATTTACAATGTTTATATTGTTTGTTATAAGTTCAGGTTTAAGATGTGCTCTCTTGTTGATGCTTCTGATCAAAAATAATGAATTGCATTTATACCCATATTTAAAACTAATGCATGGATTTATCATAACCACAAAGATAAGTAGTGAACTTTGTCTTGATTGATAAGCATCTTTGTATTAGATTTGATGATAGAAAACTTTAAAAAGTTACATGGTATATGTTGTATAATTTGGCAGTGTATTTATGTAAGTTGTGACTTATGTTTTGAATAGACAATGTATAAGAGTACTGATTATATGTGTAATAAAAACTTTCTTTTTTTTATGTGAGTAGGTTATAAACTCATCTTCAACCAGTTATACTGACTTATTGACGTCCATTAATAATCTTAGAAGTGTGTTGGCTTTGACAAAAACATTCAAATAAGAAGTCTTTTATTCTTAAAGATGTCAAGTCACTTATTAATTTATGACATATGCTCTAAGTCTTATTAATCTTTAAGGATGAGTGACAAACTTAAAATGTCCTTGTGTAGGGGAGTTTTGATTGGCTAAAAAATTAAGTGCTGATGATTTTTGCTTCTTCTGCAAATATTTTGTTAAATTGTATGTAACTTTATATAATTTTTCGTTTCCTTGTTTAATTATACACTTTGCTTCTATATTGATTATATTTATGACCTGTTTTTGTTTCTATTGTGTTTTCAAAATAAAACCATTAACATAAATTCGTCACTAAATGTTAACATGACAACTATTTTCTGATGTCGAAAATAAGCTTCAGTCGGAGGTATCTGGCATCTTCCCTATTGTTCACTCAAATCTAATCACTACTATCCTTCGATGACCGATCTTTTTCAAGATTTTTAGTGTCATTGGAGTTAACTCTCTTTCTATATTTTCTGTATCTCATTTTCTGTTAACAAGCTATTAAATGAATGTGTTATTTTATATACTATTTGTTATGTAAAACTTGCTCGAATAAAAAAAAAAGCATAGATGAAAATAGAGGCATTGGCGATGTCCCGAACAGGATTAGACAAATTAGTAATTAATTTTGAAATAGTTGTCGATTGCAAAAACTATTCATGTTTGTTGTGACGATAATAGATTCATTCAATTAGGTATGACTCTAACTTGTTGTTCATCTACATCTGCTCTCTTTTTTCTAAACATATAAAATTTGGCACCAACCATTAGCTAAAAAAAAAAAAAAGTGGCGACGTATGGGACGCTTTTGAGAAAAGTTGCAAAGCAAATACAGCAAAGTTAGAGAAAGAACGTATTTTAATTTTTTTTCGAAGACATTCGCTCAAAATTCTTGCCAAAAGGTAAAGAAAAAACGTATCCATTCAAAGTTGAATTTTGATGAACCAAAATCCTTACTTTCAATTCTTACTTTTCTCAAAAATAAAAAGATATGATAAAATAAATCCCTAAATCCGCATACAATATAGTATTCTTTATTAACACTTCAGTAAAATTTGGGAAAAAGACCTTGAATTTCAGTTATCAGCAGTCACTCTCGAGCATTTCAAAAAATAATGAAGTGCTATTGTTATATAACAACATACCATCATGTTATTTAAAAATTTAAGAGAATCCAAAATCAAAATGCTACCATTTTCTATTTTCTCGCAAGCTACCGTTCAATAATTATCAAGAGAACATATGTTGAGGTGCTAAGCGCACAATGACGTGGATAGAAGAGAAGTCATGTCCGTGGCATCGCCAATCACACGTGTCGAAACTACGAGCTGCCACCTTCTCATCGTTTGCCCATATGAGTACATTATATAATATGAGCATAGGCGAAAAGGTAAGAGAAAAACATCACAAGTGAAGATAAAACTACATAGGAAGAAGCAAAAACTAAGCAGTAGTCACCATATTCCCGTACAATGGCAACCATTTCCATTGCAAAAAACGCCATGTTCAGTCTCGCAATGACGCTAGCTCCTCGAACTAACCCTTCCATCATTCTCAGATCCGCCTCCAAAGTCTCACGGGTCAGCTTCACTACATCTGCTTCCAAATATAACAAGGTAACTGAATTTGTACTCCGGATTTAACCATAGCATCCTCTGTTAGCCATATATATCAATCTGATTTCTCTTACTGAGCCCAAGAAATATATAATGGAAGATACCCTTCACCACTAAATGTCATATCTTGGATATTGACGGAAATTTCGGTTTTTGTCTCTTGATTTCTGCCGGAAGTGTCAATATGGTATTCTTATTTACCTTGATAATGTTTTGGAATTTCAGGACCGGTATGCAGCGGCCGACAATAGAGACCGAGATTCAGATTCCTATGCTGACAAAGCCAAAGAAACCATTGACAAAACTAAAGAGAAGGCAGAGAAGGCAAAAGAAAAGTCAAAGGAACTCAAAGAAAGGGCCAAAGAGCGAGTTCACGAAATGAAAGACAAGGGTAAAGAGTATGCCCACGAGACCAAAGAAAGCCCCAAAGGCATGGCAAAAGCTGCCGCTGAGAAGGCCAAAGAAGGCACATACAGAGCTGAGGAGACAGCAGAGGAAACCAAAGAGCGAACGAAGGATTATGCATACGATGCAAAAGAGAAGGCAAAGGAAGGGACAGAGAGAGTGGCAGAGACTACACACGACGTGAAGGAGAAGGCCAAAGGCCACACCGGCACAGCGGCAGATAAAGCAAAGGAGGGCGCGAATAAGGTGGTGGAGACGATGGAGAACGTCGGAGAGAAAGCCAAGGAGACTATGAAAGGTGCATGGAATGCAACGAAGGATACTACACAGAAGATTAAAGAGACTGCAGTTGGCAAAGATGAGGCACTTACTAGTAGCAGTAGTAGCGACGATGAGGATGATTATGGGAAGACTATGGACGCGGATGTGGTGGACCTGCGGAGGCGAGCTGGCGGTGGAGACAATATGGATGCGAATAAGAAGAAGACGGATTGAGGAAAGAGAAGTCTGGTGTTTTGATCCAGTATTAGTCGTGGGTTTGTTGCTAACAGGAACAACGTTTTCGTCTTGTTGCAATTAACAGTAATGGGATCGTGCATTCCAATAGTTTTTTGAAGAAAAAAGAAAAAAAGTTATTTTATAATATTTGTAATGTGGACGATTGGTAGTAATCATTAAGACCATAAAATAAAACTATCTCCATTGGAGATCGACTTTAGTAGAACGTATAACTTCAATAAATGAGTTTTTGGTAATATATCGATACCATTTTCTATTTAATAATTTTGTCTGATTACTAAGATAAAACATGAGGTAAGTGAGTTCAACCCAATAAAAATCCAATATGTAGAATTAATAAGTTCCATTATGCCTCTGTTCTTAATATTTATTTATGCAATTTAGTCCTCACTTATTATCATAATTTACATCATAATTATTCGTAATTATAGGTTAAATTGTTTTGCGAATTATAAAGTGCTTATTTTATTTTGTTAACGTTATTAAATTATTGTTTAAAATTACATAAAAATAAATTATTTTAATTAATATTAACATTATGGTAATGATTCTTTTCTTCGATATTTTTGCCTTCATGTATATAACGAAACGATATGTCCGCGTGTATACACCCTAAAGAGAAGCCAAAAGTCAAAGAGACTATTGTGAAATTGTAAAATGCGGGTGAATATGAAACCGTGCAATAGCTAAGGTCAATAGAGGCAAAATTTGCTACCATGAGAATATGAGATAGGAACAACTTCCTTGAGATTGACACTTCGTTCTATTGTTATATACAGGGAAAATAATGGGTTGATCTATTGGGCCATTAAGCTCGCCTATGGTCTGATTCAATTACTCGAGGTCCAAATTATGTGGATTAGAAACGTGAGATTTAAATTTAAGTTAAAAATAATAATACTTTAATTTATAATAGATTTACAATTTGAATAAAGATATTAATGAATTTCAAACTAGAATGAATCATATTTATGATTTGTTTGGTGGTGCGGTTAGTAACGAAATCAAATAGAATGTAATATTATTTAATTGTTTAAGAAGAGAGTTTAGAATGAAATTAAATAAAATAGGATAAAAAGGGAGAGTTTCACATTACATCTTATTTCATCCTAAACAGTAAAAATAAGTTATCTCCGATTCTGAAAGTTTAGGATAGAATGTAAAATGGTAAATATATACTACCTAGTATTCCCTCTATAAATTTTTTTACAATACTAATTATATCCTCAACTCTACAATATGTTTTGCTCTATAAAGAGTAAAATAATCATTCATTACTATTATATATATATATATATATATATATATATATATTTTCTAAGCAACATTTCATTATATTACATTATGAACCCTTCTATCCTTCCAAAACAACATTTTTTTAATATTACATTTACTTACTTTCTATTTCATTATCAATCATTCAATTCCATTCCATTACATTATATTCCACTAAAAACTTTACGTCCAATCAAGCATAACCTTAGAGCAAGGGACACATAAGACTTTCCATTTACGTTAAAAATACAAATTAGGTTATACTTTTAGCAAATATTTTAATTGTAATTAGATAATTTTTCTAAAAATTAATAATTTTCACATAATTTAAATTTTCTAATATATTTAATTTGGACAATGTTGATTGTTATTAATTTTTAAAATTATATCAGGTCAGAAAATTCAGCATGTCAGCATATATTTAATGTCACTTTTGTACGATTTCCAGTGTCATGTCAAATATTAATAAAATTGTATATGTAATATCTTCACGATTAAGCATATTATACTGTAGTTTCACAGTATGTTTTAATTTAATAATAACGAAAAATTTTATAGTATTTCTTTTAAATGTTAGAATAAAATAATAATAATAATAATGACACTAACTCTTAAAGATGTACATGTTGTAAGCCAGACAAGAACTACATCATTTTAATAAGACGACGTTGTTTGTGTGTTATCCGACTTCTCTAATTAGTGAATATTTTAGTAAAATAATTCTAGCATTTCCATATCAGCATCTTGGGAAGGCGTGATTAAAATCCCTTAATCCATCATCTTGAAGAAATTTCAAGTAATTGCTAAATGACTTGAATATGTTTTATGGTATGGTAATTAACTAATGGATGGAGCTTCTCTAATGATGCTATTTTCCAGCGTCATCTTCTAGTTGAGATAATTTGGCACTTATCTAGCTTATCTGATGGGTTGAGAAATGTTCCATCTATCTGTCATTCCCGTACTGAGGTGAATATTAAAAGCCACTAACAAGATTATTTCCCCAATCTAGCTTAGATTAATGTATATATTTTGTATGACCTGGATATTATCATTAATATCTTTGAATGTTATTGAATTTCTTTATTACCATATTACATATATTAAGCATCCAAATACAACTTTTGAATATTGTATAATCCATAAAGCTTAGTTGATGAGAATTCCTTGTCCGCTTTATGATATCATCTTACTCATTATGTTGACAATATTGGTCGTATAAGCCTTGTATTTAAGACTAGAGAGTGGTTAACTTGTATTCTCCATCTCCTAATTGTCAAGTTTGTGACTGAGATCCAATTTTGTAATATCAATTGTAAGCCTTTTCATAATTGTAAGTCTATTATTAATGGCTAAATATAGATTGAATGAAGCCTTAGGAAGATAAAGTTCAAATCATACCAGCTTAAGCTGTGATAAATTTTTTCATAAGAGTTTTGAACATTCCCCAGCATGTTTTGTTAGTGAACTCTTTTGATGGATGTCTCAACCTTATGATTGCAACCTCTCTTTCTGAGGTAGGGCTATAGTTTGGCAAGATTATCATGATATTGGAGAAGCCTTTAACGCTACATGGTCAATCATTCTTTGGGATAATTTGCTTGACATTAGCATGGTTGCTAGATGTGTCTCAAATTAGTTATATCAAGAAGTTTGTCAAGAGGGTCTAGCTAAATCCAATTTTTGTACTAGAAAAAATTTTGAGTTCCCATTTCCTATCTTTTTTTAATCACATTGTTCATATTTTTCTTCATCTTCTGGATCTAATTCAAGGTTTAAGAGATGATTTTTTAATTTTATGTTTTAAAAGCTTTCCCCTTTCAGAAGTTGATAATCAATCCTCTTCACTTATAGAGCCTTGTTGTGCTAAAATAAGTTCTAAAAATACCTACGTTATCCTACTCACAAGTATACGAGATAGTTATAGTTGATTATCCATGGTCATCTCCTATGGAGGTAAAATTGGTCCACTCAAATTAACTTTGAATAAAAATAAAAACAAATGCAATCGTAAGCACTCTAACACAACTTGTTAAGTAAAAGGGTTTAAAGAAAATAAAGCAATTAGACTAAAAAGGTAAACTAATTTAACTGAAAAAAACGATTTGATCAACCTGTGTGGAAAAATCTTGAGAATTAATTTCACTAATTTATTTTCATATGCATGACTAAAGTAACGTAATTAGATAATTGTCTTACCAAAATTAACAGTTGGATTTTAAAATCAATGCAAATAACAAACTAATGTAGCTTTCATATTTGAGAAGTTTATCATCCAAATTAATTATCAAACCTAACTAATAATTACCCACTTAAGTTAATATATTTCTAGTTTGTAACTTAAGCATCTATAGTTTCTCGTTCTATATTAAACTTCTCTTGATCCTTCGTTTAATACCAAAATGATGCAAAGTTTAGCCATACTATTACATTCAATAAGCTTAGAAACTATAGTAAATAATAAGACAATAAAACATTCTCTTCATCATGCACAATCAACTAAATTAGCTACACTAATTCTCAAGAACAAGTAATCAGCCCTTTATGGAACAAACACTGTTAATCATCTTCAAATACTTTAATCCCATAGTTAATAGTAACAGAGAAGTCTTAAAGTAATAAAACAATGAATAAAAAGAAATGAAACATTGAATTTGAATAACTAACAGAGTAACGGAGTAAATAATGCAGTTGGTATAAGATAGGATGAGCAAACAAATGCTTTGTTTAAGTGAGGGATTAGACGATGGGTCTCCTATTGATATGCTCACTCTCTGGAGTTGGCTCTCACCTTTTGCCCCTGTTCACTCTCGCTAGAAGATGCTCACAGTAACTTCAGTTTTTTTTTGTTCTTCTTCTTCACTTGACCTTTGTTCTTCAACTCCCCTTTGTCTCTTTTTTTTGTTTTTTTTCTTTCTACGTGTGTCTCATTTTCAGCTTCCCTCTAATCTTTTTGATTTCATTTTCTCTTTATAGGCTGAGTCTAGGTTTAGGGTTGCTCTCGTCCAACGTCAAAACCTGCAACATATAATATTAAACCATTTAAAGAAAATATGCATAGGGGTGATAATGGTAGGTGCACTAAGCTATACTATAAGAATGATAGTCCTCATAGTATTGACACTCGTATTCACTAAGCTATACTATAAGAATGATAGGTGCACTTGCCTAATAATTTTTAGCGTAGTTTTGATAAGATATACAAGAATCATAATCAAGATTTTAGTGCCATTTTTGGGGATGAAAAGATTACAAACATTTTATTTCTAGTAATCTATTCATTTTTCTTTAATTTATGTTTTGAATTTATTTCTTAATCTTATATTTTTTAACTGAATTTTAAAATTTAGGTTCTTTTTTTATAAAAAAGAAAAATTCTAGAGTATTATTTAAACCATACCTAGAATTTTAAATGACCTTATTTTCAATTTGAAGGTTGAGAAACCTAGAAGTTATGAGATTACAACTACCAAGCACAATGGTCAAACAGTTAGGAAAACACAATATAAGGGATTATATTTGATCGACACTTTCAACTTGTGAAATTTAATTGGTTGTTAGATAAGGATCTAAATGTACATGCTGCAAATTTTTTAGATATTTATGGTAAGTTTAAGCTTAATGGAGTTTTAGATGATGCCATTTGGTTAATGTCTTTCCCTTTTACATTAATGAATAGAGAAAAATCATGGTTGAATACTTTACCTCTTAAATCCATTACCACCTATAATGTCTTATTGAGAAGTTTTTTAAAAGGCATTTTCTTGAGGAGGGGCCTTCGTATATAGGAAACAGACCCCTTTTCTTGCAAGTTTGGTAGCAAAGTTTGAACTTGGAAACCATAAAAATTCAAAGTTTTTCCCTCTGGATTAACTTCCATGGAATCCCCCTTGAGTATCGAACTGCTCAAAGTCTCAATGCCTTAGCTAGCTTCATTGGAAACCCCCTTTGTATGATGAGAACACTGCCAAGAAGAGAAGAATCGGGTATGCTTGTATACATTGGTGTATAAATGTCCAAGGAGCTACCAACCAAAGTCCCTATTATGAGGTTAGGTGAACGGAACAAACTTTAGGAAGATAGTGTTGTAATCTCCTACCAATGGACATCCCCTAACAAGTCCCATAGTAAGGTTTGGAAACCAACAAGCATCTCTTTAAATATGGAATATGTCAAGAATTGATGAGCTCTAAAAATACAGATGAAGTATTACCTGTTATCACACAATGACTGTATGAAAAAGTCACTCCAATGATTACCGAAGATATACTAGTCATCATTGGATTGAGTACCAACGAATCTATTATCCTAAAAGCTTATTTGATCAAGACCAATCTAAGATGCATATAGACAAACTTTTGGTGAGCATTAGACTTAATGCACCGAAACATGGAAATGATGATCATACTTCACTACTGGTTTCTCAAGCTAATTGTTTGGTTATTTTGGAGAGTTCTTTAACGATGATTCCACTAGTGGCAGCTTTAAATCTTCTATCATAGAACCAAATCTTATTGTCACAAATCAAACTAGTAATGTAGCCCCTTCTGGTCATACCAATGTGCGGATTTATGAAAATGATGATCATACTTCATTGATGGTTTCTCAAGCTAATGGTTCAATGGTTTTGGAGAGATCTTCAATGATGATTCCACCTGTGGAAACCTCTGAAACTTCTATGGTAGAGCTAAATATTATTGCCACAAATCAGATAAACCACTTTGGTGATACCATTCCTCCTTCAATACTCACAAAATTGATTAGTATAGAAACCATTTTTGAAGAACCAAAAGATCAATTCTCACTGTGGAAAGAAGAAGATCCTAACAGAGAAAAGGAAAAGGCTCCAAAAGTAAGTATTAATATGTCTATTTTAGTTTGGAATATATGAGGATTAAATTGCCCTATTAAGCAAACTACTTTAAGGGATTTTGTCTTGAGGGAAAAGTCTCTAGTTACAAGGTTACTTGAAATAAAAATAAAGTCTGAAAATTTTTGCAAGCTAAATCTTTTGAGGCCTTAACGGAAAATTCTTTCTAACCATTCTCATCATCACTATGGAAGAATTATCATCTATTATAGAGAGGAAGCTACTCGAGTGGATGTTCTTAACAACAGATCAAGTTATGTATCTCCAATTACATTGCTTGTAGGAGAAAAGAGATATACTCATCTTCTTTATATATGCTATTAATTTTGGATTTTAAAGGAAGGATTTGTGAAATAACTTGAACATTTTAGAAGCAACATTTATAAACCATGGATTTTATATGATGATTTCAATTTAATAATGTTCAGGTCTAAAGCTCAAGGTAATTGTAACCTTAGAAACTTCTCGGATGATTTATGAGAATGTGTTAAGAAGTTAGCCATAACAAATTGGACATCAATTCTCGAGGTCCAACAAGTAAAACTCTACCTAGTTCATAAGGAAGAAATTAGATTAAGCTCTTTTTAATACTAATTAGTTAGCTTAGTTCCCGAACAACATTGCCAACTTCAGAGATACTTTGTTTTTGGATCACACTCCCATCATCATTGAAAATTTATTTTAAAAGTCTGCCAGGTTTTTTCCTTTTAGATTCAATAACTTTTTAGTTAATGAACCTAGTTTTTTAGATACTTACAAAAAGGGTGTTGATGTTATTCACAGGGGTAATAAAAAAATTGATTGTGTCCAAAAGCTAAAGAGTATAATAAAAAACTCAAGATTCTTAACTCTTAAGAGGTTCCGGTACTGATCGTTCTTTAATGAAGTCTAGAAATGAGCTAGTTGATATCCAGAAACTCTGTGCAACCTGTCCACAAGACACTATACTTCTTTCCAAGGAAAAACTAGCTCTATCTCATTACATCTAGGCAATTAGCAATCATTCTTCCTTCCTCCAGTAATGAGAAATAGTCAATTAGCTCAAAGACGGTGACAAATGTACCGAATATTTTTTCAACACCATCCTAAGTAGAAGAAATCAAAAAAAGGATCAACTCAATTACCAATCATATGGAAGAGTAATTGCAAAATTTGATTGATATCTAAGTGGAAGTTGTAAGGTATTTCTCTTCTTTGTTTGGCACTTAAAAATATGGCCCTTGTACTAACCTTACAGGTATTATCACTATAAAGACCACTCCGAAGGATTGTTTACTTCTTGCTAAACTGACAGAAAACAAGGAAATTAAAGATATTATTTTCAAAATGGATGGTATGAAAGCTCCTAGACTAGATGGGCTAAATGGATTCTTTCTTTCGAAAAACTTGGACTATCATTGGGACTTATGTTAAAGAGGTTGTTCATGAATTTTTCACCGATGGCAAGCTTCTCAAGGAAATTAACAGAACTAGGCCTACTTGCACCAATTTCCTATACAAAATCTTATCTAAGATCATTGCTGCTAGATTGAAAAAGGTACTCACTTTACTTATTAGTGACAACCAAAGTGCCTTCATATGCAATACACAAATTGGTGACAATATTCTCATTGTCCAAGAACTGTTAAAGGGCTATTATAGATCAAATGCTTCTACTAATTGTACTATCAAAGTTGATTTCTTCAAGGATATTAATAGTGTTACTTCGATCTTTCGTTGAAAGGTATTGGAGGATTATGAATTCCCAAGTCCAAGAATATTCATCAATTGGCTGATATAATGCATTTCCACTGCTAGCCTTTCAGTATTAATCAATGGAAGTCCATCTACTTTTCTTTCAGTAACTAAAGGGCTCAGGCATGGAGACCCTCTCTCTTCAAACTTGTTCATCCTTTATATGGAAATTCTGAATTCCATCATTAAGCTTAAAGTGGAGGCTAATCCTAAATTCAAATTCCGTGTAAGATGTAGGAAACTTGGACTAACCAATCTGTCTTTTATAGATGTGCTATGACTTATTCAATACAAACCTTTATGAAGGCTCTGGATAGATTCAAAAGCTTATCAAGATTGCAGGTTAATATCAACAAAATTCAGTTTATCATTTCCAAAGCTGCTTTTTCTACTGAATCAAGAATCAGGTCCATCACTAGTATGTCAATAAAATCTCCACCATTGCTTTATTTAGGGCTTCCAGTTTCCACCAGGAGGTTAAGCTATCTTGAATGCATTCCACTTATTGAAAAAGTCTAGAAATGGATTAATTGATGGGTGAATAAGTTCTTATCTTATGCAAGGAAGATACAACTTATTAAATCAGTGCTCAATTCCTTACACATTTATTGGAGTTCACATATCTTCTTATCTAAAGGAGCAATCAAGACAGTGAAAAGATTATTCAAAAATTTCCTATAGAATCATTCTAATAGAAATAAAAGGGTAGCTAAGGTGAAGTGTACTGATATATGTTTTTTGAAAGATGAGGGAGGTTAAACATTAGTTCACTAAAACTCTCTGATCAAGCTCTCATCCTTAAGAGGCTGTGGTGGATACTTGAAGACAAAAACTCACTATGGATTAAATGGATCCGTTCCTACTTTCTCAAAGGTAGATGTATTTGCAAGATGAGTAAGAGTTCTTCAAACTCTTAGTTCTTAAATTAGCTACTGCACCTACAGAATTTAGTCCAAGATGATGTTAAGTGTAAAGTTAGCAATGGGTTACTAACCACTTTATGGTTTGACAATTGGTCAGGTAAAGGCTCTTTTATTCACCATCTACCCTCATCAATGATCTCTCTTTTTCCATTTCATACTAAACTCAGTTCATTCATTTATGGTAACTCCTGGAGGCTCCATATTCATTTTAGTTAGCTGCAACTAGAATATTCCCCAAATTCATCCATTAAAGACACCTTTTATTAGAGAGATCTTACAAATTGCAAACTATCAAACAAGATTACTATTGATATACTCATATTGAGGAACCAAAAAATTGACTAGAGTAGAATCATTTGGCAAAAAATTCTTCCTCAAAAAGGTATCTTTTCTCCTATAACTTATTGTCATGAATCGACTTAATACTGTTGGTAGACTTTCTTACCTTCACGTAAATAGAAGCTACTTATTATGTTTTACAGAAGATGAAATGAGAAAAAATCTATTCTTAATATGTTTAGTTTCTAATTTTATTTGGGAATAGGTGAAGTTAAAATGCTTATAGACCAGTTATGACAATTCTATCTCTATCATTGTTCATTGGCTAGCCACACAAGCTTCTGTTCCTATGGCTGACAAACTAATCTACTTAATGGCTACATGAATATGCCTACAAATAATCTGGAAATAAGGGAATGCGAGAAAGTTTGAATTCAAATGCAAAACCATAGAAACTTTTATCAATAAAGTTATAAATGAGGCTCGAGAAATTATTAAACTGAAAAACCTTGCTATAACATATAGTTCCACTCTAATGCTCTCTTTGAGTATCTAATCCATGTGTTTCTTAAATAATGAAAATGTTGTAGGTATATCCAATGTGCTCTTTTTTATATTGAGGGTTAATCCTATAAACCTTCTTTCGGGGATGTAAGTTTCATTATTTATTAATTCATTCCTTTTTCTTTTTAAAAAAGAATTAGGAACAACATTTTCTCTTTTCAAACTAGAGAGTAAGATGTTATATAAGACATAGGAGAGATCGGAGGAGCTATTGAGAAAGTTCCTACGCTAAAAACTTGATTTGGGATTATAGATGTAAACATTTCATAGTGAATTGATCTATCTAACTAAACAATTGATTGATGCACCTTCAAATGGACTATAAGTTTTAAAACCCCTGAGGAACTGCAAGACCCTTTTAAAAATATTGTAGTTGATAATTACCAATAGGGAAACCTAAGGTTAAATCTCAAAGTAGCATTGATAATGATAATATGGTGACATATTAGAGTCAAATTTATAAGCTCTGAAAATGAATTTTTATAGTTTGAGTTCAATAGCTCAACTGATACAATATAAGCCATGCCATTAATAATGGGGGACACCTAATTCATAAATTTTAGTTGCTTAAAAACATGAGAAGGCCATCTGAGCTAGTAAATTTTATGGAGAATCAATCTCAATGCAACCCCTATAGTAGTACTTACAAACTAGAGTAAAGGAATCATCCAAATTTTTTATAGTAATCAAGTTCGACCTAAATTTCAGCAACAATAGAAAGAAGAAAGGAAACCAAGCTTTGGAAAACTTATGAAAAAATTCGTTATTACATTTAAGGCTCACTTACAAAGTACGTTAACAAGCTTTTATCCAAAATATAGAAATGTAGATTAGATAGCTTGCTAAGCTTGTATCTGAAAGGCAATTAGGTATTTTTTTTCTAGCAACATTAAGTCAAAATTAAGAAAGTGAATGTAATGACTTTGAGGAGTGGAAAAGAGATAAAAGATGAAGAGAAAAATATTGTTACTTAAAAATTGAAGGATGAGGAGAAGGAGAAAGATAATAAGGAGCAAAAAAAGAAGAGGTTAAAGAGTACTTGTTGAGAATTTTATACTTGATTAGGCTTAAGATAAATAGAAAAAAAGATAAATTTGATAAGGAATCATGATTATTTGAGTATATTTATACACCCATATTTAATGTGTTTTGATTGTTTTTTTTATAGTTTTATAGTATTTTTGGTATTTAATTTGCTTCAAGTGTGTTTATAGGTGATAATTGCCTTCTTGGACGAAAAGGAGAAGAATTTGGATAAAATCGTGGCATGGAATGAAGGTTTTAAGCAACTAGGACGCACACAACCATGTACAGTGACTGTGTAAGTCTATGTATTGTTTCTAGTCATAGGAAGTTATAGGAAGTTACACGCCTATGTATGTTGATATAAGCGCTTGTGTATTTTACCCATGTAAGTCTTCATGCTCGTGTTAAATGAAGAATTCAAGTGTTTTTAGAGATATATGAGCACTTTTTCACTCGTATATATTGACCTTATATATCCCAAAACTTTAGTTTTTATTATAAAAGGACATGATCAGAGGCAAAATAAGGAAGAGGCAAGTTTTAGAGAGTTTTTAAGTTATAAGGAACATAGAGAAGCGACAATTCTGATTAGAGGATGAGGAAATCATAAAGAATGCATCATAAGATCTGATAGATAACAACATTCGATCCAACTTGCAAGAAGATTCATTAGAAAAAAAGATTTAGAATTATGATTTCTTTTGTTTCAAGTTATTTTTCAAAATATTTGTCTTTAATTTTTTCTATGAGTTGTAACTAATTTGTTTAGTGCCTAGGTATGATGCACCCTAAGTTGTGGTAACAATATGATTTGATATTTTATTTAAAGTTATTTTATTGATTGAGTTATTGAGATTCAATTATATGTTATATTCTTATTCTAATATATATTGGTTCATGATTAGATTTCATATAAATGAGATTAAGAAATCCTTTTGTGTGAATAAATATACTATAATTATAACGAATTACATGCAAACCTAAAGGTAGTTCAACATAAATCCTCTAGATTAGGTCAAACCTAATAGTGAAATTCACAAATCGATAATGCAATCTTAGGGGTTTTAACTAGAAAGAGATTTCAATTAATCAACTGATGGATTAATTGTTAGTAATCTTGAGAAAGATATTAAAAAGATATTAACATAAGATAGTAATTTCTACGGTTTAATAATCAATAATTTAATTGCATGATAAAGGGTTAATAATAAGAATTCTTGTGAGGATTCATCACCTAGGTAATGTTTATTTGATATCGATTTTTCCAAATATTTCCCTCTAATTTGATGGTTAAATAATAGGAAAATGGTTAATACTAGTACTGACAGTCCTCGAGGGTTTTACCCATACTTGCTTGTGCAAGTTATAGCTATGCCATACATTTATGGTTTTAAAATTGATAAATTCTTATAAGCACTGAATTAAGTCAATCAAGTTTACAGTGTCATTGTCGGGGATTAGTAATTTTAATAAAAGCTCAAGTTTACAGTGTCGTTATCGGGGATTAGTAATTTTAGGAAAACCTAGCTTTTATTAATCTAGCCATTTTTACTTTATTTTATGTTATTTTTGTTTTTATTTTATTTTATTTTATTGACTCTTTTAATTTTCTTATTCTTACAGATATTGACTCTTTGGTCAGTTTATGACCTGAAGTGATCTAACGAGCTTAGTGAATGAAGATCTAGAAATCAAATAAACAGCTCTTAGAAATCTTTTCAGAATGTAACTAAGAGAGTTCAAGCTAGATCGATAAATAAAGGACTTGGGAGGTCAAATTGATGCTGAACAATCACGAACCATGGCAATCCAACTAAAGACAATGTTTGATTATGCTAAGTCTGGCTTGACTAGAGCGGAGTTCAACACTGATAAACTGATTGTAAATGTTAAAAACTTTGAGATGCCGTGCATTGTTTATATGGTGCAACAATCTGTCCAATTTAATGGACTACAAGATGAGGATCCAAATGCATATATCTAAAATTTCTAGAGATTTGTGACACTTTTAAGAACAATGGAGCTAATGATGATGTGATAAGATTGTGGTTATTCCAATTTCATTAAAGGGAAAGGCGAAGCAATGGTTAAACTTAATGCCAAGATCATCACTTATTACATAAGATCAAGTGGCAGAAATTTTTTTATTGAAGTATTTTCCACCAGTGAAGACTGCAAAGTTGAGGAATGATATCTCCTGCTACTCCCAAGCCAATTAAGAAGCTTTATATGATACATGGGAGATGTTTAAAGAGATGTTGAAAAATATGTGCACATCGTGGTATACCACTTTGGACACAGACCAGCCACTTTTCATAATGGGATGAATCAGAACATAAGGTAGTCAATAGATGCTACAATTGGGGGTACTCTCAATAATAAGAAACTAGAAGCAACCTTGACCTTATTGAGGATATAGAGATAGAATAATTATTTGTGGTACCCTTATAGTATAAAGTGCATGTAGTGGCGTAGTTGGCAAATCAGGTGGAAGTTTTAAGTAGAAAAATTGATAAACTGATAATGAATCTAACATGTCAAGTTATACAGTGTGAGATGTGTGGGCTTGAACATGCAAGTCAAAACTATCAAACATTATAGCACAGACGTGGATTATATTAGGAATGCTCCTAAACCCCAAAACAATCCATATATCAATATTTGTAATCCGAGATGAAGGAATCACCCTATTTTCTCTTGGGGGAATCAAGGGTAATCAAGGAATAGCCCCCTACTAGGATTTCAGCAATAAGCCTCTCAAGCTAAGAAGCTTACTTGGGAAGAGATAAGATAAAAATTGCTAAAGATTTTGATGCAAGACATTAATGAATAGAGGTTTTTATATATAACTTAGAGATTTATATCGGTCAAATCACTAAGTTAGTACTGAAAGAACACAAGGGAATTTGCCTAGTACTGCAAAGATAAATCCTAAAGAACATGTAATGGAAATCACCCTTAGGAATGAAAAAATAATTATAGAAGAAGGAGAAAAAGAGAATGAGGATACAAAGAGTTAAGCAAAAGTTGAATGTGAAGGTCACCTTAGAAAAGTCAAGGACTATCAACCTGTCATCCCTTATGTTGTGAAAGTAAAGAAAGATCAAATTGATGTTTAGTTTGATAAGTTCTTTGGCTTGCTTAAGCAACTACAATTTAACTTACCTCTTGTTGAAGCTCTTGTGCAAATTTCACAATATATGAAACTTTTGATGAGGCTATTATCGAATAAGGGAAGTTAAAGGAAATATCCATTGTAACACTAAGCAAAAGGAGCTCATAAGTTTTAAAAGGAACCTACTAGAGAAGCTTACAAATATAGGGATTTTTATTATCCCTTGTGAAATTAGTAGTTTAAAAATAGTTTAAACATTATGCGTTTTTCATTATTTAAGAAACTGGGATTAGGTGAACTAAAACCTACTAGGATAAGTGTGCAATTAGCAGATAGCTCGGTAAAATATCCTAGGGGAGTTATAGAGGATATTCTTATTAAGGTTGATAAGTTTATCTTCCCATTTGACTTTGTGATTCTTGACATAGAGGAAGATGTAAAAGTACCTCTAGTCCTTGGTTAACCCTTTTTGGTGATTACTAAGTCAATAATACATGTTGATAAAGGTAAGTTAATATTAAAGGTGGGAGATGAAGAGGTTGTTTTTAAAATGTATAATGTCAATAATCCTACTTTTAAACTTAATAATGTAATTAAATCTAGTGAATGCTGTATTGATTCATTTTTGGATATTTTGCAAGACTTTACTTTTAAACGTCCATTGGAGCTTGTGCAAGTTTAAGGTAGTAAACAAAAAGAAACGTGACAATAAGCAACAACAAGTAACTTATTTATAGGTTATGAAACTAATGGTTAAACAACAAAAGCTTGATTTTTATAACCCACCTTAAGCAAGAAAGGCACGTTGAGCTAGCGACATTAAACAAACGCTACTTAGGAGGCAACCTAAGCATTAGGATCGGTTTTATTTTTAAATTTTATTCCATTTTGTTTCTATTTTAAGTTAGCATAGGATTTTATTATGTTTTGATGTGTTTTAGGTTAGGACATCAAGCATCCTAAAGAGATTGTGAATATTTATTTTGTTAAGGTATTTGTGTTAAAGTTTCGTAACTTTGAGTGCAAAATTTTTAAATTTTCCCAACTATTTTTTATACTGGACACATTTGCATAGAGCTACACGTTCTTTAGACACTCTAGTGTAGATTTACATGGTTAGATGCATGCCCATGTAACAGATAGTGTAAGTCAGCAATAAGTTACAAGTCTGTAACTTACACGATCAGCTACATGGCCATGTAGCAGATCGTGTAAGTCCAAGAAAGCCTTAAATTGCCCAACCTCTTTCATTTTTCTCATTCTCTCTTCTCTCTTTGCTCTCCTACCATCTCTACTTTCCCTCTCTAACTTATTTTTAGTGTTTTTCTTACAAATTTGCAACACTCAAGTAAGTATTTTTATTGATTTCACTTGTTTATGCATGAATAGTTAGGTATTTTACAATTTTTAGGGATTTTTAACCCCAAAAATCCTTTAAAATTGCAAAATACCTCAAAATTGCAAAAATGATAAGATTAGGGCTTTGAGGTTTTGTGAAAATTTGCATGATTTTATGGTTAATTGTGATTTAACAGTTGAATTTTATCCTTAGCCAATGATTTATTGATTCAATTTTATGAATTACATAAAATTTGGATAAAATTTCAATTGGGATTGCGGTTTGTACAATTTTTGCCCACTAATTGTTTCATTGTGATAATTTTGCATGCAATTAGGGTTAATTAGTTATTGTTTTTATATTTAATTAAAGTTGTTCTTTTGTTTAATTTTATGTCAATTTCAATTTTTACGTGAATTCAATGCTTAATTTTGTTAATCATAAGTAATTGAATGATTAGGTTTGTTAATTTCAATTTTTGGGTTAATTTTATAATCATATTAGTTTTATTTATTAATAACAATATTGATAATTTCAATTTTTCGATTAATCAGATTATTAGTTAATTTTCCAATTATTTAATGTTAATGCTAATTTTATTTATTTATTTATTTGAGTTAGAATATTTGTTTGTGATTTTGCTATTTGTTCAATTTTCATTTTTTACTTTTTTACTTTTAACAATTTAATGAGCATAAGAAATAAGTGTGGGGGAAGGTTATTTTCCTAATTTATCTATGAATTTCTCACATTTCTTTAAATTATTAGACACAATGGCGGGACAACGATGCCCAAAGTAAATTCCAAAAAAGCGTCAATGAGGAGAAGGGTCCTCTAGAGACACAAAAGGAGCTCGCATAGTCCAATCACTAGAGCAACATCTGAAGTTACTTTTTAATACTGCGACACATGAGGAACAATGCTAATGGCTTAAGGAGAAGATTTTTGTAATAGTCTATAGCATTGACTGGGAGGCACTAGGACAAATTAGTCTAGTTCAGTAGGTTTAGGACCTTATCGACATTAAAGCATAGTCCTGATTTTTCAAGATCATGGAGCCTTCATACTAGGAGATAATGCTCGAGGTGTTCTCCACGTTCTTTGTGGAGAAAGGACGACATAACTGGGATCGACCAAACATTATTTAGTTTTGGATGCTAAGGGAGATGGTATGAATGAGCTATTTAGATTTTTCCGTCATAATAGGGTTATACAACTAAGAGCTTTTGCAGATACTAGCTTACTTAACCCTGCAGATAGACTTATGGTATGGGATGTTCTTTTGGAAATTTTGGAGTATGATAAAAAAGGACAATAATTTTGCTTTTAAAAATTCCCTTCAATTTTATGACCCTTTTTTTTTATCCCAACTATACCTTACCTAAGGCCCATTAAAACCTTATATTAATACCTTTTGATTTTTGTTTCTGGTTTACTTATAAGAGGTGAAGATATAATAATATTGCAAGCTTATAGTTAAGAATTCTGTTGTGAATTGATTTGAGAGTTTTTACACTTTTCACCTGAAACACTTAGAGTGAATTAAGTGAATTCTTAGTGAGAATGTGTAAGATTTCTGCTTTTGATTTCAAAAAAATTATTGATGTGATTATTATTGATATTGACTTATGAAATTTAGTTTTAGGATAACTTGAATATAATTGTATGGTAATTTGATCAAATATGATATGATGATTTATAGTATGGGTGGACATGTTGAGGTTAATAAGGGATGGATGTTTGTAAGATTGACAATTTAGATTACGATTTGCTTGAGGACAAGAAAAACCTTAAGCACTGGGATGTTTGATAAATGATTATTTGATTATATTATATACCCATGTTTAACATTTTTGGCTTGTTATTTAATAGTTTTATAGTATTTTTAGTACTTAATTAGCTTTAAGTATGTCTATAGGTGATAATTGCCTTCTTAGACTAAAAAGAGAAGAATTCAAATGGAATCATAGAATTGAATAAAGATTTGAAGCAACTAAGACCTACACGACTGTGAATACTGATTGTGTAATTCTCTGTAAATATGTGGAGATTTGAAGAATATTGTGTCTATTCATGCAAATTTACACGGCCATGTATATTCATATATATAATTGTGTATGTTGTCCGTGTAAGTCTTTGTGTAAATTTAGGGGTAATTAGAGATACACAGTGACTTATTGTTGGACCCCAAAACTTTTCTTGGAAGTTAGAACTATTATATGTGAAATGTTTGAAGTGGTAAGCTGGACAATGTAGTTGGAACATATTCACTAAGTATGCTTTGGTGTTTTAGCCATAACTTTTTCTCTAGCTATCCAAATGAGGTGATTCTTATTTTGGATTAAACTAACGAAGTAGGGCTACAAATTATCTTATGAAATCGAGTTCTAAGTCAGTCCCTAAGAATTTTAATTTTTGGATGGAAGTTGAGC
>JANZXP010000002.1:22629587-22645796 GCA_027576715.1 Erythroxylum flavicans
ATGACATTAGGAAGTTAGTTTAATGATGAAAGAATGAAAGAAAAACCATGGAAATGACTAGATGAGTTTTCGACCAAGGTTAGGGTTTTTAATGTTTTACGATCCAAAATTCTATTTTGATGTTTTATGATGTTCATAGCATTATTTTGATGCTAATGAAGTAAAGAAATAAAAATGATTGATTTGGATTTGGTTTTGGTTGAAATTCAGCCTAGAGTGCTTGATTTTGTAAAAGAATTTGTTAATGAAATTTTATGGCTTAAATATGTGTATTAAAATGTCATGGCAGTGAATGTGGATTGGCTTCAAGTGTTAGAAATCAAATGAAATTGAATTGGAAGAGTTTATTGTATAATATGTTAAGTTTAGGCTTAAGGGCATTTTTAGTATAAAAATATGGTTATGAAGTAATAACCATGTGAATGTGAATAAAGATGTGAAGTGCATGTGGAAAGTAATGAAGTTGACATGGTTTATGATATATTTAATTGAAAAATGTATTGAGGAGTTGAATGTATTAGTATTAGGTTTTCGAATCAAAAAATGAAGCCAACTAAAGGGTTTCAAAGTGGTGAAAAGGAAACTAGCAAGTTTTGAGTGTATTTTAACTGTTTTATGTGGCATAATTCTAAAAAGAATTGATGACATGTGTTTATTCTTTAAATTGATTTTATGCAAATGGTTTCTATTTATGGAGACCAACATGTTGTGAGTGTACTTTAAATTGAGTTTGTGCAAATGATTTTCATTTGATCGTGAAATGAATAATTATGCTAAGTTTTATGCAAATGATATTTGACAAGTGAATATTGCTAGCTTAAGTGTATGCTTTGGCAATATGTGAGCTTTAATTTGAAGGTTAAATGTTATATGATTAGGAGTTACATTGAAATAATTCAATTATGAATTCTACCATACTTGATTTAGAAAATAAGAGGAGTTGTAAATGTAAGAGTTTCTTTTGGCTATAGTACACTGCTAGGCTATATACATGTTATTATACCAGTATATTTATAGTGCTTAACCTATTACGGGTAAGTGATGTAGAACGAGCTCTTTAAATAGTGGTTAACCAGTCACAGGTAAGCTATGCAGAACTAGCTCTGTGACTTGTTATGGGTAAGCGATGCAGAACCATATATAACGATTAACCTATTATTAGTAAGCGATGCAGAACCAGCTCTGTAAATAGTGGTTAACCAGTCACTAGTAAGCGATGCAGAACCAACCCAATGACTTTATGCCTAGTGTATTGTATGGTAACGAAACTTTTGATGGGCTATGTTGTGTAAGGAAAGTCATGAAAATAGTAATGCCGCCACTATTATGTTAAAAGTGATTTGGGAGGTACTGTATGGTACCAATGGTAGTAGTTAGCTTACTTTTCAGTATTAAATTTTTCAAAAAACTTATTGCCACCACTATTTATTGATTAAGGAAAATGAGAAATGGAAACTTTTATATGATAAGTTTAATTTTGAAAAGCATTTCAAAATAGTTTTTCAAAAAAATTTGAAATTGTGTCTTACGAAATGTTATATTATTAACAGATTTAATGATTCACGAATAAATTGTTATAGAAAATGTTTTACCATGAGCTTTATGATTGTATGGAATATTACATTTATATTGTTATGAAAAGTTCAATTTTCTTATAAACTGATTACACTCACTAAGTTCATTTAGCTCACCCTTTTTTGAATGTTTTTAAACAAAACACCTCAGGTATGTGTACAGGTGTTGCAATAATTGGGACTCCACCTTAAGATTAGTTGTATTGTCGGGTACTATTGTACTTGTGTCATTTTGTTATGTACATTTGTGTAAAGAATGCATGTTTATAAAAGCTTTTAAATGAAATGCATGAATATGTTTTAGATTTTAAAATTTTATTATAGTGACTGCTGAGAATTATTTGTTTGGGTTGCTTATGAGTGGACTTAAAGTTCAAAATTTGTAGTTGAGAAATTGGTGTGAATATATAAGTGTTTTCAAATTTTACAAGGCTTTCAAGAATTTTGGGAATGTCAAAATGCAGTCGTTATGCTACCAAAATTTTCAATAAAATCGTAGAAAAAAGTTCCTACTATTTTTTGCACCTTTAATTATTAAAGTATAAAAGGTTTTAAATAATTGAACGGCTTGGCTTTGCGATAACCCTTCGATCTAGTCAGATATTGATTGAAGAGCTACCATGGGGTCATAGGGAGGCCTCCACTCAGGCTCCAGAAAGGGAACTCCATAATGGGTCCTTTTAACTAGTATCAGAGCCTGTTGTGAAATAGGGTTGTCTCTATAGTGTTATGATTCCATAATGTATTTTTACGTTGTTTTTATAAATCAAAAAACCCAAAAAGTTTTGTTATTTTCCATGCATCTTAGTTTACAAAAAATTTTCCAGTGTTATATATTTTATCTTTGAGTTCATAGCATAATGCACCGATAATACCTTAGGGGTCCCAAAGCCATACTAAAGGCTTTACCACTTGAAGTACCTTCAGCTCGGGAGGTGGAGCATAGGGGTGGTTTAGTAAATGTTTTTTCTTTATGAATCAACCTCGTTCACAACAGTTAAGATTGGCAAAATTGATGGTAGACTTTTATTTTTACTTTGAGTGAACAATGTAGATACGGGCAGTAGCAATGTTCCAGCTACGGGAGGCCTTAATAGTGTTAGGAAGTTTGATAAAGCAAATTTGTAAATTAGGCACAACAAAGTTCGATAAGAGTAGAGACCCTAAATGTTCCATAATTTGGTTAGCTCGGGATAAGAATAATAAATTTAAATGGTTCGATGATAGAAGGATGAGATGAGAAATATCGTATAGTTAAAGGTTAGTCAAACCACCTACAGTGTCTAGAGACTCCTGAAACACTAGGAGCTCAATACCAAGGTGTAGTCAATGTGGAAGGAGACCATCTGCATAGGCTTAGGTAATTACAGTAACCTAACGGGTGCTAAGGATACATCTGGTATAGTGATAGGTACCGGTAGTGATGAATATATTGAGATTGATCACAAAACTATGCACTAGTTTGTGCTAAAAGATTTTGTTACATAGATTAGTGTGAAGTTGGAACTTTTAGAGTTCCATTTGATAATAACTACTTTAGCTAAAGGTACGTTAGTAGCATAGAATGTTTGCATAGGTAGTTACATAGTAGTTAAAATTAAAAGCTCTCTAATAAGTTGATCTTACTAGACATCCATGATTATGAAGTCATACTGGGAAGAAAAATTGACTAATAGTACGTTCTATCGATGTGGATTGCTTATAAAAGAAATTAGGATTGCTACAAAAGGGAAGTCAGATAAGTATTCAGTAGAAAATGTAAATGCTTCCATCTCTTAGTATATCAGCCATGATAGCTAAAAAATTAATAAGAAATTACTATATAAGTTATTTAGTTATATGACTCAATAATTACAGAAGTTTATGATGATATTTAGCATTTTAATACTGGAAAAGTAATTAGTGAATATATTTGGAGGATGAAATTGCTTGTTATGGTTGAATTCATTGAGGATTAATTATTGATAAGAGTAATTGGTGATTGAATTTTGATATGTTTAAATGTTATGACCTTGTAAAGTGATTGATTAATCAATTTTAATATAAAATTTTATTTTTAATGTCAAGTTTATTTTGATTATACAATGATGTGGGGATTCGTACCAAGTAATGCTATAGATGACATTATGATGGAATCTTTAACCAAGATTGATAATTGAACAATATTTTTTTTGGAGCAATGATCAATTTGATATAAGCTTCCAATTATATGTATGTTAGGATGTCAATTCTAAGTATTGAACATTCATTATTTTAAGTTCCTTTTGATGTAATTCAATTATACTATTTCTTGAAAATCAGATAAGTGCAAATGGTGGTAAAATTTTCAAGGAAATTGTAGAGATAAGTTTTGATCCATAATGGAAAATTGTCTCAATAGAACTCAAAGGTATTATTTTAAAGATAATTATAATTGATGATTAGGAGAATGATAAGAATTATGTATGAGACCTTTGAACAAGTATGACATGGAGATTTTAGATAATTAAAATTTTTTAAGTAACTAACGAAGTCCCAGATTAAGTTTTGAGGTACCTGAAATCATATCTGTGTTTTATAGTATTCAATGGAAACTTAAAGATATTTTTATTGAATATCAGAGTTGCACAGTGGAAGTATGAGGTATACGCCTTGTTTGAAGAGATTGAGGTTTGATAAGCTCAAAATTACATTATGAGATAGTAACATTTGAACTATAAAGTAATTGAATGGTTTTTACTTAAATAGGATATTATGTTAATGTCTTACGATATGATCTTAAATGATTGATTTGCTTCCAAAGAATATGATGGGAAATGACAAAGGTATAATAAATAGTTCACTAATGGTTATGGATTTGAGATTTGAATGCTAAGGAGTCCATGTGAGGCATAAGAAATATGAGAAAAATATGATTGAGTTTTGTTTATAATTAAAAACAATGAGAAAGGAAATGTTTATTATTAAGAAGTATACGAGAACAATGGTTTTATGGAGAATCCTAATCAAAGTTTCATTAGTTGTAATCTAACTAAATATGAATCGTGATAGTGTTAAATGGATAGTTTCATATATGGTTAAGTTAGCAAAGTTGTGACTAAACTGATTATTAGTGAGAAAGAGAAAGCAATGATTTCAAAAAAGGAGTTTCAAGTGAAGATAAGTTGCAAATTCTGAGGAAATTTTATGGAGAAGTAACATTACGTTAGTGCTAGGTCAAGAATTACATGTACTAGCCATTACCACACTTAAGAAAGAAATTCTAGAGTAAGTCACTCACCAATATATACTATGAATCTGAGGAATACAAAGAGGCATTATACCTTTAAAATGCATTAAGATAGAAAAGGCACGAAAAGGGTGATAGCAAAGTATATGTTTAAATGTTTGTTAAATCAACAAGTCAAGGCTGAGAGCCAAAGAACCCAAACAAAAACTTGCTCAGCCTCTCCCTATTCGGGAATGGAAATAGAAACATATTATGAAGGATTTTATGGTAGAGATTTCACGAAATCTAAAAAGATATGATAGTATATGGGAGATAACAGATCAAATAAAAAAAGTTGCCCATTTCCTAACCATTCAAGGTAGGTATGCTTTTGATAGATTAATCAAGTTGCAAGTGATTAGAAGTACATAGTTACATAGATTGCTGGTATATGAGGATGAGACAAATGAAAGTAAATTGGTTAGACTAAACTTGTCCAGATAAGAGCAAGTAAGATCAAAAGTATGCAAGTCAAAGTGATAGTACCTAAAATCGACAGCAGAGCTAAGTTTGGAAATGGAGGAAGAATTTGGAGTTAAAATTAAAAAGATTCAAAGGATTAATCAATCTTGTGGATTGTTTCATCAAAGAATTTTTGCGAATATCATTATGGAAAGGAATAGTTTGTTTTATACAATGTGAAAAGTTAAGTCCACAATATGTTAGTCCCTATGAAGTGATTGACAGAGTAGAAGCATGAAGTGGATACGAAGTTAAGATCTATATTTTTTAGATGACTAAATTTATTTAAAATTTCAAGGACAAAATTTCTATAAAGAGGGAAGATTTTTTAATATCCTAGTTCAATAATTGTATTGTGTAATGTGTTGTACATGCTTTTTATAAAGTATGCTCTATTTATGGTGTACTAGAGTAATTTAAGCATTTAAATGTAGTGTTAAGGTTATAACAGATATCACAGATAGACTAGAGATGGTTTTGGACTTGATCGAAAATTTCTCGAAAAATTTTCAAAAACTTCGAAAAGCTATGAAATGAGTCTGAACAAACTTTAAAAGCCTCAAAATGTACTTTGAGGATTTATGTGATACTTTTCAATGAAATCTGGATGATTTTTGGATGAATAGTAAATCAAGGTGAATAGTATTTTTGGATGAATAATGAATCTGCTTAAATCGTGATTTTGGGGACCCAACCCTGAAAATTTGAAATATACCCGAAATAGGTATTAAGTTTAATAATACTAAAACGGTTCGAAAATAAGTCTGATCAGATGAATTTCGGAAGTTCCGAAAGTTTAGGATTAAAATGCCCTTTTTGGAAAATAATGGATATTGAGGATTTTAAACCCATTCGAATTTTTTTAAAGCATCCAATCAATAAGTATTGACCCTAATTGGAGTATTTTATGGTCAATTTGAGGATAAGGCAATTGCGGAATATTTTTGAAATTTAATTCGGTTAGTTAGTAAATTAAATGAATTAGAGGGCAATTTGGTCTTTTTGTATTCATAAAAGAGCAATTTGATATTTTTACAAGAAGTTAGGGGAATGATGAGTCATTAGAAGAGAACCAATTAAATGGTGACAAATGGCATAGGTAAAAGTGTAAATATGAGAAATTTTGCTGAAGTTGTAATTATAAGATGTTATTAAGGATAAAGGTGTAATTATAATAGAAATGGGGAAAAAACTGTAATTCAACAAAGCCTTCATCTTCTTTAAACATTGTTGGATGGCCATTGATGAGAGAAATGTAAGGAAAGAGAGAAAAAAAGAAAAAAAAGAAAAAGGAAAAGAAGGAGGCTCGGCTATGGCCATGGAGGAGTGATCCAAACCATTTTGCATACTCTTCTACATCCAGTCAAGCATCTAACAAGATTTCATGCTATCTAAGTGAAGAGGACGAAGAAAATGGGTAAGTAAGTTTACTTATCTTGTTGAACTTTTTTTTTATTGATTTTTTGGGTTATAGGTTAGATTTGGTTTTGATGGTGTAAATTGCACCCTTTTGATGTACTATCAAGGTTTTACTACATTGGAAACAATTGGGAGAAGAAAATCAAGAAAACCTAATGTGTGAAGCCTTGGTCAAACTTGTTCAAAGGTGAGATCTATTGCCTAAAGTATTTTATTTAGTCATTTGATGATTTAAGATTAATGAATGACCTTAGGAAGTTGGTTTAATGATGAAAAAATGAAAGAAAAACTATGGAAATGATTAGATGAGTTTTCGGCCAAGGTTAGGGTTTTAAATGTTTTATGATCTAAAATTCTATTTTGATATTTTAGGAAGTTCACAGCATTATTTTGACGCTAATGAAGTAAAGAAATGAAAAATAATTAATTTAGAATTGATTTTGGTTAAAATTTGTCCTATAGTGCTTAATTTTGTAAAAAAAATTGTTAATAAAATTTTATGGCCTAAATGTGTGTATTAAAATGTCATAGGAGTGAATTTGGATTGGTTATAAGTGCTAGAAATCAAATGAAATTGAATTGGAAGGGTTTATTGCATAATATGTTAAGTTTGGCCTTAAAGACATTTTTAGTATAAAAATATGGTTATGAAGTAATAACCATGTGAATGTGATTAAAGATGTGGAGTGTTTGTGGAAAGTAATGAAGTTGACATGGTTTATGATATATTTGATTAAAAATTTTATTAAGGAGTTGAATGTATTAGTATTAGGCTCGGATCAAAAAATGAAGTTAACTGAAATGTTTCGAAGTGGTTAAAACTAGCAAGTTATGAGTATGTTTTAACTGTTTTATATGACTTAATTATTTGCAAAAGAATTGATGACATGTGGATATTCTTTAAATTGATTTTATGCAAATGGTTCTATTTATAGAGACTAGCAAGTTGAGAGTGTACTTTAAATTGAGTTTATGCAAATGATTTTTATTTAATCATGAAATGAATAATTATGTTAAGTTTTATGCAAATGACATTTTACAAGTGAATATTGCTAGCTTAAGTGTATGCTTTGGCAATATTGGTTTTCAATTTAAAAGTTAAATTTTATATGATTGGGAGTTACATTAAAATAATTCAATTATGAATTATCCCATACTTGATTTAAAAAATAAAAGGAGTCGTAAATGTAAGAGTTTCTTTTGCCTATAGTACATCGCTAGGCTATATACATGTTATTATACCGGTATATTTATAGTGGTTAATTTATTACGGGTTAGCAATTTAGAACCAGCTCCGTAAATAGTTGTTAACCAATCACAGGAAAACGATGTAGAACTAGCTTTGTGACTTGTTACAGGTAAGCGATGCAGAACCAACTCCATAACTACCAGTATATAGCTGTTAACCTGTTACGAGTAAACAATACAGAATCAGTTTCGTAAATAGTGGTTAACCAATCGTAGGTGAGCAATGAAGAACTAGTTCCATGATTTTATTCCTAGTATACTGTATGGTAAAGAAACTTGTGGTAGGCTATGTTGAGTAAGAAAAGTCATAAAAATAGTAATGCCACCATTATTTGTGTTAAAAGTGATTTGAGAGGTACTGTATGGTACCAATGTAGTGGTTGGCTTATTTTTCAGTATTAAAGTTTTCAGAAAACTTATTGCCACCAATGTTCATTAATTAAGGAAAATGGGAAATTGAAACTTTTATTTGATGAGTTTAATTTCGAAAAGCATTTCGAAATAGTTTTTCCAAAAAATTGAAATTGTGTTTTACAAAATGTTATTCTATTACCAAGTTTGATGATGCATGAATAAATTGTTATGAAAAATGTTTAACCATAAGCTTTATACTTGTATGGAATATTGCAGTTATATTGTTATGAAAAGTTTAATTTTCTTGTAAATTGATTACATTCACTGAGCTCGTTTAGCTCACCATTATTTTTATGTTTTTAAACAAATCACCCCAGGCATGCGTAGAAGTGTTACAGTAATTAGGTCACCCCAGCATGCATACAAGTATTGCAGTAATTAGGACTCCGCCTCAAAATTAGTTGTATTATCAGGTGTTGCTGTGCTTTTGTGTAAAGAATGGATGTTTATAAAAGCTTTTAAATGAAATGCATAAATATGTTTTAGATTTTAAAAATTTATTATAGTGACTGTTGAAAATTATTTGTTTGGGTTGCTTTTGAGTGGACTTAAAGTCGAAAATTTGCAGTTGAGAAATTGGTGTGAATATAGAAGTGTTTTCAAATTTTACAAGGCTTTTAAAAATTTTGAGAATGTCAAAATGCAGTCGTTATGCTGCCAAAATTTTGAATAAAATGGTAGGAAAAAGGTTCCTACTATTTTCCACTCTTTTAATTATTAAAGTATAAAAAGTTTTAAGTAGTTGAACGACTTGGCTTTGTGGGAACCTTTCGGTCTAGTCAGATATTGATTAGGGGCTACCGTGGGGTCATCGGGAGGCCTCCACTCAGGTTTCAGAAGGAGAACTCCGGGATGGGTCCTTTCATCAACTTTTCTTAATGTCCACCCTCCTCCATCTTAACCTATCTATTTACCATTCAAATTTCATGCCTTAAGTTTTAAACATCGTTAAAATTGAACAATATAGAATAAAATTTTCATAAGAAAACACTACAAATGATATTTTGATAACCTTTCTGAAATTAAAAGCCATAGGATTTAACATCGTCGCATAAAAATTCACTCAATTCACTCAAAGTGTTTAGGTTGAACATCAATGAAACTGTTAAATCAATACATAAAAGGAGTCTTAACCATAAACTTGCTAATATATTACATCTAAACCACTATAAAAATAAACTAAAGGCATAAATCAAAAGGTCTTTAAGAAAAAGCGTATGAGGTTTAGGTAAGGTATGAAAGAAAAGATTTTGGGTTAATCAATATGAAGGAAATTACATAAGCAAGATTATACAAAAGTGTGAATTAATGTAGCCAAAGTCAATAAGTAGAATGTAATTAAGGTGCAAAGCAAATCTTGAATAGCACAAGTATCTTCTCTTTCTTCTTTTGATAACTAAAACAATTTAAAAACACTCCTTTTTTCTTTTTTTAATAAGTCATTTCAAGATATTTCTGAATTTATTTTCTATGAGCTTGTAAGGAGAATATATGAAGCATTAATAACTAACAAATGAGAAGATTTAACCTCAAATATATAAGCTCACACCTTTCCTTATTCTTGATATTTCTTTATCTAATCAAATTCTTATATAGTCAAGTAAATCTAATCCTTTAGGGTGCAAAAAGAAGGCAAACAATAAAAATAGTTATCAAATTTTAACATTGTTAACACAATCTAAAGAAAAGGTTAAAGCTCCAAATCGGTTATATCGAAAGGAGGTAAAACTAAAGAAAAGGGTTTAAAAAAAGTAATCTAAGTCTTTTTTTCATCTTAATGCCTTTAATATAAAGATGAGGTCTCGGCATGTATAATAAAAGCAAGTTTTAGAATCATCCAACTATGTGTGATATTTACAAAATAAAGAAAAATAGAGCATTATATTGTGATAATAAATGCTGATAAACTCAAAACTTGACAATTTAGGCTCATATGTGAAAATTTCTAAGCACTTTCATCCAAATAAATAACAAAAAAATTATTCATAATGTTGCAAGTATAAATCCATCTAATCATGCTTTCATCCTTTCATATTCTATCTTAATTCAAAAATTCATAATAGGTAAAATGTTTCAAGATAAGAATTAACAAATTGGAGATCTTTATAAAGAAGAATCAATAAATAAAAATTAAAATATTCTTTGGTCACAATGAAATCCATCTCAATATCAGTAAAAATGCCTCTCTTTTTGATGTTATTTTCTAATATTCTTAAGAAAACCTTTACATATTGTGAATAGATATAGAGAAAGAGGATCTCCTTGCCTAAGTCCTTTGCTTCCTTTGAAGACCTTAGTTGTTTCTCTATTGATAAAGATGCCAAATGATGTATTAGTAATGCATATCTTAATCTATTTGATGAAGATAGTAGGATATCCTAAAGCTTCCATTACCTCAAGAATAAAGATTCAAACAACTAAGTCAAAAGCTTTATGGATATCTATCATCATGATGTAGCTTTTATAACTTTATTCTTATGATAATCATTGAGTAACTATTATAGTAGAATAATATTATCACATCTAATCCTTTTATAAATGAATGAACTTTAACTATGATTGATTGTTGAAGTTACAGAGCCTTAATATGGTTGCTAGCATATTTGCTAATATCTTATATAACACATTACAATAAGAAATTAACATGTAGTCTTGAATGCTGGTAGGATTAAGCTTCACTAGGTTTAAGCATATATGTGTTCTATTAATCTCCATAAGCATTTCCCATTAGAGAGGAGCTCTAGAATGGATTTTAAGGCTTGATCCCTAACTAGATGCCATGTTTTCTTAATAAAAAGAGCATTTGGCGTATTAAGTCCTAAGGCTTTCTCAAGGCTTAAACTAAAAAGAGTCAACTCCACATCTCCTTTACAAATTTGTCTAATTAAGCTTCTTATCTATTCTTTACTAATAAGTTTGAGAAACTGAGTTTAAGAAGAATAAAGTCTAAAAGAGTTGTTTTCCTTATACAAACTTTAAAGTGATGAAAGATATTAAGATCCTCCTGAGAAATAATTTTATTAGAATTTCTTCAGTTTATAATTACATTGTAAATGTATCTTAGGCTCCTCTCTCCATTTCTCAACCATTGCACCCTAGATCTCTACCTGGCTGGTGAAGAATTAATCTTTATAGCTTGAATGTATTTCTCCAAAGCTTCCTTCTTTAGATGTTTATGGGCCTTATTTTTAATATCAACATAAAAATTGTTTTAGGCTAGATTCAGGGCTTACTATAAGTATTAATATCCTTCAATATGTCATTAGCTTTTTAAAAATATTTTTAATTCCTTTTTCACACCCTAAAGTCTCTTCAAGCACTTGTAGGGCTCAAACCTTTTTAAATGTGCTTGAAATTCTCTAATCACTACTTCATCAAACTCCTCTAAGTCAACTAAGAAGTAGTTAAATATAAGTCAACTAAGAAGTAGTTCAATTGGAGAATGAACAATTGAAGGATGGTTACCAAAATGGCCTATTCTATTTAAAAATTAACTTAGCCAAAGTGCATTAACCATAGCTTTATCAATCTATTCCTTGATGAGCCACTTATATTATTTATTATTGATCCAAGTGTAATAGTTTCCATCAGATTTCAAGTCCATAGCTCTAAGTTTAATGAAACAATCCCTAAATCCATCATTAAAGAAATTTATTCCTAATTTTCCCCTATAGCTTTATGCGAAAAAAGATTATTATTGAAGTCTCAATATAATCATGGAGGACATACACTAGAATAAATGTTCATTAATTTTTTTTGTATGTTACCTTTTTGAAAGGCAAAGTTTACATAATAGACAAATGTGAGACACAAAATTCTAAAGTTATACAAGATTTCAACTAGCTAATGAATGAATTAGGTAGAATACCTAACGTTGGTGATCTTCAATATAATTAGATTACAAGTCACTATAATTTTTCATTTATATGATCTTGATGATTGGTCAATATATTCCAAGACTTCATAAAAAATTAGGATTGTTTTCCTTGATTTTTTTTAGTAATCCAACTAACATATGCTTTTTTGTATTCAAAAAGTGAAAAAACAGCTTCTTGTTTTCTAAGGGAGTTAATACCCCTCCCATTCCAAACTATTATGGATATATAGGTTATTTCTCTAGGCCACTCTGATCTATGCCTCTTTTTTTTCTTACCACTTCTCCTACTTCCAAGTGTTAATTCCTCTATGTGTGAGGCATTATATGTTATATCATTAATGTTTTAACCTGGGCCAAATTTGCATATGAGGCAATGAGTTCCTCCTAGGGATACCACATATCCTCTTCCCCCAAACTTATCTTACATCTTCAACTTCTGTAGCCACCTATTCTTAGCAAATAGAGCTAAAACCTAACAAGTTATGCTTATGATCATTATTCTTAGTTTGGTCATACCCTCCTTTTTCATTTCTTTGTCCATGTTGGCATCTACTTGCTCCTTAACCTAATTATTATGTAAATTGTTTGTAATTCCTTGAAGTTCTCTTTGGTGAACAATTTTCCAGTAGGCTTTCATATGGCCTTTTTCCATTTGTTTAGAAAGGCTTCCATTGGTATGATATAGATATTTTAAATTCCACCAGAGTACCATCTTCTTCCAATCTTTTTAATCTAAGGGTTTTAGGGTGTTCCTTTTTTTATTTTATTTTCTATATAAAATTATGCATAGCCTTTTATGCCTAGGGAAGCAGTGTTTGATCTATACAAAGTTTTTTTCCAATAAAGATAGCTAGGTAGCTTCAACTCAAATTGCTCCAATATTCTAATAGAATATTGTGAAAGTGGACCAAATATGAATTACTTTCAACTTAGTCTTATCTAGAATCATACCTAGGTTACGTAATTGAAGAATTAAAAGCTATATATTGGTATGCCAAGAACCTTGCTCAAATACTTTCAAGGCATTAATTCACTGTTGAAGCTAAATAAAAAAATTCTTCCTTAGCGATAAGGGTTCTTAAATCCGATATTGTCCATCTATTTTCTATCCATGTTTTCATCAAGGGAAAAGAAGGTCTTTTGTCAGAAAAACACCTAATAAGAGTGCTACTCAATTTAATTGTTCCAAATTGAAGTACTTTCAGAGGAAGTGAGACCGTATTGGGATCACCATCTGTTGTTAAGGCAATATATTTAAGCTTAATGTAAGGGGAAGCTTCTCTAACCACCTAAGGACAAGTCCTTCTCTTGATAATAGTTTCAAAGTCCTAATTATTCTTTGAGGGCCCAGATGGAAAGAGCTTAGGTGACATAAGCTTTAGGTTGTTGTCATATTAGAGAGTGGTATAGGGATAGAGGAATGAGGTAATGCTTATATAGGTGAAGTATAGACGAATGAGATTGTTAATGGTAGTAAAAGAGGAAGAGGAGGTAGGGGATAGGGCCAAGCTCAAGGCTAGCTGGAAGAATCCCCTATAGTTTACTACCTTAATATGTAATTGAAACTTTTAAAAAATAAAACATGAGGCTAGATAGTTTTGTTGCTGAAAAAAGGGAAGAAGGATCGCATAATACCCAGTGAAAAGTTAGACAATCTCTCTTAACCTTTAAAATTAAATACTTTTGAAAAGTCTAACAAAAATAAATAAATTTTCATTTTCCTTATTATAAGAAATATATTTCTAGTGTAATAAAAACATTGTAAGACATGTTCATCATTATAATATTTTCAACCTTCTATTAAACAATAAATAGGCATCTTAATTTTTTTATTATGTTATAAGCATTTATGTAAGGCCTCAAAATATACCCTAGTTGAAATAATACATGTTTATGAAAGTACATGTATGATAGGAGTTAGAAGTTTGCTATGATTAGAATATGAAAGACATATGATTTGAATTTTTGGTCAAGTGGACAATGGTTAGTAAATTGGAATTAATTGATTTCATTAGAGAATTAAGGTATTTAAACGTACATTTGGTTTAGGAACAGTTGTCAAGTGGTAAGTTAAGTTGGTACACAAAAATTAGGACGATTAACTTATGAGTTAGTGACATTTGGCATGGTTAAAGCATTGACAAATGACATAGTTGATACATTGACAAATGGCAACACTAAGTGTATGACATACCTAATGTATCATTGACATATGGCAGTTCCTTTAAGGGACATGTAAAGCTCATGCATGAAGACATGTTGCTCCAATTCCATGACACCTAGCTTTAGATGTGGTAAATTTGCTAGAGCAAGTCTTCATTTTAGTCTGTTCTCTCCACCGAAATTTCATTCTCCTACTCCCCCTCTCAACTTCTAGACCTTTTCTGAAGCTTGGATCATCATCTTTGTAAGTTGTTTCATTAAGAAGTAGGTCATGTAGCTTTATGTAATACTATCTTGTTGGTGCTGAAAGTTACACCTTAAACTTCGGTATGTGCTGGATGTTTAGAAGCTTGGTTTAGTTGGATTCTTGGAGTTAAATTTGAAGTTTAGTAAGGTAAGGGAATTATAAACTTGGTATCTTGTGATAACATGTATTGTTTGATGTTTGATATGGATCAATTGTGAACTAAAATGGGAAAGAATTGAGGATTGATACATACTAGAAACAGGTTCGGATGAGTAGTTCTACTGGACAGGTTTTGGTATTTTAGCTATATCTTGCTCTGTAGGTATCTAAATTAAATTAATTTAAATTCTTATTAAACTATAAACTTCTATCTTCAACTTTTGTGAAGGCGTCGAATTTGATTTCTGTCACTAAGAGTTTCAAAAGTTGGCTTGAAGTTGAGTATCTGGAATCTGTCATTATTTGTGAACAGTCTGTAGTCATTTGGGGATAATTTTCAAGATACTGAACCAAATTGCATATAATTAGTGTCAATAGAAACTTAAGACATAAAGGAAAAAAATGTTTAGAATAATGTTTGGCCTAAAACGTTCATTTGCATTGTCAAAATGACCGTGTAACATTGACCCGAAGGTTTGTTTTGGGAAGAGCTGGAAGAAGTTGGAAAAAAAGGTAGTGCACGATGCTGTTTCACAGTTTTGAACATCCTTCATTCTTCTAGTTATCAATTCTTCTGCAGACATCCAATTGACATAGGAATTGAACCAATGGACTCTTAATACATTAATATTTATCTCCACTAAAAATTAGGACTTTTTGAAATGGATTGATTAAAGAATTTAAGTTGGAATATGACTGTACTGAAGTATGATAACTGGGATTGTTTTACTGAACATACTTCAGTATTATCATTATATCTTGATTTGTAGTTTTGTATGCAGAGTTTTTCTTGTTTTTAATTAAACTAGATTCATAAGGCTACAAATTTTCTGAAGTGATGGGATTCAAATTCTGCCTCTAGGAATTTCAGAATCTGATTGGAAGTTGAGATAAGAATTTTGTTGAAGCTTAAGAATAATATAAAATATTTTAGGCATAACTTTCAGTATACTGACCTAAATTGGATAAACGTTGTATCATTGGAAACCTAAGACAAAGAGGGACAACTTTCTAGAAGGAATTATTGCCAAATTACCTTGTCTACCTGATGATAATAATTGAACAAAGTGGACCAGAAAGTTAGTTGTGAAATAAATCTAGATTTAGGAATTGAGTTGATTTCGTATGATTGAGAATGTGAAAAGATTAAGGATAAGAAACCTAGAATTTGTCATAAACATGAATCATACATATTTAGTATACATGCATGTGCATAATTGAATTTATAATTATGCAAAATAATGAAATGTATTTTAGAGGAACCCATCAAGCGGCCGAATCCAAATATTGCCAGGACGTCGAGGTAATAAGCAATAAGGGAGATTTTGTAAGTAATTTAGACGGTAACTTTTGTGAGTAACCTAAGATGGTCTCACCTTGATTTGTTTTGTTTATTACT
>JANZXP010000002.1:22645896-22656274 GCA_027576715.1 Erythroxylum flavicans
AACCTTCCCATATGTAAAGGGGATGTTACATGTTCTTTCAGGTTGGCCTCAGTAGTGCTAGGAAATGAACCCGAAGGTCTTTCCTTCAACAAACTTGCAATCTGGCTCATCTGATTCTCCAAGTTTCTGATAGAAGATTCTTGATTCTACATCCTAACCTCAGTGGTGGAGATGTACTTCGAGAGTAGCTCTTTGAGATTGGAGTTCTCAGGTGGCACAGGATTTGGAGCCTTGAAACTTGGAGGTGGCTATCTCTGAACATTGGATGACTGCGGTTGTCCCATCTAATCATTCAGCCAAAAGTTTGGATGATTCCTCCACCCTGGGTTGTAGGTGTTAAAATATGGATCCCCTCCCTGTCTGTTATAATTGTCCACATAATGGGCTGTTTCTTTCTTTTGAGTAAAAGGATTCCCAACTTGACACTCAAAAGAAGCATGGGAATCTCCACCACAATGCTCACATATGGCACAACTCCTCCATAAAGAACTAGCTCCTCCTCTCACACTATTATCTAGCTTCTTTGCCAAAACATCCATCTGAGCTGATAAAGCCACTATATTGTCTACTATACGAGCTCCTGTAGGTCGTCTGTGATGCCTATCTGAATGATACTGAAAGTTATAGGTGGCCATCTCATCAATCAACCTGTAGGCCTGATCTATTGTCTTCTCATTAAACTACCTCCTGCTACAGCATATATGGTACTTCTGGTCGATGGGGTCATTCCTGTATAAAAAGTGTTAACGTGCTGCCATATAGAGAACCCATAACTAGGACACTATGTCAACATATCTCGAAATCGCTCCCATATTTCATATAGACTTTCATTTTCATATTGGGTGAAGGAAGTGATCTCATTCTTCACCTTTGCAACCTTGGTAGGAAGGAAAAATTTAGCCAGAAATAATCTGATCATCTTATCCCATGTAGTAATCAATCCTAACTACAAACTAGCTAACCATGCTCTGGCCTTATCCCTTAAAGAAAATAGAAATAATCTTAATCTCACCGCATCATCCGACACTCCATTCTACTTGAACAGATCACAAATATCCAGAAAGATTTCCAAATGGGTGTTCGGATCCTCCAAAGGTAATCCTCCAAACTGAGATACTCTCACCATGGATGTGATGCTGTAAGGAATCTCAAAACTTGCAGCTATGACCGTTGGCCTTAAAATGGGAGGCATGGGTCTATTATTGTTCCCCATAGTCAAATCCATCATAGTCAACTCCCTTTTCTCTTCAAAACGTGCCATCAGCCCCTCATCTTGTTGTTCCATCTCTACAAACTGCTCTTCTCTAATCCCTTCTTCTGTGTTACTATTTCGAGCCAATCTGGTTTCTTTGCGCAGCCTGTGAGCAGTTTTTTCAATCTTAGTATCAAGTAGCAAATTCTCGAGCTTTTGACCACGAATGAGCATAAACAAAATTAAACAAATAAAAAGCAAATAATAACAGATCTAAGAATTTAAAATAAAATACATTGAATTAAAGCAATCAAACAAACAACTAAAATATACAAATAAACAACAAAGTAAGAATTAAATCTGAGACAATTAACACCTTCTAACCTAATGACTCACAATAAGGGAATATCCCTAGCAACAGTGCCAAAAACTTGTTATGGTCTAAACAAAGTAATATAAATTAAATTCTATCTAAACCAAACTAGAGGCAAGCGTACCTCGTCGACAAGTAATATAAAACAGTAAGAACTGGATATCGTACCCAAGGGATTCCAAAATGTAAGAAAATTAAATTAAACAATAAAAAATTACTCGGGCGATTAAGAATTGATTTAGGAGTTAATTCGTTTAAGCAAGTTAAACCCAATATTTATAGGAATTTCTTTCTCTTTTAAATCTAAGTTACCTACTTTGTTCATAGGTAATTCGAAATAAAAAGAAAACATTTAATGCAAGAAGCCTAAAATTAAGTTCATTAATCCTAGGTATCCTAGTACAAGATTCTATGGTTGGTCTACGCATTAATCTCAAGTATATTGCTTGATCGATTTTTCGACAAATCAAGTCCTAATGGTTATGCCATTCAATCATCTAAGGCCTTAATCTAGTTAACCACTCCAAATTAGGCTAAATATGCATTCAATCAAGCAAATAAAACAATACAACAAAAATTGTCCTAGTCCAATATCAATCTTAACCTCAACCAAAGAAAACTTACCTACACATATTCGTCAATGTAACATAAATAATGGTCATGATATATAATTGCATTGATTAAATCCATAAAAATTAAAACAAATAAGGAAAAAAACAAACCAAGAACACCCAATATGTAGTCTTCGAGAGATGGATGCTGCTGTCCAAAATGTCTCTTCTCTCGTTATCATCTCACACTGCTTTTCTCATGCTACTCTTCTCAAGCCTCTCTATCACGCTGCTCTCCTTATTATCGTAGCTGATGTGACCATTTAATTGGAGGGTTTTTAGTCCACCTCATTGTTCATGCACACCTCTTGGCTAAAAATGTTTTTTTCTTTGCTTGCTGCCAGCCCTCTCTCATGCTCTTCCTAGCTTGCTGCCACTCTTTTTTTTTATCTGTAACGCAGCCCTCAATGCAGCCCTCTCTCTTTCCTGTCTTTTTCTCACTTTCATGCTACTCTTCTCTATTAATGCAGCCGCCACTCTTCTCTATTTTTCACTTTCATGCTTCTCTCTTTTTTCACGCAGCCGCCAGCTCTCCTCTATTTATTTTCATCCCTCACGTTTCTTTTCTATTTTTTCCTATTTCAATGTCGCCAGCCTCTCTTTTCTATTTCCCATTATTGATGCGATGACAATCAGGGTTTTTTTTGTTCTTTTCGTTATGGTCTCCTCTTCCACTTTTGTCCCCCTCTCTTGTTATTTATGCACGAACCCTTCTTCTATTTACGCTCGCAACTCCTTTCTTTTTCTGGCTAAAACATTTTCATTTTTTTCTCATTTGTACTCTGCGTTTTGGCCTCTTCTATTTCACGCTGCTACATTATCATCTAGTATCTAGCTTCATTGCTTTATACTTTTAAATATTTCAAACCCAATATGTGCCTAAAATTAAAAAAAATAACTCTTAATTAGTGTAATTTAAACATTAAGTGGACAAAATTTTAGCAAATTATGTATCCAAAGTCAATATAAAATGACCATTAATAATAGCCTTCAATAATGTATACATCAAGTCTTGAAGTAAAGGAATAGGATATTTATTTCAATTGGTTAATTAGTCCAAGGCTTGATAGTCGACACATATGTGCAAAGCTTTGTCTTGCTTCTTTTGGAACAATATTGGAGGACCATAAGGGGCCTTGGATAGTTGGATATATATCATTTCCAACAATTCATTAACTCGCTTTCATAACTTTACCAACTCTAATAGTGATATTTTATAAGGGGTACAGGCAAAAGGAATTGCAACTAGTATCATCTTATATTTTTTATTAATATCACAATAAGGAGGAATCTTTGGTAACTCTTTTGGTATTATATCTTTAAATTCCCTCAATATTTTTGTAACAAAAACTAGAACTTCCACCATCTAATCTTCTGTGATTTACTACATAACCACAGAGCAAGTCTCCATGCCTTTCTTAAGGCCTTTCTCAATGCTTATAGTAGATATATGTGCCAATATTATTTTTTATTCATTATTCCACCGTTAGACCTATAATAAATTATGTAACATGAATTTTAGTCATTTATTAACATAATACCTTCAAGATGTCGGTATTGCACTACCTTTTTTACCTTGAGAAATTTGATGCCAAATCAAATCAAAGCTATCGAGAGGTATCACCATTATATTACATTTCCCATACCAACTCACCACATTAAATGGAATGTTATATGTAGCTCCTATCACCGCTTGTGCTTTTTTCATATGAGTCTCTTTGTCAAGGTTTTGCTTAATTTCAACCCCAACTTCTGCACCATCCATTACATAACAAAGGAATAAGTGGCATCGGTACCTAACATGGTTGTGAGCTCTTTTCCATTGACATATATCTTCATATACATTAGTCTCAAAAGAAATAACTTTAATACTTGCTACATTATGTAGGCAAACGGGATTAATCTTGCCTCTTAGTGATCACCTTCAACCTCCACTTCTGCTATCTATGCATTCAACTCTCCTTTCTTGGAAAATCACTAGCATAATGAAGGCTACTGCATAAGAAAATCATGATTCTTTTTAAAGTATTTCTCAAGTTATTTAGGTTACCCTGTTTATTTGGACTTCCCTTGAGAATCATTTTCCCTCCTATGACCATAGTCCTTCTCTCCCTCACACTTCTCTCAGTAAGTTACTTTTGACTTTTGAATCACCCATATAGCTTTGAAACTAGTTATTATTACAAAAAATTTGCAATGAATTCCATGTTCATACCCAAAATAAGCCAAAGTATAAGAAAGGTAGTTGAACATCTGTTATTTAACTCAACCATACAAATTCCACTATGTTTAAGGTGTTTCATTCAAAGGCTAAAACAAACCAATGAGATTAACCAAGCCAACACAATAAAATGGACAACAATATTAAAAGAGAGACACATAAAGGTTTTATAGCCAAATTGCCAACCTTTATATTACTCATAAATGATATAAAGGGTATAGAATTTCCAATTCTCTCTAATGAATGAAGCTCTTACTCAAATGGGCTATTTATAGCCTTTTGGAGACTTTTTAGGCAATCTTATAAGAAAGTAGACATAAGGACACTAAGCCACTAACTTAGTTGGCGGTTGACTTCCCCAACCACTTTAGGCACTACTTTAGTCGGTGGTTTACTTACCTTACCACTAACCCACTTATAAGTAAAAGACACATATGATAACCGAAGGTAAGACACCTCATCCGCATTCTTTTCTATATCCTCCCACTTTTTTATGATTCATCTTATTAACTTTGCCACATCACTAATGATTTTTATTGAAAGGTGAAATTTATCCAAGTTTTGGGCTAATACATACATGGTTTGACCAATGCACATCAATGGTCTAGTTCATTTGACCATATTCTATTATTTAAACACAAATTCATCACTAGTTCCATAAAGGACATCTAAGGTAAGTCCAACTTGTCTAAGGTTAGTCGATCAATGCTCCACAGTCTATCAAGTCTAGCTGAAGCTCAAACCATGCTTGATCCTACTTGGTTAAGTTGCCTTGGTCCTTCCTTATGCCTAATCCATGTTAGACATTCATCAAGACTTACCAATGGCTAGCAAAATGATCCTACAATGTTAAAGGGCTAACAATATCTAAATCACTAAATAGAAGAAAGATAAAGCAATAAAAAATAATTAATGAGGATGTAAGATAGATCAACAACAGTTTAACCAAGCATAATATCAAACTTTAGTGATTAAGGGAAGAAATTTTGAGGCATATTGAGCTAAGTATAGGTGACGCCACAAGGTCAAGGTTGGACAAAGTTGGGAAAAAATTGACATCTTATGGTAGACTTCAAACTTTTGATTTTATATATATCAAATTTTTGTGAAGAAAAGTTTCACGAAATACAAGGTAATGTTGTTAATTTTTAGGATAATACTAATTTTGTGCAAGTTCTATTGTAGATTTGATAGCATAAATATATTATATTATTTAGCATGGATTCAATTTTTATGAATTGTTGTTACAAGTTTGATGACTTTGACATTGTTCAAAATTTTAGCTCCAGGCTGATATTGAACAAAACACTATCATGTTTTAAGACTCACTGCATAAATAACATGGTGGGACAATTGTGTAAGTTAATTCGATTTTGTAAATTAATTTATGAATATAAATTATGAATTCCTTTATAATGTTCTTATAATTTATTATGAATTCTTTTATAATGTTCTTATAAATTATTCTTACTCAATGTACATCTAGCAATTTGTTATCAAATTTTCATCTATTTTGTTACCTAACAGCATGGTTTTTGGACTTCTTCTAGGAAATTATATATTGAACTCAAAATTTTTGGTGATTAATCTGACACTTAACCATCTTTGATTATCAAAAAAAAGGAAAGTAAATGTTATACTATAATTAAATTTAATATTATTTTTTTAGAGAGACATAAATTTGGATAAATCTTTTTCAACTATTAATTTTTTTATAGAAGTATACAAGAAATATTAGCAAAGATTTAGAGTTTGATATTGATACATGTATGACAAACCAAGTACGTTTATTTTCTTTAATATTTATTTTTTAGTAATAATTATTTTATAAAATATATAGTTAAGATAATAATTTAGAGTTGAATATGTTTTTTTATTATAGTTTTCCATTCTTGTACTTCAAAATAAGCATTTTGGGTATTGTTGTACATAATTGGAAGTAGGATAGATAATAATCTTTGGCTCAAATTATGTGAAAGATGGGCAGAAGCATTATCCAAATGGAGCACTAGGAAGTGACAACACGATTAATATATCATTTTTGACAAAAATTTGATATTGCATTAGGCCTATCATAAGGAAATTATATTTTGCCTATAGGCACTTATTTTTTCATAAGTGATGGTCTCACTTATCTACAATATGATGTTTTAGTTCTTCAGTTTATATTTTCTATCTCTTATTTCAGAGAATTCTTGAGGTAAGAGAAAAAATAAGAATTTAATTAGTATATCTCAATTTGAATGCAATATTGGGACAATATTATTAAGTTAACTTAAAAAGAGTTACTAACATTTTGACTAATTTGCTTATTTTTTAACAAAGCGATGAATATAGGATTTATCTGTCTTGTACATTGGAATTTTTTTATAGGGATTAGGCTTGGATTATAAATTATGGTTGGTTTATGTCTTTATATTTTTTATATATGTAATATGCAATATGTTATTCTTGACGCATATAATTTATAGTAGAAGCATTCACTACAACAAAAACATATCTTTCATGACGTTTTCTTAAAAAACGTCGCAAATTGTTGGAGGCTTTGGTGACGTTTTTTCAAACGTCACGAAAAGAACCAATATTCTGCGACATTGTATGAAAACGTCACAGATTAACTAAGCGTTTCGCGTCATTTTTTTAACAAAACGTCACAAAATAATGAGTGTGACATTCTGATGAATTAAATGTCGCGAAAGGTCAGCTCCCTAATTCCCCTCATCCCCACCAGAACGACGTCATGTCACCCGCCCAAAATGGCGTCATTTTCATTTTCATAAAAGTGAAACCGCACTCACCAGAGCGATGTCATGTCGTCGTCCCAACACGATGTCATTTTGGTATTCTTGCAACTTAAACCCCCGCCCTCCCACCAGATGATACGACTTCGTGTCCCTGCCCCCTAAAATGACATCGTCTCATCTTCTGTGTAAATGAAAAACAGAAGTATTTCGCCTTCCCTCTCTCTGTCGAGCCACATTCTACCGGAGTGCTTGGAATCTATCGAGCCACTTTATGGTTGCTTCACCAATTGACGTCCCTCTGTCATCTACAGTCAGAGTGCATCTATGTGTTGGTGGAGGTAAGACATTCAACTATTTTGCTTGTGATGTATGCCGGGTTAAATGATGGTTTTTTACTCAGTTGAAGTGGACTATTTAATCTGGGTTTTGGAGTGTTTATTCGTTTGTTTTGATTATCTGTACGACAATGCATTTGGCTTTGCATTGTGTGACAGTATGTTAAGGAAGAAGAGATTATATGTTTAGGTGATTTGGGATAATATGGTCACGACTTTGAAGTGTCCTTCTAGTTTAACCAGTACTTTAACTATTGCTTATACTTGGATATAAGAGTTATGTTTGGCCTAATACGGGTTGTCCCATATTTTGATTTTAGATTTGAGTATGGAAAGATCTCGTGAAGCAATTGACGAGGTTGTGGAGAGTAATAATCCTGTGTGATCTTGTCCATCTTTATCGAGACCTTTTGGGGTCAATCGAGGTAAAGTTGAAGTGCCACCTCTTCTGTCTCCGGTTCAGGGGGAGGCTTTGCTTAAGCTATCGCAAGACATGATGATGTTATTACATCGTATGACCACACCCAAAGTTCTGATTGATCAGTTATGGAAGAATGGAGTTGAGGAATTTACTGGAACATCTCTGGATGAGTCTGAAATGGAGAAATTTTGGTTAGAAAAAGTGAAGAGACTATTAGATGAAATTAGTTGCCCACCTAAACGAATGGTGCACTGTGTCATCATCCTTCTTCAAAAAGCAGGCTATAGATATCCTTAATTACTAGAGCTTTTGACTTGGGATTTCTTTTCCTAAGAGTTTAAAACCAAGTATTTGTCAGAAGCCTATAAAAAGGAGAAGTGGAAGCAGTTTCTGAACCTGAAACAAAGAAACATGTTTGTTACTGAATACGACAGAGAATTTAATCAACTCAGTAAGTATGCACCTGAACATGTACTTACTAAGGAGTTCTAGTGTCATCAGTTTGAAGATGGTTTAAATGATTCGATCAAAGAGCATCTGGCAACAATTACTCTCTTACAGCAAGTGAGTTATCATCAACTGGTACAAGCTGCCATAAAGATAGAGAAGCAAGAAATGGTTAGTAGAGAAAGAGGTCAGCGAAGAGGTTTTATTAGAGGAGGTCAATCCTTGAGTAAGAGAAATCGTGAATGTGCCTTCAGTGCTCAAGAATTTACTCAGAGATCTGTAGTTAGGGGAAGGCAGTAAAACTTTCCCTTATTTGCTGATTCTAGTAGGGGTCCTTCTGTGGGCCGAGGTTCTAGTACTCTGGAGTGCCCTCATTGCTCTAAACAACATTGGGATACTTGTTGCAGAGTTACAGGTGCATGTTATCGATGTGGTAGCACTAAGCGTTTGGTAGCCAATTGTCCTATGAGATAGCCTTAGACATCACAAGCTAGTAAAGAGGTTTCTCATGCATCTACTGGAAATAGAGGATGCGGTAGACGTCAATGAGGATTTGGACAGATTAGACCTAATCCAAGTACTGTATCAGAAACTATTGATCAACTTTTTATGCCATTTGCTATAGCTAAAACTTATGATTTGAAAGCTCATGAGGAACAGGATGCACCTGAAGTCATTGCGGGTACTATTTTTCTTTTTAATTATGAAATGTATGCTTTGATTGATCCTAGATCCACTCATTCTTATATTTTTGTTAGAGAAATTTCAAATAAAGCTCTGTTGGTTTCAATGACCAAGGCCCTGATTCTGATTGCTAGTACTCTGCTATTGCATGTCTGTATATCTTGGAAAGTTTCCTCATTTTTGGTTTGCCATAATATGTTGCATGCCTGTGTGAACCATGTGCTCCACGATATATCCTCCTGTATGCAATGAGAATCAATGTTAGATAGCAACCATTGATGTAAGGATTCACCTGTCCAGAAACTTTGTGGCATATTTGGTCTGATATCGTTCCAGACTGCTCTGCTCCTATAGCAGTCTCACATTATGTGAATTGTTGTCTCCTCCTTTGTGTATATGTGGCAATTATGTGTTGAGCTTATATGCCGATGATGTCTTTTACTGTTAGTCCATAGTCCGTCTTTGAGGGCTTTTCATATAAAAGTTTTCACCCTTTCTGGGACTTGTAGCCTCCATACGTTTTCCATGATACTTCATTTTGTTCCCAGATTGCTCTTGTTTGAAGGTCATAGACTGAGTTTATTGTGTATCTTCCATTTTTGGTCCATCTCCAGCACAGTCTATCCTTCCCAAAAGATGGATTAAGGGGTGGAATTGTGTGGATCATTTCTATGATCCTGTTTGGGAGTAAGGATGTGAGTTCCTCCCATTTCCATTGACCTGTAGAAGAAACATAATAGTTAGCTTTTTTGGCTAGTATTGCTTCTGACATTGGTACAGTCACGTGGTTTTCCAGAATTTGCCCTATTGGCAGCCATTTGTGCTTCCAGAATAAGGTGGATTTGCCATCTCCAAGTTCCCATGTGTACCCTTCCTATATATAATTCCATATCTTACATATACTCTTGTACAAATGTGGGCCTTTCTTGTTTGGAAGTCCCATGAGTATATGCTTTTCTGATATGTTATACTTAGCCCTTATGATGCATGTCCACAACTTATGTTCAGATGTTAAAAGCTCCCATGCGATTTTAATTATGAAAGCAACATTTTACTCCCTTGTTTTCCTAAAACCTAAACCTCCCCTGATCTTGGGTTGATAAACCTCATCTCATTTGATTAGTGAAGCTTTAAATTCATCTGTGTTACCCCTATAAAAATCTCCTTGCATATGTATCTATCTCTCTACAAGTTGATTTTAGCAGTAAGTTGGACTGCATGTGGTAAATGGGTAATGCACTAATTATTGACTTCCATAGAGTCATTCTTCCATCCATTGATATCCTATTTGCATTCCACAAACTTATTCTGCTTTTCACCTTGGTTAAAATGTCTTGGTAATGCTTCTTT
>JANZXP010000002.1:22666054-22681629 GCA_027576715.1 Erythroxylum flavicans
ATTGCAGATTACAAGAATGTCGAAATCTCTTGCCTATGGGAGACTTGTTGATTTCACTACTCTCAAGGAAGATCGAATGGATATCGAACCTAAGATTAAAGCATCTAGATGGAAAATTTTCTTCAACATACGAGAACAAATGTATCCGAATGAAGTATATGAGTTCTGGAAACATGCAAAGGTGGTAGATAACACCTTGGTATCTATGGTAGATAGATTGTCAGTGATCGTGTCACAAGATTCTGTTGTGAGGGTTACTGAATGTCCAAATGAAGGAGCAAATCTGTTTAACAATACAAAGTGGATTGTTCAAAGTCATTTAAATGAAGATAACATCAATTGACAACTATATGGATCGAGTTATCCAAGAGTCATGAAGTCTTCAAACCTAATTCTGAAGGCTAGGCTTCTTTATTCAATTCTTCTTCACTTTATTTTACCAAGAATGGGATCAAAGGATTTTGTGACGACCAGTGATGAACAATGTCTATTTTATCTACTCACACACAAACCTATTAATCTTCTATTCTTGATTCTGACTTACAAGATGAGGACTCAAGAGGAGTATCATCTGAAGAGTGGTTCGTTACCTTATGGTATACTATTGACGAGATTATTCAAAGAATCTGGAATCCTACTTAATAGAGGAAATAAAGTAAAGCTGAATATTAAGAGTGTTATCAATACCTTTACTATTCGCAAAATAGGGATTAAGATTGAAGCTGAATCAGATAAAGATGTCATATCGAAAGCATAATCTAAGGGGGAGCTTTCAATCATAAGAAGTAGAAAAGAAGATGTTTCATCTAGTATACAAGCAAAACCTCAATCAACCAGAAGAATCTCAACTGAGCTGACAAAAGTTGAACAATCGTCTTATAAGTCAATTCAAGCTAAGACAATTCCTGAAAGGAAGGAAAGTGTAAAGGTTCAACAACCTAGTCACAAAGTACCTTTAAAGAGGAAGACTGAGACACTTAAATTAGAAAGACCTAATATGTCTAGAAGGTCACCAAGATTGCAGAAGAAGAAAAAAATTCTGACTCTTGGTCAAGTTTCTGAAAGAGTAACAGAATAGCAACAGCAGACTGGTAAAGCAATTATCTCTATCCCTCAAACTCAATAAGAACAACCGTCTTGAGAGACAGAGATAAAAAGGAAGCTAGTATTTGAGCAGAAGAAGTCTCAACAACTCTCTTCCAAGTTAGCAGAAGAACAAAGGAAGGCAAAGATGATTCAGAAAAGAAAGGTTTAAAAGCAGCAACCAATCTACAACCTTCCTCAACAAATAAACAAAGAAGATTTGAAGATGAAGATTATAGAAGAATCAATACCTAATCGAAACAAAGGTTTGATTATCATTAGAGAATCTCCTAAACAAAAAGTTAAGGTTCAAGTTGAACCTGTAACTATAAACGATCATACGATACATCTTCTTAGCCCTAAAGACAGAAGATTGTATGGTATTCAACGAGATGAAAAGGCAGAATCATATCTATTGAAGATGACTAAAAATCCTTATACAATCTATCCAGTGACAAGCAGAACAACGATAAAGATTGTACCAGATGTACAACCTAGACGTCCAACACTGGTAGACAAAAAAGGTAAAGGTAAGAATAAGAAATTCCCTGAGAAGCAACAAGATGATCTCACGGAAGAAGAAATTCGAGTGGCAATAAAGAATATAGACGATACATGTCGTACAGCTCAACCTGTAGGCATCTATATTTCTCATCACATTTTAAGATCATCAGGAAGCAACTTTGGCACATCAACCATAGATGAAAGTTTTAAGGTAGTTGGGAATATATCGGAAGGAAGACACAAAAAGATTACAATTGAAGGTATCAATTTCTATTTAGAAACCTTTGTGCACTTACTTGTTTACTTTAAACCTATAGGTTTCATTTCTTCTGTCAAAGATATCCTACACCTTATAAGAAAATCCATTGTGAAACTACCCTATCTTGATGATCTTGACATTCCCCCACAAACAAAATTTTTTCAATTACCCTCCATTGAAATTATCTAATAAGATGATTCAATTAAAAACCCTCTATCTCTGAGTATTTTCATCCACAGAGTGAAAAGCTACAAGACTCTACTGATAATTCGGCGTGCTTAAAGAATTTCATTACATGGACTGAAGCTAGTCAAAAGCATAAGGAAGAACATGAAGCCTTAGCTAAACATATTCAAGAAATTGATACTAAGGTTGATGAACTAAGTGACTCAATGGGTGATCTTCATAAGGAAGTAGCACTTTTACGTGTGACTATAGAAGAAGATCTCAAGACGATCCGTACTGATATCAAACATATTTTCTCTGAGATATTGAAGCATCTGAAATGATTCTTTTTTATTAATAAAAATAGGGAGAGAATAGTAGAAAGTAAAGGAGAAGGAGGAGATTTTATTTTGGAGATTTTATTTAAGCTTATTTTTAATGCATTGTATATCTTGCATTATTCGTCTACATAAATAAATTTTGTCTGAAAATTATTCGACTATATATCCCCTCGTTTATCTTCTAATGTTATGATTATTTGTTATCGTCAAAAAAGGAGAGATTGTTAAGTCAAGGAGTCTTCACTCCTTTTATTAATTTTGATGAAAGTCAAATAATAATAATAATAATAGAATGTGTGAACTGTTTTGATGAGTTTGTTAAGTGTGCAGATAAATGTAAGAGGCACAAATCATCAAGACAAGATGATATTCAAGCAAATTCTTCAAACGAAGCGAAGTCATCAGACGAAGCCAAGTCATCAGACGAAGCCAAATCATCAGACAAAGCGAAGTCATCATACGAAGCAAAGTAATCAGACGAAGCGAAGATATAAGACGAATTATACAAAACGAATCAAGACGTTATAATTGAAGAACAACTTATAGCGTTAGTTAGTTACTTAGTTGGAGTTAGTTACAGGACTCAACTAACAACTGATCACTCAAGATTCTACAAGCAGTTTTCAAGAAGATCGTTGGATATTTAGACTATAAATATCACTTATAGTCATAAACAAATATAAAAAAAACAATATACACAAGACACAACCTTACAACTCTGAACCTTCAACTCTTAATTCTTTACTTACGATACTGGAAAAAAAATAGCTTGAGTGAAAAGAAGAAAGAAGAGGGATCAAGTCAACTTGTAACGTGAGTTTAGAAAACTCAAAATCTTTTCAGTGAAAGGGAAGGCTATAGCCTGAAAAGGCTAAGATAGTAGATAAAGAATACTTTGTTAAAGAGACCTGAAGAGGCTCTGGAAGTGTGAAATAATACTTGTAAAAGTTGAAAGAGATAGTGAAATCTCAGATATACTCTAAGAACTGGACATAACTCTAAGGTTAAGGGTGAACCAATATAAATCACAGTGTCATATTCTCTAACCCTTATCTCTTTAATTTCATGCTATTAGAAGAATAGATACTGTTTCCGCTGTTGCATTACTGAAACGAATTAAGTGCGTTGTTTTGAAAACTGTCTGAATCTTTCAAGCAAATCAAAAAGTTTTTAAAGATTTCAATCTTAGACGATTTATCACAACTCAACCCCCCTTTTTGTGTGTTCTTACGTATTACGTTATTTTTATAATAACAAGTGATTTACTTCAGTCTCATCACTACCATCATTTAAATTCATTAAACCAAATAATATGTCAATACTTTCTCATCCAAGATTATCTTTAAAATCACTCACATTTATAAAACTCGGTTCCTAAAAAATCCAATATGTTAAAAGATCGATATAGTTATGGCAAATTAGATCTATAGAACTACTTATTCTAGTAAGAGTCATAGTAAAAAATAAAATAAAATAATTAATAAATTATATTCAACTTAACAATGATAATAACATACCTTTCTCGAATCTTTAAATTGTATGACAAAGACCAAGCTGTTCAATCTTTTGTGTTCCAATCTATTCCTTTTCTTATAATGGATGAATTCAAATGTGTTCTAATGTCTTTCGTGCCATATTGAACTTACACATTATCTTAAAATTTGAATTACAAATCTTTACAATTTTGGAACATCACTCTTAAATTGGTCCCACCAAGCAATTGTAAGACAATAAAAGTAATATTATAAAAAATAAAGTGATGAATAATTTCTAACAAATAACTAAAGTGAAACAATGTATATCCCTTGATTAAGCTTGTCTCTTTGATGAATAACAATGTGCATCCTAAAATCACCAAAAGCATCCTTATAAACATATATTTGTAAGCTTAAGAGACCTTACATTATGTCAAGGAAAATAATTATTGTAATAACTAATAGATTCCCTATTAACTTTAGCTATTTTTAAAAAAAATTTGTCTAAAATTGACACTAAGATTCAAAAATGCCCCAGTTGTAAATAATAGAGAGTAAAGTTGCCTTTTTCGTTTCTCATTGATGACTGTAAGATAAGGTATATACAAAGAAGGCCTATTTTTCATATTGACCTTGATTACTTGTTTCTCCCTCTCTATGACATCATAAAATTAATCTATTGTTGCCTTCTCATCATTATTAGGTGGACGAAGTACTCTTACTAAAAGCTCACAAACTTATATTCCAATTTGACACTTATGATCTTCATATATAATTATGGAAACCTCAATTCCAACATTAGACCTAACATACTGTGATACGACTTACTTATCACCTGTAAACATTTGCTCAAGTTCTTCTTCATTAAAACAAAACAGTGAAGTGATACAAAATTATTTGTAAACCTTTTTATAGTAGGACAAAAAAAATTCCTACCATTGGTGAAATCTTTCCTCATTAAATTTAGGACCCATGTATGATTATAAATAAACTTGGTCTCTTTTTCTTGCTTCTTACACAATCTCATCAATGATAGGAACATATCTAACATCTCATATATTTTCCAAAAATCAATGTAATGAGTAGCCAAGGAGTCCAATAAAGAGAATTATACCTGCTTTACAAACTTTTACTTATTGCTTTATGAGTATAATCATTATCAGTAATGAACTTAACAATATTTTCTGGACCAACTTCATTAACAACTTCATCAAATATTTGAAATAGAGTGTCAATATTTCTAACAAGCCAAGATGCATCAATAAACTTTCAAAATGTTATCCCTTTAGAAGAATAAGCAAAAAAATTGATAACGGGTTCATTTCTTCTATTTGTCTAACCATCAGACATGATTAAACATCCATAAGTTGCCTAAGTGATTCTTCTTTCATCCAAATAAAAATTTTTTTATGAACAGAGTTACTCAAAAGTTTACATCTATAGTCGTCATTTGAAAGAGCCTTATATCCTGAACGGTAAGAGGCAATAACTTCCATCATAAGCTAATCATAATAAAACTAGGCGATATTGAATGATACATCTTAATCATACCACCATCTAGCCATTATCATTTCCATATTATGAGTCTCTACTTAATATTGTAAGACACTACAAACTAAAGACTGAGCTCTAGGAGTTGTTCGTGGTATAAAAAATTTGAGACATGTCCTTTTCCTCACATCTGGTGTAACATTTCCTTCTAGTAGGGTAGGAATACCATTACCTTTAACATCTGCACTATCATCATGACCATAGAAAAAAGAACTTTCACAACCAATTTTATAATTTAGCCTTTGTCTTCTATCCTTTTCATAGTGATACTATTTAAATAAAGTCTTTATTTGTTATTTCACGTTATAGCTTACCTTTTTTCAAGGCTTTACATCACCTTTGATCCTAGCTAAATTCTTCTTTAATCTGGTGTTTTCACACCTTTCAAGTGCTTATTGCTATACATATAAATGGTATTATTCTTCATTTTAAAAACTAATCTAGCATGAACCCAAGCTAGGTCACCAAATCTTCCTAAAATAACTAAGTTATCATAAGTACTTAAACCCCCTCCATATTATTTACAAAAGTAAATGAAGACATATGTTAAAATTAAATTAACAAATTTATATTCAAAAATAAATTTTTATATATAATATCATTACATAATTATAAATATTCAATGTTTTATTATATGCATATCCAAATTTCAAATAGACTTTATCTTACATCTTTCTTTATGATAACATGCATTGCAAAAATATCTTTTCTTTACGATAACACAAATTGCAAAAATGACTTTTCTTTATGATAACATATATTGCAAAAATGACTTAAACACTTACAATTTCACATTATATTGAGTAATGAGTATTCTTTAATAATTGATTAAATTAACATACTATTTCGACTACTATGTAACTATCCATAAGATAAGACGATGAACGTATATTTGCTACCCATAAGATAAGATCAATATTTGGAATATTATTTCCTACTGATAATAATGAACAATACAAAATGAAAATATTTAATTTTATTAACTTAATTACATATATTAAATGATTTAATTATATATTAAATCTTATATTTAAATGATTAATTATATATTAAATACCTTTTATAGACAAACAATAATTAGAAAATTGTATGTTTCCTATAAATGTAGCACCCTACTCTCATAGGACATATTCCTGAACATACCGTCGGGATTCAGGAACATGCTCCGGGAGGGTAGTGCTCTAATATAGTCATTCAAATTCAATACAAATTTTTCTCTTACATCACACGCATTAAATACGTTTTAAACAAATCAAAAATCAATCATGACCCATATCATTTATACACACATCGAGAACAAATTGATTCTAAATTTGATCATTTCATTTTTTTCAAAACTCTTTTAGTTATAATGTCATTACACTTTACAATTCAAATAAACAATATACATTATTTACGGAATACATTCTTTGATACAAAATTAATGGAAAAAATATGCAAATGCGAACTGATCTCGACCTCTATCTTTTATTTGATTTCAGCAACTATATTCCAATTTGTCTAACTGGGTATCTCCTCTGAGCTTGAAAAATAACGTTGTAATTTTAGTGAGTTTTGTGAACTCATTGAGCGGACCATCCTCGATAGCTCACTCATATCACAAAACACAACAGTTCATACTTCAAAATCACATACACTTCATGTCATCATGTAATGCACATCATTTTACCAATAATCATATAGCATCACATAACACTTTGATCACTTATTTCATATTTCACATTTAGATTAGTCAACCAGTTCATTTTGATCATTTAAAACATACATATCAATTATATATGCAATGCTCACGAGACTCACTTTCAATTTTTATTGTTATGATCGAGTGCCTGTAACTGTCCCGTATCCATTATGGATACCGAGTTCAATAATAATTATCCCTTATCTGTTAAGGATACAAAGCTCATTATACATGGTGAGCCTTTAGCTCTTAATCACTTTTTCAGCTTTAAGCTCTTTTTTGATGGCTACTCCGGTCACAACTACCTTTATCTGTTTATACATTCATGTAATGAAATGCATCACATTCACATATATTCATCAATTACCTGTGTTCAATTTCACATTCACATTTTTCATCGAATCGATGTCTGGAATTCAACAATAATGTTGAGAATCACTTATTTCATTCACATTCACATTCAATGAAGCACTTCCTATATTTTCACATTTATCAAACTCATTGGACTATTTATGTCCATAATGGTCTCAATCACAATCATATAAGTAATAATTCAATACAAAAATTTAGAGCAAAAAAACAATTAAAATGAGACCACCTAGGTTGGCTCACAGTACGCTCCAGAATGGCATTTGCTTCCATGATCCAAAAATGTCTGGATGTTGATGGTCTATCTTGTGTATCATCAGCATACAATACACACATTGCACACACATTACTAATGGCACAATCACAAAAACATTCAATTGTACACATATGGATATGTGTAATGTATAATGCATGCTCAATTTGACTATTCTGAGTATGTTTACTTAATTCATATCTTAAGATCATTCATACTTCATAACTTATATAAGTCAAATTTTGATTTAGGCTTACACCTCCTTTGTACAAGATTATTCTAAGTCCATCATTCAATCATGTATCTATCACATACACTCTCTAATCCTTTTCCTAACGTTACAAGATCACAAAATATCCAATTTATCATTCACTTTTACTTAATACACATCATTCATCTTCTTTGAATCACATTAACCTTCATAGGTTTCCATTCTTATAACATCTCCAAAATTTCATATTTAAACACTTGATGTTTAACAATCTTTTCTTAAGTTATAACCTCTATCATCACCCTAAATATATCAATCATTTAATCTCTTATTTCCCTATCAAAGTAAGTATATTTCAAGCTCTATTCAAGCCCAAATGCATCATAAGAGAGCATTGATAAGTTAATAATTTATATAAATGATTTTGAGGCAAGAGGCATAACTTTTTTTGTGGAAGTTGGATTAAAGTCATTCAAGTACGCTTTTGAAAAAGGACTCCGAGTTCTACAACTTTTATGAAGACTCTGAAGAGAGATTTTGCCTTTAAAAGGGTCAAAACTGTACATTTCTATGGATATCCAGTGTATGTCCGCCCGGCGGACATGTGTCCCTCCAAACAAACATGAGCAGAGCTGGGAAGCTGGAAAACCCAAGAATGTCCATACAGTGGACATGAAGTCTGCTTAACAGACATGTAAGAAGCATATCCCACTTAACAACTATTCCCACGATTTCCACACATATACTAACATCATTTTACACCAAATTCTCTAGTATTCACATTTATTTATACAACTCATTACTTGTTAAATCGACTACCATATTAGTTGCATTAAAATTCAAAAAATTCTACTCATTTAATTTATCAATCATATATATAATAAGACATATCACAATCATTTTCTGGTTTACTAAATCCTTACTCTTTCCCCTTCCAAGAGTATTATTAAACACATCTCTTAAACCTAAGTTTTTCCTCTTCATTCATACCTCCATTTAAGCTCAATATCAATCACAAACAAATCGCACTCTATGATTGATTATATACACCAAAATACATATACATTCATCATCAATTTTCTGCACATGTTCCATTTAATTATCACCTTCATTCCATTTCTAAACTATCAACTTAATTCATCTCATTTCAAGACACCATAGTATTACTTTTTTTTTAGCTTCAAACTCATTTTAACTCATCTCTATAACATGCAAAGAGATACACGTTATTATACCAAGAAAACAAAACATAAGAACATCCATTTGTCAATCAAATTTTCTACACTTTTTTCTACACCACTTTAGGGATCATTCTATCTCAAATCATCACTACACCATCTTATGAATCATTAATCATCATATATATACAAAAGTAAGACATTTAAACATCCATTTCTTAATTTATAATATAGCATATGATCAAATCCATTTAACTCATCAATCTATCACTAACCATCATCATGCATGATTCATTTGGCAAATCATAAAGAACAATATGCTACTTACTTGTTTTAGCTTCAAGATCTTCAAATCACACTTAACCCTAGCTTCCAAGCATCAATCGATCATCATCATGGAGGTGGTAGGGTTAGGTCTTTTAGTGACAAATGAAGAAGACAACAAGATGGAAATAGTAAGAGAAAGGGTGAGAGCAAGCTTCAAGATTGTAAGGTGAGATGGGTATCGTGAATGGAGAAGAAGAAGACTGAAGAACATGAAGAAAAAAAGCATATGTCGTGAAACAAGAATGAAAGAAAATAAAAAAGTTTGTTTTTCCTATATAAGAATAGTGTGGGATAACTGGTGAGTGGTAATGACACTTGTCACTGCCATTTGTCACCTTCCTATGGTCTCATTTGGACCCTTTTTAATAACTAGTCTATTTGTCTCTAATTTCTAATCCAATTGACTCCTAATTTTCAATGACATATGTCATTAAATCTTAATGTCACTTATCAAAAATTTCCACTACCATTTGACACTTAATTCTACTACTATTTATCAATTTTCTTGCCATTTGGCATTTTTCCTAGTCTATAAATACCCAAAATATCAAAAAATTCTCAAATTTTACCAGAAATTCTAAATTAATAATTTAGTTCACCAGATCAATTTTTAAGGCAAAATATTCACTATCCATATCATAATCACATTAAAACAATCATTTATACTCGAAAAACGTCAATTGAGTGCATGAACAATCATTGTAATGTGTGAAAAATTCAAATGTGTGTGTATGCTAACATTATGCATGAGTATGAAATGCATTTTTCTAATCTTTCATCGTTATTTCTCATTTACAGAAATTTAGGGTTCCAACCCTTAATATAGAAACAGGATCTTACAATAAATCATTTAACAATTTAATAATTCAGTGAATTATTTTTTATCTCATTTTATTATTATTAAAATGATAAATAAAATTTCACTTCTTCATGAATTCAAAATGACTAAATGTTCTTAAACCATACACAATTAAATGAATTCAGACAACCAGTTCTAGCTTCCAAGTTTCAAGCCCAATGCATATTTTATAAACCATTCACAATACATATATGACACAACCAAAACATAATATAATTGCAAATTTACAATTTGGAGCAGAAACAAACAATGTAAATAATTACAAATTTGCAATTTAGAGTAGAAACAAACAATGTAAAACACACAAAAATTAAAAAAATTACAACCAAATTAATAAGTTATGCGGGTTGAGTCATAGGTCAACCAAATCCAAATCTAGCTTTTGGACTCTAGTTTTGAGCTATTTTTGCGTCGGGGAAGCAGGGACTAGTATTAGCTAACTGGATGCATTGGTAGTATGTGGAGAGTAGCAAATGGCAACGATGCATGGAAAGGGCCAACGACAGTGGTGACGGGGGCATGGAGAGTTAAGAGCAGTGAGCAATCGAGAGCAGAGGAGGAAGCAACAAGCAATGGAGGAAGTGGGGGTAGCTAGCAAGGAAATGACAACAACCAGGGATGAGTGAGTAGAGGCAACAAACAAACGTGCATGAGAGTGAGTGTTATGACTTATGAGGTGATGGCTGACGTGACGTGAAGGAGAAAGAAAATAAATTTGGTTAGGCTTTACTATTAGGATTTTATGTTTCAATTTGGTTCCTAACTTTTAGCAATTTAAATTTGCTATTTGAAAATTTTTATTTTACCAACTGATACTACCCAATACTACCTGATATTCATAACCACACTACAAAAAAAAATGACATTTGGCTACCAAAAAATTCATCACTATATGTACCAAAATTGTTGTTAATAGTCATTAGCCACGACTTATATTCGTCACCAAAAATGACGCCAAATCTCCATAACAAAAAATTATAATTGACGTTTTTCACAAATCATCACTAATAGTTTTTACCTACGCTTTATTTTTGTAGCGAAAAACTATTAGCAATGTTTTAAGAAATCATCGCTAATACATTTTGGCTACGTTTAATTTTCGTAGCTAACAATTATTAGCTACATTTTTGAAAGCCTAGCAAAAATTTTTTGACTACATTTTCAAGCATTGTATATAAAAACTAAAATATCATTAAATTATATCAAAAAAAGAATGTTCTACGTATATAAGGTTTTAATTACAACTTAACAATTCTTATAAACAAAATAATAAATGAAGAGACCAAGTTACAAATTATAAATGCTAAGATTACAAAAAAAAATTACAAAGCAACTATAATGACTCTAGGTTTATCCATGTCGGTAAGAGCAACTTCGTACGTTAGCCATCATATACTAAAGATTAGTCATGAGAATCACGAAAGCAACTTCAAGATTGATAGAGTGCTTGAAATTATGCATAATTAAGCTAGTTTGTTTTCAATTAGGAAAGAAAAAAGGAGGGTGATGGAATAGGAAAGTAATCTAGCAAAATATTCATTGAAAACTATTAAGTACCTTCTAAAGTACAACTTTTTTATCATGTAAGCACTAATCAATCCAACCTGAGAGTAAAAAAAAAACAAGTGTTTGTAACATATATGCATTGGTTGCATCCATAGCTTCAGCAAGGTTAAGAATACTTTAAACAATAAGAATAAAGCTTCATGAAGAAAGACAAACATGACAATTTAATACTTCATCTTTAAAGCTTTAGGACCACAATCACTGATATAAATTTTAAGTTTCAAGTGAATCTAAATTTTTTAGACCGTTGGAATTTTAACATAGCATCTACTACAAGTTGAAAGCCATTGTTCTTGTTCCTAAATTTTCGCCACGAAAGTTGGCTATGACAATAGGGTTCTAAAAGCCAATGCCCTTAAGCTGTTATTATAATATTTCTCCTCAAAATAAGCATAAATAACAAGAAAAATCCTAGAGCAATAAAGAAAATCAATTTCAATATTTAAACGTGTTCATTTACTTGACTATCTCCTAAAATATATTACCCATTTTCTATCAATTTTACTAATACTAAAATCTGTAGGTAGTTACAAACATACCATTTTTAACAAATATAAGAAGGTATGAAATTTGAAAACTGCAAACGGAATCCATATAGAAAGAGATATATCATATATTAGGAATCCAACAAAGAACAAATCCAATTACCAGACTCTCTACAAAACACAAAAGCAGTACAATAAACACATTGCATGGTGAAACAACACTAGTGTACAATCAATAATTGCAGTAAAGTAAATATAATACTAAGCAAAAATAAGGCAATTGCAATCTCCAAAATAGTATCTTATCAAGCCATTGTAACCTTTTCTTTAAAAGAACTGCACCACATTCCACATACTTCAAAGTTATAGAATCAATGGATGACCTACGATCTATGATATAAGTTACAAAAATATACTAGCTCAACCATTTTGAAATCAACAAAAAAAGGATACAAACCTTCTTAATACCTATCTCTTTACCTATTATGCAAAACATTTGAATCAAACTCCTATTAAGATACGTATGAAATTCCTCGTAGCTCGTAAGTCATTAGTTAATTACAATCTAACTATTTATATGCCATCTGTAGTTTACAATGTTTTGCAACTATAATGTAAATTGCAATCCCACAATATCCTACAACCAAAGTATCATCCGCTATGATCAATTTAAACAAAGAATCAGACTCATAAGAATGCTAGGTTATGTATTATTCCATAAAGAGTCTAACAAGACTAAGCCTGTGTGTGGAGTAGATATCCAATTCAAGTATAGAAGTAAATCACTTTGACAAACAGAACACCTATTGCACTACAATTTATAGAAGAAAGTGTTTAGATAAGTCTTATCCTACACCAAGTTCTATTTATCCTTCACCCTTGAAATGTTTCAATGTTATTTTTCAAACTACTCGAAGTGAGTACAAGTCTCCAAATTGAAAGCTTTCAAGTTCTCGTGAACAATTTCAACTTCGTCAACTGCCAGATCAAAGCACTAAATTCCTCTCTTTGAGCTCATCGAGAAGAACTTGATCCAAGTAGTCTTTTAGCTTCCTTTTCATCCTCTTCTTCGTTTTGTTGGTTTCTTCAGATTTAAGGTTAAACTACATCAGATTTACCTTTAACACTACATCAATTTTATGATGTACAAGCATATAAATCAAACACTAATTAGGATAATAGAATACACAAACCATGAACACAACATCAGCATACACAATAACATATACCTACTAAGAAAAGGAGAGTTTGGAAGAGGAAAAGGGATGTCTAACAAGACGATTTTAGATATCCTCTGAATTAAGACCAGAGGATAAGACATGGGTGTTTTTAGATTTGGAGCTTATTTTTAAATCATCCTTAAGAGAAGAGGATGGGAGATGGGTGTTTTACGCTTTAGGGCTTTTCCTTTTAAGTGTCATTCTCGTTTTCATTCCCTCCTTATTTTTCACATTTGGTAATGATTTTTGAAATTGTCGCCAAATTTGGCAACAAATTTTTGAAAAATTGTCGTCAAAGGGTCAATAAGGGTGATCTTTTGGCACCAAATCAGGGCCCTTTTGGGAACGATTTTCTATAATCATCACTAAAAGATTCACATTTTACGATGTTTAAAGGGTCTATTTTTGTGAGGATTTCTAAAAACGTCGCAAAATATGGACAAAAATTTTCACCAAATGGTAGCAACAATTATCAAAATTGTCGCCAAACGTTGAAAATCATCGCCAAAAGCTTACTTTAAAAATGTAATGAAAAAACCGTAGCTAAATATCTATCTTATTGTAATGGCTGTAAAATTCTTTGAATACCATTTTTCAACTGATATGAAAAGATACTCATATTTTTGCTGCAAATGCATGAAATGAATAATCCAATATCTAGCTTTAACACCATAATGCGTACATGATTTGACTCGTGGGACTCCATTTCATTTTTTTCTCTTCAAAAAGCATCATTGGAAGGCAACGGACAAATCAAGTTGTGGTCCCACTCTATATATCAAACATCCCATCAATATGGGAGACTCAACTAGGAGCCCTTTTAAACCATCATTTGGTCAACAACCTAATTCTGATTAGTAACTTCTCTGTTGGGGCCTAATATTCATGCCTGTATCAGTGGTCATGCCAATTCTTCTTCGCTGTAACGCTGCGTATGGTTATTATGATCCATATACTGAGATGGAATGAAATAAAAATTTGGAGACAAAATAAAATAAAAATTGGAGACATTGAGGTGTTTAGTTGTAATGGACAAAACAGATAAAAATGTATGTCTCGAGGATAGAAATGTGTTTGGTTGAAGTTGACAGAACATAGAAAATAGTGTCAATGACCAAAGTACCCCTGTAGTATAATATGATTGGAAATGTGTAATTCATTGATTATTTTAAAACGAATGATTTATATTAGTATTTTTTTAATTGTATCAATAAATAAGGAATTTCAAAAATGAGGAATCTAAAAATGAGGGTATTGAGCTATTGAATAGCAAAAAATTTGAACAAGTTAACAATAAAATGAATTATGTAAATATTTTTAATAGTTGTATCAATATTTTTTAATTGTATTTTTATTTTTTTAATTACGATGAAATAAAATGAAGAACCTAATTATTTAATGAAATAAGAAACCTAAAAATATAATGAAATGAGTTATTGAATAAAAAAATCCTACAAGTTAGAAATTCTAGTACATAGTAATTTAGTAAAACATCTAAGCATTCATCACTACAAGAAAATCATAGATTAGGGACAGAATTTACCAACGGAACAAAAATCGTAGCTATTTATCGACGAAAAAACATAGTCTATAGGTAAAAGTTTTGTTAAAATTTTTATTTTGCGACAGACACAATTGTCGTCGGTAAAGGTAGAGGGAAAACATTCGTACAAATTTTACGATGAAATATAGCGACAACCAAACAATGAACGTCGGTAAAGATTGGTAAAAAGCTTCCCGCAATCAAATAGCGCTGAAAATATTTCCGTCGGTGAAATATGCTTTGTTTAATAGTCATTGTCGATTATTTACCGACGGTATATAGTCCGTCTTTAATTTTTTGATGGATTAAATTTTCCGTCGGTAAAACATCAAACAATACCGACGGAAGGCTCTATCCATTGCAAAATAAGGTGGCAAAATAGGTGTCATATTTTTGGTGAATTTGAATGCCGACTGAAAATAAATTCTGTCAGTAAAAGACGCGTTGCTCATTAATAAAACGACGTCGTTTAGTTTTAATCCAAATGAAGTCGTTTAAGTTTTGT
>JANZXP010000002.1:22681729-22692791 GCA_027576715.1 Erythroxylum flavicans
GGGAGGATCTATTACCCACCAAGAGCATACAGAGAGACTTGTAAGTATCTACACTTTAAATTTATATTGTCATTTCTTTACTTTGTTATATTTCTATTGAATTTTATATGTGAATTTTGGAATGAAAATATGTGCTTCTTGTTGAGAATGATAATGTTATAAATGTCTGGTGCCATATATGACTGTGTTTTTTAGTTTTGTTCTTTGTTCAACAGGGAGTAGATTTTATAAAAATAGAGGAAAATCTGTCGAAATTTTTATAAATTTTAATTAACTTATAACATTTTATTCTTATGCAAGAAAAGACTATAGGCATGAGGCCTACATCTCGTCAGCTCTTTTTGCACACTCACACTAAGAAGCCTGACAGTGTGACATTTGTCAACAACCGTTGTAGAGAACTCAATGTATATGAAATTTATCGGTTAATATTAATGCTTAATAATTATCACTTACTAATATAAACATTGCCTTAATTATCACTTACTAATATAAATATTGCCTTCTGATAGGATCAAATACAAGAAAGCATGCAACAACAGCCTCAGCAGTCTGAAGATGTTGGTGAGACTCAAACCTATCTTCATGCAATGGGTGCTAGGGTTTGTCTGGGAAGGATATTCAGGTAGGCTCATTTGCGAATACATATTATTCACAATCCTCCACGTTCAGTACAGCTACATCTAGTAGGCAGTTAGCATCCAATGAGAGAGTCGTTCAACTTGAGAGCACAGTATAGATGCTGGCAACTCAGTTGCAACATTCGATGGAGTACGTAGCTCAACTCCGTAATGAGATCGCATCAATCAGAGCATCCACCGTCTCCAAATTAATAGTATACTTTTAAATGTTTTATTAGAGATACGAAAACTTATTATGTACAGTTTAATGTTTTTATTATCAATTAAGATATTTTCAATTTTATATCATTAATCAAATTTATGTTTAAAAAATTAAATTTATACTATTACATTAATAGTTGTTTCAATTATGCAAAATAAAATTTATTGATGGTACTGCCAATACATTTTTAAAAAAAACTTTTTTAATTCATTTACCTACGGACATACGAAAATCTGTCGCTACCACTAAAACATTATTGAAGGATAAGTAAAGTTAAACAATTTGCACAAAAGTACCGACGGAAAGACGGTAAACGTATGCGATGGAATCTCCGTCGGCAACTTTGTGACAATTTATCGATGGAAATATTCCCACCGTTCGTAAATATACCGACGGAAAACAATTTTCTGTCAGTAAACATACCGACGTAAAGATAATCCGTCAGTAAATTTACCGACATAAGGATATTCTGTCGGTAATCTTACCGACGGTAAAAATTATTCTATTGGAAAATTTACGGACACTAATTTTCCGTCGCTATTTATTAGCTACGACCATTTCTACGACGCTTTTGTCCGTCGGTGATGTCCATTGCTAATCTTACATACCGATGGGATGTCTTCATCTTCCGTCAGTAAATATCGTCGCAAAACGATGTTTTTCTTGTAGTGCATGGAATTAACTACATAATAGGTTAAAGATATATTCAAGCCTTATATTTTATTAAGAATGTTTTTTTTGCTATTTATAGTAATAATATGGGAGTATTTTTATCCAACAGTCTGCGTGTTTTGTTTCTGTGACAGGTACAAAAAAGTTGTAACACAGTTTTGGATGGAACAAAAAATTTGTGTTTTTGTGAACTAGAGACGGAATAAAAATGAGCAATATTAACAATCAAAGACTACTGAACACAAGATTTTTGTGTTTTATTATCTGTCTCTACCTATGGAGACATTAACCATAGATAGCGTAATATCTGGATTGGAGCGATTGTGTCTCAAATTGGATGTTGGGGCTCCTTCTTACTAGCCGGTGCAAAGAAAATGAACCGTGTCAATTGTGGGGAAGTGAAAATAACTACAGCCACATGCTCACGTGTTTGCCAGGTCAATCCATTCACTAAATCCGCTTCCTTCCTTTGCCCGATGTTACCTTCAAGTCAAGCTTTTACATCATTTCACTAGAAGTTAATGTTAAAGACCACATTATCAACTTAACCGTTGTGTTCCTCCATTGATTACCAAGTGAACATTTCGTTTTTTTATGTTCCATAAATACAAAACTCTAGTAAGCCAATTCTAATGGCAAACTTTACGCGATCAGTATAGTATTTAATCATTTCACTTAAGAGATAATGTTTTATTATCAGGAGTTTTGAAGTTTCCTTGTCTATCAAAATTTAACCATAAATGTTTTATATATATTTATCTCTTGAATATAAAAAATGTTAAATAGTATTGTGGAAATTTTGCAAAAGAAAATTATTGAGAGCTTTTGTAGTTTATAAATTGGAAATTGGATGAGCTATTAAAATTTTATGATCTCAAACATTAAGCATATAAAGGATGGAGGACAACTGAGCTTATCATCAATGTTATGACGTGAAAATATAAATTTGTAATTACTTTAATTCATTATACTGGTATGATTGCATTCCACTCGGCTCTTAAACAAAATAAATTAGAATTTTGTCTTCTAATAAGAATTAGAATACTAAGGGGGGAAAAAAAGAACAATATATATACTCGAATTTACTCGCAAACTTTCTGCTTTAAATGCCTTTGGAATTAAACCTCTAAAAAACTGCAATAAGAGAGGTAGGGGAAAGCAAACTTTTGTAGATAATTATATAAGAATTGGATCAATTCTGGTAGTAATAACCACCCTTGCACCTTTAATTATGTGCCAATCAGCGAGGGAAGACTTTACAACCAGGTGATATATGTGATATATACATGTATATATATACCAGACAAGCTTTGCTTTATGATGAAGAAATATGTAAGGGAGATAAGTGTTGCAGCAAGATCGAAATGATGACATATTCTTAGCCTGCAAGTCATGCGTCCCAAGCTGCCAATGGACAACCTTCAGGATTTTGGTTGACCATATAAGAACACAATAACATGCTTCAGTTGGGGTTTGCTTGGAAGTGAAGGGGTTGACGCCATGATGAATGTGAGACCAAAACCACCCACAATATCTTATTCCTGGCCTTCCGATATGCGTGTGCACAGACAAACACGCAAAAATGAGTGTGAAGAAAGTCATGCCAAGCATTGGATAAGAAATACTGTGGTCAAAGTTGCATCGCCATGTCTATTTGAACCAAAGCTTAGTAAAGTTGATAAACCAGTTATTCGTACGTAAATTCGGCATTTTGTCAAAAAGTAATAGCAGTACTGTCGGAACTTCAGGCTTTGTTCAGTAAACACTGTATATACTCTTTACCATTTCGATATAATAATAATAATAATAATAATAATAACAACTTTACAAATTTGTTATAGTATGGGAAGCTATAAGGACATTCCAATTAAAGACTTCGCTAATACGGAATTAGATCCATTACCACATTAAACTCCTTTTAGACTTGCACGAACATACTTACGTATTTACTAGAGAGAGAATTTGGCATTGATGCATGATAGCCTAACGAAATCGGCTCCACAACGATCAAAGGCCCATTGACAATCACAAGTCTTGCTGGTAAGTTAATCAAAAGCCTATTATCAGGCTCGCGAGTGTTTCCAAGGAAGCCACACATTTACTATTTATGGCGATGTTGCTCCCATGTCCTACAGAAATTATGGCATAAGACTAAAATACTTTACCACGTATTTTATTCCCCCGTATGTCTTATTACCACGTTTTTATATCTGCCATTTCTAAGCTAAATGGGAAATCATATCACAGATAAATGCTGCCAAATCTCTCTAAAGACTAAAATACTTTCTGACATATTTAAAACCTAGAGTCTGACTTGAGTTTCATAGCTTTATCGTAGGATAACCCTATCACGTTCTTTCCAGAGACCTATAGATCCTAGCTAGCATCATTTAATGGGAGGTTAAAAAAACAATCTAACTCTCATCATTTACACTAAAACTTGCACTAGATTTTAACCTTAAAGCTAAATCCCAAAAATAAACTCTGACTGTACCGAAAAGCTAATGGTATTAGGCTTCTGTCAATTAAATATCAAGTACCATTCTTTTCTGACATAGAATTTTTTTAAACTTTATTAAAGTGGGAGCCACATTATTGATATAGAATTTGTTTATTTTAAATATAAATGGGTTCTATTGAAGTTTATTCGGTGCGTTTGGACGATTGAGTTTAAATAGAAGTGATTCTTACTTTCATTTAAATGGTGTGACTCACTTATATTTAAACATTGCGTTTGGAAGGCTAAGTTTAAATGGAAGTATGTTTCACTACGTTGCGTTAGAAAAGCTAAGTTTAAGTGGAAGTGTGTCTCAATTCCATTTAAGTGCAACATCTAGAGCTCTTCTTCAGTGGTTACCATGTTAACTTAACATGCACCGTTTGGAAGCAATAATAATCAGCATCCATCTTCCTTCTTCTTCAATCCCTAATCTGTAGCATTCTTCCTTTTCTTCAGCAAACAAAAATCCCTAATTCCTATCACCACCACCACCTGGAAGATTGTTATTCGTGTGTCATCAATCTGTGTGGAACTATTGTTGTTTATGTATTGCTACCACCACCTCCACGTCTGCCATTAAAATTACATCGTCCACCACCTCCTAAGAATTGAGGATCATTTCTGTTGCAATGAAAAAGGTAAGACTTTTGTTTGTGAGTATTGCATCAATATTGCATATTAGGGTTAGGTTCTTAGTTTTTTTATAATTAAACAATTCATGTTGATGAATAGTCTATATTTGTTTTTTAAACAATTTATGTTGAGGAATAGCCTATAACTAAGATGAAAATGTTTACAAAATTTTTAGTGATGATGTTGCTTTATATGCGTTGCGGTGTATGAACAATTTAATAGGCTTCATTATAATATAATGATTAAGTTTCTTCATCATTTGTTCCATTTTTTCTATTTGAGTGTAGCTTTGAGACATTGTTATGGAGTCAAATCTTTTGATTTATAGTTCTTTACACCCTCATCTGTTATATCTTCAATTTCATTTTGAACGTGAATATATTTTAGTGTTACATCTCTCAATCAAGTAGTGTTCGATTGATTACATATTAATCGATATTCGATGATTGGTTTGAGTATGGAAGTTAAATTTGTTAATGCTTATGATGCTAAATGGTTGTAGAGCATTGTGAAGTCTTTGCTTCTGCAAATTGAAAGGGTAATTTTCTCTGTTTGAGTGCAACTTTGAGACAATGTTATGGAGTCAAATCCTTTGATGTATAGTTCTTCATACCCTCATATGTTGTATCTTCAATTTCACTTTGAAGGTGGATATACTTTGGCATTGCATCTCTTGATCAAGTAGTGTTTGATTGATTACATATTAATCAATATTTGATGATTGTTTTGAGCGTGGCAGTTAAATTTGCGAATGCTTGTGTTGCTACATGGCTGTAGAGCATTGTGATATCTTTGCTTCTACATGTTAAAAGGGTAATTGCTACTAACAATGAGAATATTAATTGTTACTAACAATGAGAATATTAGACCTTACCATATTTTTATAGTGATTCCATAGTCAAAATTAGATTATTAATATTATATAAATTGGGTTGCTTTTTAAATATACAAAAAACTCTATTGTAGGTCCAGTCAAATTCTATTGTCCTCATTGTATTGTACTGACTCTTATTGTAAACAACTTGAAAAGTAAAAAAATCTTTTTGACTTTAGATTTTACCTTCCAATGATGCCCTCCATTTATTTTTTGAGTTATATCTCTCTAGACCATTTTGTTGAATTGTGAAGGTGAAACAAGGCGTCATGTGGATGGGTGAATAGGTGAATAAATCCCTTTTGTCTTGTGAGTTCATGTTTTAAGATTAGTTAATTAAATAGGAGAACTAATAGTATTAATATAATTCTGCAGTGACTACCTAAAGATATAGACGTGACGTCTTCAACTATCACTATATTAAATTCAAATAATGATTATTTGATGTGTTATTTTAATTTAAAAGCCCCGTTAAGAACTTCATAGAGTGGTAATAACCTAGGAAGAAGATTTATGGATGCCCCAAATATCCTGTAAGTTTATGTTTCGAGAGGGTAAAATTGTTTGTATATATGTTTAATGTTTTTCTTAATAAATATTAATTTTCTTTCATGTTGGAAGATATGATTTTTTTAAAGTTGTACGATGACAAATTTAGTGAGAGAGCTATAAAAGTAATTTATAAATTAAAGAAAGAAGTAGGTATGTTGAAGAAGGAGGCTCAACGAACCATAATTGAATCATGTTCAACGTTGGAAATTGATGAGCAAATAAAGCTATTGAAAGAAGACATTGTTTTGTTGACAAAAGAAAAAAAATGAATTTAAATTTGTTTTATTGATTATCATAATAGGTTTTTGTTCGTATGGTGACTGTTATAATATGGTTTGTTATGGGAAACTAAAAATAAATTGTATTATTTTGTTTAAAACTTGAATTATGATGAATGAAAAATCTTCATTTCAACTAAGTTGTAATACATTGTGCATCGTGTTTTGCCTTTATTGTTTGTTATTCATGAAGTTGCCTTAATGATGCCTAATTAATTGTCGTAAAAATCAATAAGTATATATAAAAGTGATTATATCACAATAAACAATTTGGTGATTATATAACAATAAATAATTGCAACAATATATACAAAGTGATTATATCACAATCCATCTATATATAAAATTGATTGAATCTATCCATCCATATACAAAAGTGATTAGATGTATTAACTAAAGTTACAACAACACATAGACAACATTAATGTAAAGTTTGCGAATCAACCACATTTCTTCCCTCATTTGCACTTGATTGAGAAGGTTGATCATGTACTGGTTGATTCATTGATGATCTCCAACTTATTGCTTCAGTTTGTAACTATTGAGAAGTTACGCTAGGTTGTCCTTTGAACCTTAGACCTCTTAGTTCAAAAGATAATTTGAATGAATGTGAATCAACTTCTTCAAACTTCATTTTACTACTATACAAAAAACTACCAACCTACAAACATACATTTAAGTAACAATATTCATTTGTGAAAGTAATCAACGATGTCATAAATGATCATATACTCACAATATTACTTTGTAGACTTGCTACAACAACATGTTTAACTTATGAAGAGACCTTGGAAATGACCTAATAAATATGAATCAAAAGTGTTATAAATGATCATTAGATATATGAAGTAATACATAGTAACCAAAGAATGTTTTATACCTGTGAAGATTGTTGAGTAGGTTGAGTTAAACCTTCATTCTACAATGTCATAATTGCCACATTTTCTGCATTGTTGTACTTAACTCTTTCGAGTCAATTTATTTGGGTTTTTCAACTTAATAGGCATATTTACTCCTCTCCTTAAAGGTGTTTCAGGTCTTCCTAGCATAACTCTTTTAGGTGGGGGTTTATTACTTTTGCATCAATAGTAAGCCATAAAATTAGACCTCTAATATGTTGTAACATATGGTCACACAACACCAAAAGTTTAGCATTCTTGTAGCAATCATCTAAAAATGCCTTTGGAAGTTGCTTAGAATGACGAATAGCACTTATAACATGCTTGCAAGAATATCTATAAAGCTCTCATGGCCGACAACTACATGATTGGTATTTACTAATCTTTACAATATACTTGTCATCACCTTTGGAAACTTTATATGCTCTATAACCAATCGAAACTATTCTCCACTTCATTGCATCTTTCTTATTCTTCTCCAATTTCTTGATAATGTTGGATGCAATATCTGTCTTCCAACTCTGTATAGATTCTCTCCTATCTATATGCCCATTCATCACCATAATTCTAATGGTTTTAAGCATACTGATAACTGGCCATATCTCTTGCTGGAAAAATCCATTCGTTAAAAGTTTCACTCATATTATTGTCTACAACCAGGCATTTTGATCCAAAAGATTAGTAACATCTTGCCCATCTCTCCTAAGGATATTCAAGCAATGATGATGCACATTCAGGTTTGATTTTATCTAATCTTTTCAACTGCTCGTTAAAATCTTGCACAATTCCAAAACTGTTTCTACAAATCCTTTCACTTCCAATTTATATGTCAATTATGGTATATATGCCTAGAACACATCCGATGAGTGGCATATGGTAACATCTCTTCCACGGCCCTAATCAATCCCTATAACAACAGAAAATATTCAGTTAATATAAAATTTGTAAAACAATAAACTTTTAATCAATAAAGAATAAAATACCTTTTGCATATCTGGTATTATTTTAAGCCATTCACCATTATCTAACTCCAAGTATAAAGCCAGTAAATTGATATACCATGTCCGAAATTAGTGTTTACACAATAGCTCAAGCCAAACGGATACATCTCTCAATCACCACCCCTCCCAACTGCACTCAATAACTAACCTTAGAATTCAGTCTTTAAAAAGTAGCCATCAATACCAAAAATTAACCTCAAATGCCTCTATCCTCTTTTGATGGCATTAAAGCAAATGTACAGTCATTTGAACTACATAAAAAAGATAAAGATGTATGAATAAATGGATAAATGTAATAAATATACTTGTCAATAATATGTAAAAACAATTTTGCATCCTGTAACAAACAAGTTTCTTCATTCTTGACTAGCTTTAACTCAATTATTGATGCAGGATTACTAATCCTTAACTTATGAATGTATCCTTATAGCTTAGCATATGTATTCACATAATCACTCATCTTCTCTTTGGTCAATCTCCTCTTTGTAGCTTCACACATACTTGAGTTGACAAATATACTAAGTTTTTCTCTGTATTCTTCAACCATTTTCGCCATCGAGATACTAGGCTTCTTAAGTATTCTTTCCCTAAAATGCCTCATCAGGAACTTAGCTGAAACTAATTTAGGTTTGTTGGTCGGAAAACAATTATGTTCAAGATTGTATACCACCACTTTGAAGCACCCTTCATTCTTGTCACAAATAATATACAACTCCTATGGGCATTCCTCAATACATCCCACTCTAATCCTATAACTTTTTCTTTTTTAAACTTCACATTGTATCTTATCTGCACTGCGTAATCCATAATAGAATCTCTAAATTCTTTTACTTATCCAAACTCCATACCCATCCCTAATATACTCCCACATTATATGGATTATTCCAAATACTACTACTAGATCTTCTTAATGGTTCACCAGGCTCTTCTTCACTTGGATATTCATCATTATCATTAAAATTACCAAAATTAGTCGATTCAATTTCAACTGGTCAGTGGTCATCAGGAATCTCAACTTGTATAAAATCCTCATGATGGTCATGATCTTCCACTTGTTCATCAACTCCTTCACTAACTCCTTCATCAACTCCTAAACCAACTCCTTCATTAACTCCTTCGTCAACATCTAAACTAATTCCTTTACTAAATCCATTACTATCTCCACAACTTCCCTCCTCACCCTCGCTATCTCCATCCTCTCTTCTAGATATAGGCAATATCTTAGGTGAAAATGATAGGGTGTCTAATGTTTGAGTTACATAAGCATCAATCATTTGGTAGATTTTCATCAGATTAATGAATTAGACAACTTTCATTTGATTCAATCAATCTCAAAGACTCACTAAATTCAAAATCAAGTACCCTATAATAGGTCTTATGCACTTAAAGGTATCCTAACTCCTTTCCCATCTCACATATTTGTCTATAGCTAATATAATCAAGGTTTACTTTATCAATATATTTCAACTCTAGCTCTACAACAAACTTTCCATTATAAAACAATCTTATACTTCCAAATTGGGCCATCATACACCTATTCACAATAAAGGGGAAATAAAATTTTTCAATAGATTGTGCACGTATTATCACTTTCAATTGCCTCATAAAAGTGACCATAATGATCAAAACATAAATTAGATTACAATTGAAAATTATAATATTTCTTGTATTAGAGATTGCAAACAAATATATAAAGGCAAAAATATCACCAAAAAGTATACATTTAAATAATGTTATCAAAACTATAATGGATATTACATGCATAGTTATGAAAGCCTAGAGTGCCAACTTACAATTAGAGGATAACATAAGCACTTAAATATTTCAAAATGGATAAAACAATCCCTATAAACTTAAAATAATAACCATACATCATAAATAAATTTAACTAATAATTATGCATCATTATCACGCATTACTCGAATTTTTCATTATTGATACAACAATCCATGATTTCAATACCTAAATCCCAAGAAGTATGTTAGACATCCATTTATGCATAGAACACAAAAACTAAATAGATATAATGATGTTAAGCATGTCAAATACCAACATCGACAAAGAAAAAGAATTAAGAATAATTTATTTTACTAGAATGAGTCTATAACTCCACATTCTAAACTTTTGAGTTAAAGATGGAGTCCGTCCTTATACATAAATCCCTTCTCTTTCAAATATGAAAACTACAAATTTTAAGCCTAACCCTAGATGTGGAAAAATATCTCTTAAGTTTTTGAGTTGAAGATGAAGTTTCTATTCCATTTAGGGTGTTCTAATGGGTATAAGTAAGCAAAGGTGCTAAGTTCCCTAACTTTCATCATTGACAATACCATTGCATGTACCAAAGTATCATTTGGTATAATTTAACACAGTCCATGTCTTGATTTCAAACATATAATATATTGGAAACAAGTAGGCAAGAAATGGAAAAAAGAAAAGGTACCTTATCAGTAAACTATAAGTATACATCATAACATGATACTAATAGATTATCATATAACTCAACTATTTTGGTTAAAATACTTATTTTAACTTTATTGAATCAACAAATTTTTACATTTATAATTCATCTTCTTTATAGCAGCAGTAACTTATGGATCTTTTATTCCTTAATTGATTTAAATATTTAATAATTGGATTAAAGGAGATATAAATTGTCGGAGGAATGTCTACATCCAAACCTTAAAACTTTAAGTACAAAGAAGTACATTTTCTTTCGTGAAGAGAAATTGTTTACATGGAAAGAATATAGACATAACATTGAAGTGCATTTACATTTATTAGCTGAGACTAGAGAAAAGAATTAACCA
>JANZXP010000002.1:22692891-22707476 GCA_027576715.1 Erythroxylum flavicans
TTACATGGAAAGAATATAGACATAACATTGAAGTGCATTTACATTTATTAGCTGAGACTAGAGAAAAGAATTAACCAACAATGTTCAAGAGAGATGCAAAAGTATCATCTTTTTAAATGTGGACAACTTTGTTAACAACACATTCACTGCCAACATCCAGTCTTCGCAAATACATTTATACATAGGAGACCACAACATACATTCAATACCTTAATAAGCATAAGGGATCATATCATACAATCATAAACAAACAAGCAGATTTAGGGGACCACACATATAAAACATTAAAATCCAGATAACAAGGGACCCACTATAATGAATTATAGACCTCTTATTCAAAAACTGAAAGAGCATTCAAATTGCTTCTAACGTTAGAAATAATGTGTGGGAAAAGAAGAAATAATTAGGGATTAGGGAAAGTCTAAAATCATCAAAAGAATAATTAGGTGGAATTGAAATTGATCAAATTGAAATCATTTAAAGAAGAACATAATTAAGGATTAGGGATTGAGGAAGAAGGAAGAATCGTGTGAATTGTTGTTGCTTCAAACTGGTGCAGATTGTTGCTGCTTTTAAATGGTACGTTTTGAGGAAGAACTCCAGACGCAACGTTTAAATAGAAGTGGTTCCTACTTTCATTCAAACTCATCTTTCCAACTAAGACTCCTGGCCCAGCCCGACCTGACCCTAAGCCATGGTGGCCCATGGGCTGACGGGCCAAAATGGGTTAGCTCACGGCCTAGTTCGACCATGGGCTGACCAGCCCAGCCCACCACTTTTTTTTAAGCCTGACTGTTACTTCCAAGAAAATTTCCAAAAACTATGTCATTTTTTACAAAATTTGGGAAGTAGCAATAGGGATATGGGTCACGCCGAGCTGACATTTGCACCGATTGTTCTTAGCCCGTGGCCTGGTCAACTAGGGCCAAAAGCATGTTAGATCAGGCCCTTTTGTCATCTCTAATTCCAAGTGTAACGTTTAAATGGAAGTGGGTTCCAACTCTAATTAAATTGTGCATTTGGGTTTAAATAGACCCATTTCCATTTAAACTCAAACTTCCAAATGCATCGTTTAAACTCAAGTCGGAGCCACTTCCTTTTGAAATTAAAAAAACCACATTAGCAATGTAAGTCCCACTTTAATAAAAAAATTAAAAAAATATATGTGAAAAAAATGCTACGTGGCATTTAACTGATGGAGGTCTAATATCATCAGTTTTTCCATCTAGTCGTGGTCTATTTTGAAAGTTAAACGTTATGGTTTAATTTGAATGCTCTGAAACACCAGGTCCAACTTTGATTTCAATGTAAAATATAGGAGTTAAATTGCTCTTTTGGCCTTTGATGACACCACAGCATTTTCGATGAATCCATCTTAACAAGTCATACACCAAACTATTATTTGGTGGGTAAAAGGTATAAATTAATTTTTAACATTTCTCACAAAATAAGATAGTTCATACTATTATCTTAACGTTTCACATTATTTCTACTATCATTTTTGAACCTTAATTAAGGTGCAAAGAATATTATTTTAATAACATTAAAGTGTAAAATGATAACAGAGACAATATTAGGTACTTACTTAAATTTTTTTGAAATGTTAAGATGAAGTTTACACCTTAAACCTTGTTTAGCATCATCTATGAGAATTTTACAACAAAAACTATGTTGTTACACTCTTTTTCAGTGGAATAGATGAACAAGAAGCTAAGGGTTCAAAATTTTACAACCATATGGGAGCTCTAAGGGGTTATTCAATAACTAACAACTAATTGCTAAGATGTTAAAATTGGCTTAAGCCTAAACGATCTGACCCGAGATTAAAGTCAACTAGCTTAATTCAAGTTAACCATAATTTGGGTTAGGTTAAGTTTTTTTTTTAATTTTTGGATTTTGGACTTGATTTAAATTCAAACTTTATAGTTTGGTCCAACATGAAGCTTAACATATATAAATACTTAATTGACTAAGAGTTGGCTTAATTCTCTTCTTTTTTCTTCATCTTACGCCTCAGTTTCTGCCTATTTATGCTTCTTCTGATCTCGTCTAATCCTCCTTTGACCTTCCTCTTCCATCAAACTAAAACAACTCAACCGCTCAAGCTTTAATCTTTAGTACTTCATAGTTTTTTTTTCTTAATTTTATTGTGATTGTTATATAATAAAATACAAAACTTAACAGAACGTTTATAGTAGTTGTATCAGTAAGCTTTTGCTTGTAATGTATGGAGGCTGATTTTAAAGATTGAGTAACAATCTTTTCAAACTATATTCATTATAAAATATTTGTGATTAATAGAACACAAATGTCTTCCTTGTAAAATTTTTTGGTAGTTTAAGATTTTTACTACGTACGTAAGATGTCCTGTATTTGTCAACTCTTTAGTATATTTTTATCTTCTACAAGATATATTTTGTTATGACTACTATAGCAGTTGTTGAGTTTAGTCTGCAAATATTCTAGATTTGACCATAGAAATTGAAAAGGGATGATGATGATGATGAAGATGATAAATAGATGTTGTTGGGTCATATTAGAGTTGGATTAGGTAGTTCGATACTTAAAACCTAATCAAACTTAAGCTCGAGCAATATTATCCACATCAAAGCAAGATCAAGGTCTAAGATCGCGAGACCTTCACACTTCCTAAGGCCTTCCATCAAAATTTTCTTTAAAAAGTGTGTTTCTCACCTGACACAACAACATAAAGCAATATGGGTCTATTAGATAATTGACGACCTTAATATAGCCATATAACAATGCCAAGGTCTGTAAGAGAAAAAGATATATAATATCCCATAACTATCATAGGCCTAATAACATTCACAAATCTCACTGGCAGGTCAACTAAAGCCCATTATCAAGCTCACAAGTATTTTCATGGAAGTTGTATGTTAGTGTCTATAGTGACGATGATCTTAAATCTTGTATAAATAATGGTTTGAGATTCTTACCATCTTAGGATGCCTATGCCTCTATGTGTCCATATCACTATATTGTTATATCAACCACCTCTAGTATAAAAGGATAAATCATCTCACAAGTGAAGGGTTCCAAGAATCTTGACGATATCTCAACACTTGATGACCTCTAGTATAAAAAAGGGATATCACCTTTGATGTTCATTTTTGCATACTATAAATCCTAGTTAGCGTCACTTGATGACACTCTAATGCTTTCATTAAGGCCAACCCATCAAATCATACACAAAGTTATTAGTCATCACCATTCAAATAATCAATTTTCATGTCTAACTACCTAGGTCTAGTATGCTATTATTTTACATTTGATCTCTTTATAGGCTATTTGTCATCATTTTTATGATTAGAGAGAGAATGATGTAGTTAGGTTCTAATTCAATATCAAGGTTTGTTTGTTTCTACTTTTATTTTTGAGTTTCTGTTTTTGTTTTTAAATTCAGTAAAAAACATGTTTGTTTGAATTTTTTGTTTTTGATTTTTGTTTTAGTTTTTTCCAATTTTTATAACTTATGAAATCAATAAAAAGTAGTTTTTTTCTATTTCTGTTTTTCTTTTATAATCTGATTTACTATCAAATTACAAATACATTATTTAATTATTTAATATATTAATTAATAATAATTAGGAATAATTAATTCAATATTTATTTAATTAATATTAAGTATTAATAAGAATTATAAATAATTATATTTATTCAATAACTTAAATTAAATTTCGTAATTAAATTAAATAAATAAATTTAACTATTATTAATAAATTTAATTAAATTTAAATTATGTTAAAACATAATTTTTAATAAATTTGTTATAATATTTAAAAATATATTTAAAATAAATATTAATTTATAAATAAAAATTTTAATAAATAAATTATTTTAATAAAATATAATCATTTTTACTAAGATTATATTAACAAATATTACATAAAAGATTAAATACATTTAATTAATTAATCAAAAGTAATTTATATTATATTTTATTTAATATATAATTATTATCATTAATTTAAAAACTACTTAAAATTTACGATTAAATAGATTTTGGTTTTTATTTAAAAATAGAAACTAAAAATGAAAAATGAAAACTAAAAACTACTATGGAAAAATGTAAATGGATCTAAATGACGTTGAAGTTTTTATATTGTTGTTGATGGACTTACGAACCTTCTCAATAAGATTTCTATGGAACTTGTATTATTAAATTATAGTCATACTCTTTTAGACATGCCTCACCATCTACAGCAAGGTCATTGCCAAAATTAGCGTAATAGAGTGAACACAAACCAATTTACTAATTTATATACATATAAATATCATGCTTGATTCTAAAGGGTGAAATGTGTCACAATATAAAGTTCATTGCACAAATCAAATTGAGACAAGATAATTGAGCAAGAGTACTAAGTTAACTATTAACTTGAAATCTGTGATCTCTAGTGATCAATTTACTTGCAAAAAATAATTTGGTTAAGGGTAAACATGTTATTAAAGCTAACTTCATTATTTTAGTACACGAGAGTACTACAAGAGAACACATTTGATTAATAAGTATGGACAATGAGAAAGATGATAGTATGTTGAGCTTACTTTAAGAATGTAAAAAAGGTATATAATAATCCATTCGTAAAGTTGGTCCATAGTAAAGTTAAAAGGCTTTTTTTATCAAATATTAAACTTCACAATACACACTTATATAAGAAATTTATTTGGAACATTACTTGTATATCTATGAAAATTCTCATTGTGAAGATTACATAAGAGATCATTTAACTTGATATCTTCAAAGTTATCTCATATAGGGATTATTCTGTTTTGGTACTACTTATGAATATTTTAGTCAAGAGTATCTCAATCAGTAGTCATTGGATATAGCATAAATCATATGAAGGTAGTAGAGTGATCAATATATGATTCATCACCCTAAATTAATTAGGCAGAATGCTCTGTTATTCTTAATTAGTATTGATTTGAGAAATCCTTGACCAAAGTGAAATAACACTTTAAAAACAATTTTCAAATGTCATTAAGTAAAACGGTTACTAATAATGGGGAACTAATATGATTCGACTCAAAGTAAAGTAGATATTAAATCTATGCTTTATGTCTAATCGAAACATTGTATGATGAAGGGATTGAATTATACAAAAATATCATGCATAAAAAGATTAGTCAAAACTACTTTAAAATTCCTAAATATTTAGGTGGTCATAATATATGGCTAGATAGCAATCTTAATCTATAAATATAAATTATTTAATTAGAGAGTTAAAGATAAATTAAAGGAGTTTAGTTTATCTAATCCTAAATATGACCTAGAGTTACAATTTATATCCATTGCAAACATATTTGCAAACTTAATGGGTCCTACATAAAGAACGGGTTGAAAAGAAAAAAAGTTTTAATCGAATTAGTCTTAATTGTAAAATTTGAGAAATTTTATAATTAAATATGAGATATTTAATAAATAAGGATCAATATGAGATATTGGATCTTATCTAGATATAATTGGTCTTTAAATAGAATTTTGTGTAATTATAGTTAAAGGTTAACTAAAATTAGAATTTAATTTCAATTAAATTCCTAAATTATCCAAAACCTATTATAAATAGGCTTGGACTCTAATGAATCTAGCACTCCTCATCTAACCATCTTCGCAACAAATGCAGAGTTCTCTCAATATGTTCTATGAATACGGTTAGAGGTTGAAAACTTTTAGGGCTACGATGGTTAAGATTAGCTTATTTTAGAACCAATTTTAAGAAACGACAAGGAAAGGATCTGGCTTTACAATAAGGGATGAATTATGATTCATGCTCTATTATGATTTATGTGTTAATTATTTTATATAATTTTATTGATCTTAGATTTTAAAAAATCAAACAAAAAATTGCATTTATTTTATTACATAGAGGATGGGATCCTACCCTAATTTTCTAAAAGTGGTATCAGACTCGACTTTAATTCTGTAACTTAATTAAATTATTTAATTGTTATTGATCTTATGTTTTGAAATTGAAATTTTTACCCTAAACCTAAAATTAAATTTGAAAAGCTTCAGGTTAATACCTCATGAACAAGACAAGCACAACATTGCACAACGAAAATATGTACACATGTTTTAATCCATACGTAAGAATATCATGCGTGCATATGAAAATTATGTGATTTCCATGATGAATATGAAATTCTAATGCATGTTCATAACCATAAATATTTAACTCATAGGTAGAATGTGCTCCTTCGTGTCGAATTTATTGTGTCGAAGTGGAGGGTTGTGCTCTTGATCGATCTATAGCAAGAAAAGTAGGAACGACTATTAGGAGTTAAAACCTAAACCAATTTTAGATACATCAAGAATAGGAACATGACTCAATACTAAGGAGCTCTATTTTCTATTTTTTTAAAAAACGGTGATGTCATATTTTACGAGGCTACTGAAAATTTGACACAATTTTCCATGTAAAATGGACATCCCTGTTCTAAAATAAAGTTCATTCCTGCAACAAAAAGACACTTCTATAACCACTAGTAAGTACAGCTCAATTTAGGCCTCCAAACTACATGTCCATAATCAATTGAGTCCACATTTAAATCACAAAAATTTATAATAAATCGAATCATAATTCAAGTATACCAATTTCTAACCCATACAGCCTAATTTATACTAAATACATCAAGATATTCTCAATTCTAATCAAGAACAACTCAATTTAATTAATTTCATGAATTTCTATAAGAACATAACCCTTTTTAAATTTTTATCTCACAAAATATGAATAATTTCAATACATTTCTTTTATCAAATTTGTTCTACATAATTTTTTATTCTTTCTGAAATTATTTTCAACCATTTCTAGGCTAGAAAAATCACCACTGTCACCGGAGCGTGGGGTACGCGTGCCGACATCGAAGAGGCCGTGATCTTCACTAATCCAAAAATGATTAGCTTATTTCTAAGAATCCAATGGCAATGGTCTTGCATCAAAAAATCCCCCCGATTTGTGAGAATCGAAGGTTTAAAGCTAAAAGGTGATTAATTTCTGTTCACTGAAAAAATGGATCGATTGGTGTTAGGTTTCCCTCATTTCCTTCATTTTTAAGGCCGTTGGACACTACGGTGGTGTTATTTTCACCAAAAAATGATTAAAAATAGGAGATCGGTGACTTACCTAAATGAACCAAAACTTTCAATCGTGATTCCTCCAAATCTGGGTCGTTTTTTAGGAAACAAGTTAAGGAATTTTGTAGAACGTCTTGAGAGCTTTCCATAGAGCCATATTTTTTAAAAAATGGTGGTCAGACGGTGAAGGTATGAGTGTCAAAAGTTGGGAGTGGATAGTAATCTACAGGGAAAAGAGTTTAAGAGAGAAATGAACTTAAGCTTTCTTAAGCGCAACTTATACTTTTATAAGCTTTTCTCTTTTTTGATCCATTATAAGTAATTGAACAAAAATTTGGATCATTAAAATAAATATATATTGAAAGTTGTTTACCTATTATACTCCAAATATGTACAAAATGTACTAAAGGTGTTTAATATTTAAGATATTTAATACTTGTGAAGTATTAAAGACATTCATTAGTCTATAAATGAGTTGATATTTGAGTTCAAGATTATAAGGATATTAACTTTAGAAGTAAATCCTAGTTAAGGTATAGTTTACTTGGAACAATATTAATTTAACATTGGGAAAGGTTCTAACATAGCATTAATTAGAAATAAAGCTAAAATACATTTATCATTTAGTTAAAATGAATATTTAGATGCATTTATCATTTAGCTGAAATGATTATTTCGATCAGAAGTTCTTTAATGAACTTGGTATAATTGCTTCATTATTTAAATAGTAATTTACTATAAAATATTAGAGCTTTTGTTCATATAAAAGGAGCTAAGGTCTCATCAAAGATCCAATGATATATTTAGTTATTTTTATAATTAAGATGAAAGTTGTAAGATTTAAGTAAGTACTGACTATAAAGAACCTTGTAGAATTCTCTCACTAAACTACTGTCCTATCAGTAACGTCATTGTCATATGGTGATATGGTATAAGATAAATGATTCACTTAGTGCAAATGGAAGATTGTTCATTTATGCTCTATAACTAATCAGTTCGTTGAAGTTTAGTGTCAAAACAATTTAAAAGTATTATTTATCTTATACATATTTAGGTGTATATGGTAAATTCCATGAGATAAATATGCATTGTAAATAAATTTATAATGAGATTATAATTATGAAATTTATATTAAATTTATATGTTGTCTATAAATTGTTCTTAGTCATTATTCTATTAAGACTGGACATTAATAGAACGTAAAAAGACTAGCACACATTATGTTTTTCCTCAGTTGTTGATCTTATAGATTAACATATAAAGATACTTAAACAAACATGTAGGTATTTGCTAGAGAACAAGTTCACTAAACTGACCTAACACGAGAAATCAATTTGGAACATTACTAATATGTCTATGGAAACTCTCATTGTGATGATTGCATAAGTGATCCGTTAATTTAAAATCTTCAAAGTTATCTCATATAGGGATTGTTGTGTTTTGATACTACTTATGACTTATTCTAGCCAAGGATAGCTCAGTCGATAGTCATTGGATATAACATGAACTATGTGGAGGTAGTTGAAAGATCAATATAAGATTCTCGATTAGTATTGATTTGAGAAATTCTTGACTAAGGTAGAATGAAACTTTGAAAATAGTTTTCAAATATCATTAATTGAAACAATTACTAATGATAGAGAACTAATATGGTTAGACTCAAAATAAAGTAGATATTAATTCCAAGCATTATGTATACTCGAAATATTGTATGATGAAGGGATTCAATTATATAGAAAAATCATGCATGAAAAGGTTAGTCAAAACTACTTTAACATTTATAAATATTTGGGTGGTCAGATATATTGCTAGACACCAATCTTAATCTATATATAAAAATGGTTTAATTAGAGAATTAAAAATAAACTAAAGGAGTTTAATTTATCTAATCCTAAATGTGATTTAAGGTTACAATTTATATTCATTGTCAATATATTTGGGAACCTAATGGGTCACACACAACGAATGGATTAAATAGAGAAAAGTGTTTTAATCAAGTTGATCTTGATTATAAAGTTAAGGTCTTGATTTATGACTAAATATGATATATTTAATAAGCAAAGATCAATATGAGATATTGGATCTTATTTAGTTATATTTGGTATATAATTACAATTATTTGTAATATTAATTAAATTACTTACTTGTCCAAAACCTTTTATAAATAGACTTAGACTTCAAAGGACCTAGCACTTCTTGTCTAACCCTCTCTGCAACAGTTGCAAAGTTCTCTCAACATTTCCTATAGATGTTGTTAGAGGTTGGACACTTGTGTGGCATAACAATTGAGATGAGTTGATTTCAGAACTATGAGCGAAATGATAAGAAATTGTTCAAACTTCGAAATAAGGTATGAATTATAATTCAATACTTTATTAAGATTTATGTATTAATCATTTTATCAAATTTTAGTGATCTTGGCTTGGTATTTATTCTATTATGCGACCTCATTTCCTAACAGATTAGCCATTCCTTTGTATAATCTACCTATGATATGATCTAAGTTTTCAAGGATTTTTAAGAAAGCATTCTGCTACTCACTTTCAAGCTTCTTAATTCAACTATGGATTCCTACTTTTTGCTTGTCCTTGATGTGGTCAATTGATAGAGTTTTTTGTCCTTATTTAGGATGTTATCTTTTCTTAAGCATCTTCTACTAATCTCAGTTTTTTAGTGTTTTATATTAGATTGAGTAGAATGATGCTCACAGATTTGCTCATTCATTGTCATATTGGTGTTTTCTATACTTGATTAGCAAACAGAAAATGTACATGATCAAAAACTCAATTATATATGGTAACTTAACTCTCAATAATTGTTGTGAAACCATTTCCTACGTATCACAATCCTAACAATAAATTTAAGGGGATGAACCCACATATTGAAAAACTATTACTTACTCATTTACATTATCAAACAAAAGTTTCATCAATTTAAGCACCATTTTCATACATAAATAGAAGGTTTTTACTCACTAATTACAAGACAAACACAAATTTCATATGTCTATCTTCTTTTTATTTTTCTTATATTGCATACTACAAATTACAAATCATTGTGATAATGATAGATGATATGAATATAATTATATATAAACCAATATAAAAATAAGGGTTAATTACCAAAAAAACCCAAACTTTTATCAATTTTTCAATTATAGTCTGAACTTTAAAAAGTAGCAATAAAATACCCAAATTTTCAATTATTTTTAATTCTGGCTCGAACTTCAAAAAGTAGCAATAAAATACTCACAAACTTTTAATTTTTTTCAATTCTATCCTAACATTAGTGTTTTCGTTAAGTTTGCTAACGTATCTTGCCACGTGTTTCAGAAACCTTAATTATTAATGCACGTCAGCCAAAATTAACATAACAAATAAAGATTGTTGTTTAATTACATAATAAAAATGACGTCGTTATTTAAAAATAACCTAAATCAGATTATGCAACCCCTACGATCTTACACTTTGATTTTAGTTTTTCCTTTTGTTTTCAATTTGTTCTTTTGACGCCTTCACCCTTCAATTTTCATATTACACAGCCCGACGCCCTCACATTAAGGGCATCAGGGGAATGAATTAAAAATAAAGAGCTTGCTAGTACAGTACGCTATAATGTAAAAGTAGTTTGGAGCATCAAAAGAACAAACAGAAAATAAAGGATTGAGGTAGAACAATAGATAACGTCAGGCTAAAATTGAAGAAAATTGAAAATTTGAGCATTTGATTGTCACTTTTTAAAGTTTGGGCTAGAATTGAAAAAAATTGAAAGTTTGAGTATTTTATTTTTATTTTTTGAAGTTCAAGCTAAAACTGAAAAATTGAAGAAATTTTAGTTTTTATGGTAATTAACCCTAAAAATAATTATAGCAATTTATAATAAAAATCTAGAATAGAATGCAATTGCAGTTGCAATTCATAATTTAAAACGATGTGTTCATGCATAACATGTTCTTATTTGCAGACGCTTATCTATAGTTAAAGAGGTGAAACATGCAAAAGTTCAATCATCACAATTAATAGCTGCATCTATAGATAGTGTCAAACCTATGTATTTTCTGGTCTAGGCTCCATCAACTACTATTAAGCTGTAAATAATGTTAAGCCAGTCTCTACTTATTTCTACCATTAATCACTAACTAGAATTTTATAGTGTCACTTCATTTTTCCGAATACTGACAGCGTTTCTACTGATTCTACTATTAATCACTTGAATATATTATTTAATATCAATTGAGCTTTAATAGTAGCCAAAATACACCCTAATTAAGTAAACTGGAATATATTGATATTTAACTAGGAAATGAAGGCTGTAGATAACTAAAACCTTAATTGAAACCAGTCGCCAGCTAGTAATTCATTGTTCTTTAAAATCCCCGCTTCTTTCCAAATTTCCACGCAGAAGAGATAGACTACAGAGGGAGTACTTATTTTACTGTTTTGATACGATATCAATTATTGTGGCATAAAAAATAAGAAAATATAAAATACAAGAGTTTATGTGATTTAGTTAATTTACGTAATCTATGTCCATTAGTAATGAGACAAAATATTCTTTTATTACTAGGAGAATATCCATATAAAAAGAAGCATGAGAATTTACCAAGTCTAAGCTATAGTTGAATTTTTATATAGGCAACAACTTCATCAAAACGTCAGCAGCATCCTTTGAAGTATAAACTTTTTTTTGATAAGATCTAACCACATGTAGTAAATTTCTCGATATTATGAAATCTTACATCCTTCTTCATAATCTCAATATGTACATTTTTTTTGATGACTTTCTCTAGTCTCCTTAAAGGTAGTTCCATCCCTATCACTTTTGTTTTTGAGTAAAAGTCATATTTTATTAACTCATATCACTTAATAATCAACTTAATACAAAATTGGGAGGTTGAACAAACGACTCCCCAATATACTCAGCAAATCTTGTTGCCTGTGCAAGATCATGTGCTACACTATTACCAGACCTGGGAACAAAACTCCAACTGGATGAAGCAAACTGATTATGACATTGTAATATATCTTTAACAACTGCCCCATAAGGACTCAAATCTTGAATCATGTTATCCGAAATCGAGAGGAAGACTTCCTGGCAATCTACCTCAAAAATAATCTGTTTCCAGCACTTGTTAACAAGCCACTGCACTGCTTCCCTTAGTGTCAAAGCTTCAGCAGTCCGTGGATCATAAACCGGTTCTTTGCTGCCAAGAAGTTACCAAGCTCATCTCAAACCACACATGCCATCCCAGTAAAACCTCCAACATTTATTGCAGCATCAACATTAGCCTTAACCCACCCAATATTAGGTCTCTGCCACTTTTTGCTCCTACCCCTTCTTGCCTATCCTAACCTTTCTCCTGAGCATTTTGCCAAACACCTAGCGAGCAAGTTGCAAAGTGCCAAGTATGCATAGGTGACCGATATTTATTTTCCTAAATAATTGAGATCCTTGACTTCAAAATTGCCCAACACACCCACAAAGCCATACATGCATCAGTATCATTAAACAACAATAATATAGCTCTCAACGAATCAATAAAAGATTCAGCATTTGGACTATACCAACCAAGAAAAGATGAATTCCAAATCTGCTGGGCATAAGAACAATGAATCAAAAGATGCAAAGTAGTGTCCCTCTCCAAGTTACAGTGCGGACAAATATCAGGTACCATTACTCGTCGTTGTAGTAACGACTCTCTTGTTGGCAGAACATTGCTCGCTGCATGCCACATAAAGTTTCTGACCTGAGCAGATAGAGGAAGCCACCAAAGCCTCTTCCACATAGAACTCAAATTCCTGCTAGCAGGCCTATCAGAAGTATAGAGCAGGCTTCGGTATGCTGACTTTACCGTATAGTTTCCTTTCTTATCTCATAGCCAAAATCTCTTATCTTCAGCTATGGGAATGAATGGAAAGAATAAGTTGCACATCCCTCTCATTGAAACAAGACCAAACTAGTTCACTATTCCACCTTCCTCCAATAATCAAATCACTTACAAAAAACAAATTATAATCCACTCGAAACTGAGTCGTCACAAACTGGTTCTCCTTATCTGGAATCCATGGATCCATCCAAATTGAAACCTCCTTCCCATCTCCGATTCTCCAACACAAACCTCTTTGTATCACCTTCTGACTTTCGAGAATTCCTCTCCATGCATAACTCAAAATGGAACCCAGACGAGCCTGCAAGAAGTCTGTACTAGAAAAGTACTGAGCCTTAAGTACCCGTGCCATCAACGAGTTAGGCTGAGTAAAGATCCTCCACGCTAATCTGCCTAACATAGCCAAGTTGAATTCCCTGACTTGCTTAAATTGCAGGCCTCCATTTGATTTATGACGACATAGTCGTTTCCAAGACATCCAATGCAAATTGGCCTTCCCACTAGCATTCCTTCCCCACCAGAAATCTGCAAAGACCTTTGCCAATTCCTCACAAATGCCCTTCAGTAACAGAAACAATGACATTACATAATTCGGAATGGCTTGAAGAACCGTTTTAATCAATACTTCCTTGCTTGCCTTTGAGAGGAGCCTATTCTTCCAAGAACTCAACCTCTTCCACACCTTATCCTTAACAAAATTGAAAACCTCCCTCTTGTTTCGCCCAATGGTTGTTGGCAGCCCTAAGCAATGCCCAAGATCAGCATGTTCAGTAACCCCTAGCATACCACAGATTGACTCCTTTACACTACATGTCGTATTAGGGCTTAAGTAAACTAAATACTTTGCAAAGTTAATTGCCTGCCCTGACGCTCTTTCATATGTTGCTAAAATGGATTTAACAATCCCCGCCTCTCTAATACTCACCTTAAAGAACATCACACTATCATTGGTGAAGAACAAATGAGAGATCATTGGCGCACCTCTCCTAACCTCACAGCTATGAAGGTCTCCTGATTCCACACGAGCCTTAATAAGTCGTGACAGTGCCTCGGCACACAGGATAAATAGATAAGGACTTAAAGGATCCCCTTGATGAAGACCCCTAGAAGGCAAGATTGGACCCAAGAAATTTCCTTGCTGCAATACCGTATAACTAACAGTTGACACACAACGCATAATCAACCGTACCCAAGGCATACAAAATCCCAACCAAACCATGATCTCCGCAAGGAAATGCCACTCAAGTCTATCATAAGCCTTGCTTATTTCAATTTTCAATGTTGTCATGCCAGTATTACCGTGTTTTCTTCCTTTTATAGAATGAAGAACTTCATACGCAATCACTGAATTGTCCTGTATATGTCGACCCGAGACAAAAGCACACTGCTCTGGTGAGATAATATGGGACAGCAAAGGTTTTAACCTGTTCGCCAACATCTTCGACATAACCTTGTATACAACTTGACAAAGTGCTATTGGCCGAAAGTCCATCATTCTCTTTGGACGAGCTTTCTTTGAAATCAAAATCAACAGTGTATCATTAAGGTGACTTGGGATTGTACCTCTCGCAAGATTCGAAATACAGAACTCTGACA
>JANZXP010000002.1:22780391-22797236 GCA_027576715.1 Erythroxylum flavicans
TTTAATATTAATAATATTCTTCATCATTATCACTTACTAATATATAACATTGCTTTTTGATAGGACCAAATACAGCAAACTATTGAGCGGCGGTCTCAGCAATCCGAAAATGTTGATGAGGCTGACACTTACTTGGAAGCAGTTGGTGGTAGGGATCGTCGTGGGAGGATATTCGGACTCGGATCATTTGCGAATACTTGTTATTCGCAATCCTCCACATCTAGTACAGCAGCATCTGCTAGGCGGTCCAACAACAATAAAGTGGAGGTGCTTGAGAGCACAGTGCAGACATTGTCCACTTAGTTGCAACAGACGTTGGAACAAATGCGTCAGTTGCAAGAGTCGATGATTGCGCAACAACAGACGATAGCAGCGCAACAACAATCGTTGGACCTGTACACTCAGCTCCGTCGGGAGACTAATGAATTGAAGGGTAAGGGCAACAGGTCACCGCACCAACCAAACGATCCACCAGCTCCTGATCAGTAGTGTAGTATTGATCATTTAGTTTGTATTACAGATATTATTATTTACAATGTAATGTTTTTATTATCAATTAAAATATTTTAATTTTTAATCATTAATCAAAAATTCTATTTAATTATTTCTATCAAATTAAATATATATTAAAAATATTTAATTAATAAAATTTTCTGACGGTTATAATTTAAATATAATGAAAATATATATTTTAAAAAAATTTAATCAAATATTTTACCGACGGAAACATCCATAAATTCCGTCGGCAATGATATAACTTATTTACCGACGGTATTAAAAACAATCCGATGATAAATTTACATACGGTTTAGTAACTTACCGTCGGTAAAGTTAACATCGGAAAATAATTGACCGTCGGTAACTTACGGACAGAAAAAGTGTGACGGTTAGAAACTTTTTGGTTGAAATTACTGACGGTCATTTCATTCTGTCGGTAAGGTTAGCTACGGCCGAATCTACAACGTTTTTATTTGTCGGTATATTCAGTCGATATTTTCCGTCGCTAACTCACTATTTTCTTGTAGTGTGTATAGGCGAATTGAGGACTTAGAAGTAGTTGGATACTTCGATTTAGACTTTGCTGGCTGCATTGATTCAAGGAAATCAACATCTGGTTATATTTTCATGCTAGCTGGTGGAGCTATATCTTAGAGAAGTGCCAAACAGACCCTAATTGTTACTTCCACTATAGAGGTTGAGTTCCTATAATGTTTTGAGGCCACCTCGCATGGTGTATGGTTGAAGAGTTTCATATCTGAGCTTAGAGTTGTTGATTCAATTTCTAAGCTATTAAGGTTGTACTGTGACAACTTAGCTGCAGTCTTTATGGATAAAAATAACAAGAGTGGAAATCGAAGTAAGCATATCAACATTAAGTATTTAGCCATAAGAGAATATGTTAAGGAAAGGAAAGTTATCATAGAGCATATTAGCATTGATTTGATGATTGCGGATCCTTTAACTAAAGGCATACCACCTAAGCAGTTTAAGGATCACATAGTGCAAATGGGACTTGGTTCCATAATGTGATTTTTGTTGTACATTTGTTGCTTCAATGAAACTCTTATTTAATTTGATTTTTTCTCATATGTTGTTGTGCACACATATATTTGATTGGTTTTAAGAAATATCATCTAATTTGGACCTAGAATAAACATATGGTTTATTCATTAAGTTTAAGGGCTACTAATGAGAAATTTTATATATGTAATACATGAAAGATAATACTCACTATAAGAGGACCTATCGCCATGATTCATGTATTTGGTTTCTTGTTATGTTTGGTGTTGGGTTAATTGGACCAAGTGGGAGAATGTAAGATTTTTTTCGTACCTTCCTACTTTTCCTACTGTCAAAATTATGGTCCAATTAATGCATTAACCCTTCATCACACACACGTTATCACTCATGCTTCCGTGCTTCCTCCTCTGTGATGGGCAGAAGAGATGAAGTGTTTTTATATGTTTGGGTCCCTATCCTCCTTTTCATGTAACAAGTAAGACACCTTCGCATTGTGAAAAGAGAGGCTAGAAGATTCAAACATAGAGATGTTAAGGATCATCGGTGGAGCAATGGTTGGAGGTATTTTATTTCAGCTATGTTTCCGTTGCTATATATGCATGGTTAATATATATGTGCCTCATGTAAAATATTATTGTATGAGATGCATGTTGTGTTTGTTATATATATTTACACAAAAGAATAATTTGTTTACCCCAATTCTGCCAATAATCAAAACTTGTGAATTTCTAGGATGAAATATGCACGTTCGAAACTTGTGACCATTTGAACCCAGTCCACGTACGCAATATCCTACTGAAGCAAGTGACCATGCTTTTGCACTCTTTGCATTCACTGATTCAAGGTATTCCCCACTCGAATCCCAGCAAATGGAAAGGACTTTAGAATGCCCCTAAAGCGATATAGGAATACAACCTGTTACTAAACTAAAGACTTGGTTCATTAAAGTTATGCTAATTAAGTAGTTAAATCTAAAAATTCACCTTTAGAGTGAATAGGATGTCCCCATTCTCAGTGTCAATAACTTTTATGATTTTACCCGTTGCAGCTGCCAACGACTTGTCGCATGGAGGCTAAAATTTGACATGTTTTGTGGCTCTCTGTAATTACTCAACGTGGAGATAGAGGAAAGGCAAGTGTTTGTCGCTTCAAGTTTATTGTATAAGATATGCTCACATATAGCCAAGCGTCTATATAATAAACTATTCGAAACTTTACAAAAATGTTGAAGAGCATAATTGACCATAGTTGTTCTATGGCGGAATTTTTATACCAACAGGATCAGTTATCTACGACTTTTTTTTGCTAGTTAGTTATCATCACTGTACTCTTTGTATTTAAGGACGTTATCATATTTGCAAACATTATGCCCGATTGTGGACATCAATATAATACTAACAAGAAAGCGTGTAATATTGGTGAGCTAAGAAAACCCACCAGTAGATTTTATAACATCTTTGGTGTGTTCAGTTGTAGTTTCAACCCCTAAATGTTGATTCTGATCTCTTCTTCATACAAAGTAGACAAGAATATAATGTTGGATCTGGGAAGCCCACGTTTACGAGAGACCTACATCATGGATCTAGTGAGGGAACATATTTATAAGCTTTGACACTAAGGCATTAGATTTGTCCTTCACTAATTCCATCTCTTTCTAATGTGGGATTCCTACTCACACTTGACATCCTAACAATCTCCCCCTCAAGTGTAAACTTCCACATTGGACTTGGACTCTCCCTTGAGCGAAATCCTTTTTGCTTAGTAGCTCGAGTATATAGCATCACCAAGAGCCCTCTGATACCACTTGTTGGATTTGGGAAGCCCACTTTCACAAAAGATCTACATCACAGACCTAGTGAGGGAACATATTCAAAGGCTTTGGCACTACACTTTAACCCAAAACTTTAAGACATTAAATTTATAAGTTCTTTTCACTTATATGTCCTTCATTAATTCCATCTCTTTCCAATATGAGATTCCTATTCACAGTTAACATCCCAACATATAAAAAAGATCATTTTACTTTTGCACACCTTTTATGTGACTCCAACGAGGACCAGCATCAAGGGTTACCTTAGAGACATGTATGCAAGCAAACTTATTGATATTCCAACGTCTGATCTCATCTTTTTTATCACATGAGCAAAGGACGTCCAGCTTGCCTGGGTGAAAATCCAGAGATGTTAACCGATCAGCATGTCCAAAAAGCTTGAACTGGGGCTTGTTTGGCTATTATGTAGATGAAACTTATTAGCTGTGTATGTGCTTTTGAGAAAGTAACAACTTGTTTGTAGAAAATACAAGAGTATGCAATCACAAATTGTAACATAATTGTACGAATCGAAGTATTAATTTCATTTGGAAGCACAAGCTTATGAGTATGTTCCCTTGAGCCTATGACACGAAATTTGAACACTTTATGAAAAATGATTGATAAGCTTTTCATATTGAAATTTCACATATTTTATATCAAGCATTCAACTGAATTCGAGATTGAAAGAAAAGACAAAGGATGAAATGAATCTATATGCCTAGCTCACACACGAGGCCCCTCACATTTTTGTCTCCTCTGCAACAGACCAGAAACCACCATGTAAATATCACCACGCAAAGACGCAAGTTTGTTAGAATCAAATTCATTAGAGGAGAGAGAATTGCAAATACGTGTGAGCATCTTTGTATATAAATAGAGCATAGGTTATCTGTAAAGCAGTGTATAAAAATACAAGTTTTATTTCATCACCTTCGCTGACTTTTATCCAAAAATTCCTCTTACATGGTATCAGAGCGATGTAGCTTGATCTTGTCACCCAAACCTATAAAAACCTCTTACCAATTTTCCTAAAATCTAAACCCCAGAATGCCTCAAAGTTTTGGCGAATCCGGTGAGATCGATGGAAACCAAAACTCTAATTCCAGCTATGATTCATACGATATTAGTGCTAGTGACAACCCCAGATGTGTCCTGGTAACAACCCCACTTGATGAAGGAAATTACCTGTCATGGAGTCGTTCGATGGTTATAGCCCTAGTGGCTAAAAAAAAGTTGGGCTTTGTTAACGGTAAAATACCAATGCTAGAAGACGATGAAGCTCAGGCAAGAAGATGGAATACTGCGGATAAGATGCTCATAGCCTGGATCCTCAATTCCTTAACCAAAGAAATTGCCGATTCCTTCCTGGTTGCCACAACAGTGAAAGACTTGTGGGATGAACTCAAGAGCAGATATGGTGAATGTAATGGGCCGCACATTTATTAACTGACACAAGAAGAAGCGAGTTTGAGACAAGGTAATGCATCATTTACTACCTATTTCACCAAAATGAAGAAGCTTTGGAATGACATTGACTTGTTAATGCCTATGAGAACATGTGTATGTGCTGCCTCTCATCATATTAAACAATAATAAATTAATGTAGTTTCTGTTAGGATTAAGAGAGGAGTATGGATCTGTGGTAGGACAGATTATGTTGTTAGATCCTTTACCACAAGTGAGGAAAGCCTATTCAATGATATTAACTGTCGAAAAACAAAAAAATGTTAGTGAAAATGCGAACAACTAATTATCGATTGCTTTGATGAGTTCTGGTGTGAATAAGAATGAGCAGGGAAACAGAGAGTTGTTGTCCAATTTTGGTGGAAACAAAAACCAAAATGGCAGGGAGACTTACACAAGGAGATACAACAGTAGAAGAGAAGACAAGTCCTGTGAACATTGTCATGAGAAAGGGCACACAAAAGAAACCTATTTCTAGCTCCATGGCATCTCGGATTGGTACAAGGAGTTATAAAAGAAGAAAGGAAACGGAGAGTATGCTGCAAATGTAACAGATGCAATCACAGAGGTACTAAAGAAAAATGAAATGTCAACAGAGGTGGATGTAGCCTCACTTGCAACACAAGTACAAGAATTGATACGGCTTGTCAAGGGTAAACACACCATAGAGGCAAACCATGTTGCATATAACAGTTTTTCAGTTATACACTCAAACTCGATTATTCGTAATGGTGAATATGATAGTGATTCATAGGTAATTGATTCGGGTGCTTCCACCCACATGACCCCAAACTTAAACCTTTTCTCAACTTACTTTAAAACCAATGACCTGAGCCTCATAAAATTACCCGATGGAACAGGTAAACTTGAACAACACATTGGTGAGGTAAAACTATCTCCTACTGTCCTAAATAATTTGTTACGTATCCCTTCTTTTAATCACAATCTTATGTCTATTCATAAGATAGATGTACAAAACAATTTAGGAGTTATATTTGTCACTAGTAAAGTTTACCTGCAGGACCTGCGAACTGATGATATTGTGACAATAAGCACAACTAAAGGTGGTATATACGAGCTTAATCCGGAAGATATATTACCAACCAACACCATGAAAGGTCCATCATTTAGTTTTTACCTAAATTCACTTAGTTTTTACCTAAATTCACTTAGTTTTTACCTAAATAGTCCAGTAGCTTGCCATGTAACAAGCACTTATACTTTATGGCACTCTCGTCTTGGTCACACATCGATAAACAAACTAACTCGTATTTCTCATACTAGTGAAAAACAACCAACAGAGGCACAATGTGAGGTATGCCCCTTAGCAAAACAACAACGAAATTCTTTCCCGAAACACCTACCAACCACCAAAAAACCTTTCGAACTCCTCCATATCGACTTATGGGGACCATACAACCAACCAAATATTGACGGGTTAAAATATTTTTTAACCCTTGTCGACGATTTTTCTCGAGCTACATGGACCTTCTTACTTAACAGTAAAGCCCAAGTTTTTGAAACACTCAAAATTTACACCAAGATGATTGCTACCCAATTCAATACACAAATTAAATGTATTCGAATCGACAATGGTACCGAGTTTGTCAACAAACCATGCCGTGATTTATTTCAAATTTATGGCATAATTCACCACCGCACATGTCCTTACACCCCGCAATAAAATGGGCCGTTGAAAGAAAACATTAACATCTCCTTCAAATAACCTACGCTCTCATTTATCAGCCAACTTACCAACCGAATTTTGGGGAAAGCCCTTCTAACCTCCACCTATATCATAAACCGACTGCCTACCAAAACGTTATCATGGAAAACACCCTATGAAAAACTTTATGGCAAATCACCATCCTATGACCTTCATACAATTGGATGCTTATATTACTCCACCAACACAAAACCAACAAAAGAGAAACTGAAAGCACGAGAAAATAAATGTTTGTTTATTAGTTACGTGTCGGGACAAATGGGATTTCAGCTAACGGACTTAGAAACAAAATCTATCCATATTTTAAGAGATGTTCAATTCTTTGAGACTAGCTTTCCATACAAAAGCCACCAAAGCCCCATCATTACCCAGCCCACTATCTTTTCCACAACCACCTCATACAATAACCCATTAGATATTACCAACACCAACCCACCCTATCCTAACTTACCCGACTCGACTCTTCTTCCACTAAATTCATCATCCCTCCCACTAGATCCCCAAATCCACAAAGCCCTTCCTCCATGACGCAGCAACCGAACCTGCACCCATCCACAATATCTAGACAATTATGTCTCATATTTACCACCACAATCAACAACAATTGCCACAATATCATCTCCAGAGGTCAGTAATCTTGTTACCTTACCAACTCTCACCACCTCCTAATCTTACCAAGCTTTCATGGAAAACTATTCAATTGAACACAAACCACTATCATATACCACCGCTAAGGATAATCCTCTTCGGGTGGAATCTATGGAGAGGGAACTTGAAGCCTTGGAAGAAAATCCAACTTGGTTTTAACGGAGCTGCCACAAAGAAAAAGGGCTTTACAAACCAAATGGGTTTATCGAATCAAACAACACCCTGATGGATCTATCGACCGATGCAAAGCTCGATTGGTCGTAAAAGGGTATAGTCAATGACCTGGAGTTAATTACACTTATGTCTTCTCTCCGGTGGCCAAGCTCACCACTGTTCACCTAATACTGGCATTAGTCGCTGCTAAGGAATGGCCCCTCCATCACTGCTACATTAATAATGCCTACCTGCACGGATTTATCAATGAAGAGATTTACATACATCCACCTACCAAATACAACAAAGCTTTACCCGGTGAGGTTTGTCGATTAAACAAGTCCCTTTATGGCCTCAAACAAGCAGGTCGTCTATGGAATCGCGAAATTACAAAACAATTAACATATGTTGGTTTCTGCCAATCAGAGTTCGATCAGTGTTTATTCACAAAAGGTACCGACTTAAATTTTATTGCACTTGTTATATATGTGGATGATTTTTTGATCTTGAGTCCATCTAAATCCTTGATTGTTGCGGTTAAACATTACTTGAATGATTTATTCACAATCAAGGATATGGGATCGGTTCGTTATTTTATTAGCATTGAAGTTGTTCGATCCCCTGCTAGCATGTTTTTATCTCAGTCCAAGTATGTTATGGATATTTTAGGTAATGCAGGACAATCAACCTGCCAAACTAGTAGTGTTCCAATTCCACAGGGCATGAAGTTGTCGACAGACCGTGGCGATTTATTACCAGACCCAGAACGGTACAGACGCATTGTTGGACAACTATTATACCTCACTCTTACACGACCGGATGTTGCATTTGCTGTCCAACAGTTAACACAATTTATTTTTGAGCCACGAACAACACATTATACTGCTCTCCTTCATGTTTTACAATATTTACAAGGAAGTAAAGACCTGGTATTACACTATTCTGTTCAAGCACACCCGACTTTGCATGTCTTTGCAGATTCTGACTGGGTTGGTTGTCCCTTCTCATAGAAATCCTTAACGGGTTACTATGTCTTCTTTACCTCCGCATTAATCTCATGGAAAACAAAAAAACAAAGATCAGTTTTTTTATCTACATGGCTGGCGCCCTCTGTGAGTTAAAATGGATTATCTACATCTTGCATGATCTAAAAGAGCACATTCAGTTGCCGGTTCCACTGTTTTGTGATAATATGGCTGCCATTTACATCTCCTCCAACCTGGTCTTCCATAAGCGAACAAAGCATTTGGAAATTGATTGTCATATAGTGCGAAATGCGGTCTTGGAAGGGCTCTTTCGTACCTCTGACACTCCACCACACTCTCAACTCGCAGACTGTTTTACAAAGGGCCTCTTAGCTGCTAGTTTTTCCATTGACATTTCCAAGTTAAGCCTCTTACGATGCCAACTTGAGGGGAGTTGTACGCCCAGCTCACACATGAGGCCCCTCACATTTTTGTCTCCTCTGAAATAGACCAGAAACCACCATGTAAATATCACCATGCAAAGACACAAGTTTGTTAGAATTAAATTCATTTGAGGAGAGAGAATTGCAAATACGTTTGAGCATCTTTGTATATAAATAGAGCATAGGTCATCTGTAAAGCAATGTACAAAAATACAAGTTTTATTTCATCACCTTCATGACTTTTATCCAAAATTTCCTCTTACATAATCTACAAAGGATAACAAGGGATGATGTCATGTTCAAGATGAATAGAATGGGAAAAGCTTAAAAGAAATCAGTATGGGAGAAAATAGGAAGGATTGAAACCAGTACCTTAGCTGCATCCCAAACTCTTACAGTTTTGTCAAAGGACGATGATGTAAAAATAGTTGAACTTGGTCGGAACCGAATATCTGTAGTTATCTGAGAATATCCTTCTGAAGAAGCACGGAAACCGTTAGTTTCCAAGTTCCATACCATTAACTGCCAATGACCAAAATTACTCTTAGTGAAACAATTAGAGGTTCCAGAGAATGATGAAGTTAAACTTCGTACGTTGATAGCCTTACTAATTACCTTCTTTTCATTTCCGTCAACAGCTAATAAATTACCATCAGATGAAAAATGACAACATAAAAGCCTGCTCCTGCTCTAGCCGAGACACCTAACCTCTTCCAAGAGTCAAGCCAGCTGTACGAATGCTTAAAAATCAATTATATCTAATCAAAACCAATGTATATTCCACGTATACATACTTTTCTGGGAATTACCATGTTCATATATACTGGTTTCCTAATACACTTTGTTATCATGTAACAAGGAAACCTTCAACTATGATATCCTCTCCGCTTCCAAATATAAAGAAGGGGGCTAGATGCATTTTCATTCCTTTTTTCTTTACTGTTACTAATGGCTTCCTGTATGAATTGATAATATTATTTTGAGCAATTAAAGGGTTATTAATTATCGTGCTTGCTACATATTGGTGTTCAATCTGAGGTACAGATTTAAGATCCATGGCATAGAACTGCAAGTCGAAGAAGCGCTCTCACACTCTAAGCCTAGGAAGTATACCTTTATCATCCTTTCTCTCAGAAAAGTCGGAAAAGCTCTGTGAAGTTCTCCTTGAAGTAGTTTCTTTGTAATTGGCGGTATCGTCACCTGCGGATGAGAACCATTCCACGCTCTCATCAGTAGATTTATTGATTTCAGCAATTGGATTATCCTATTCAAAATTTTGATTAGAAAAAGAAGGTTAGAGGTGTACTCGAGGGAAAAGGATCAGAGTTACTTTCTCAATCTACAATGCAAGCATAAGCATGACCTACCATTATTTTGACTCCAGCTCGTGGATGTGATGAGAATCGGTTTCTGTTGCCTGCAGTCTACTCAAAATGCAAGTAAACTCAGAAAGAAAGAAGTATTAACTTGCTAAAATACAAATGGGTTGTTAGAGATTAGATTACAAATTATTACCGTCTGCAGCAGCTGGTAGAAGGGCTGAGACAGTTGAGGTTGTTTCATTTTGTTCTTCATCAGCTGTATCATCACATGTAAATTGCTTATGAAGAAATTCATGGAACTTTTGGTGTTCACATAGTGTGAATGACAAAATTTTCAAAAAATAACCTCTGAGTCGATTTGATTCAAATTGCTGCCCCTTTCATTGCCGCGTGAATAGTGTGTAGGACTAGCAGAAAGTGACGGCGGAAGCTGACGTTGCCTAGCTACATGTATTCTATAAAGAGGATGAGGCTCCAGAAACTGTGGCCGATGAGTGAAAGTCCTACTCCTAACTAATGCAGGATCGTGTCCTTGATTAACCCCTACAAGAGCAGAAGTCAGCCATTGGAAATTTCTGTGTTGAACAACCAAGCCAACAAATTATGAACAATTGTTTGTTCAGTTATATCTCTTTTAATAATTAGTTATGCCCAGAGTGAAGAAACCAGAAAAGCAATTTCAGTTATTCACTTGAGACCATTTGAATTATGAGGAAACTCAGAAATCTAAATATTCATCTGAGTCCAAAGGTATACACCTTCCAACTCGTGACAAAGGGATTATGTCCTTCAATTTGTACATTGAAGGACATATAATAAAGGATTGTCCGAACTATCCGTTTTATCAGGATGAGAGAAGGTCATCATCTATTTATCTATAGTCTTCCTTTGTATTTTACAAACAAAAAAAATTATTTTCGTGACTTGAACTCCGTGAACTTCCCCATATAGTAAGATGATAATATATTTACATCGAGAAAAATCAGGTCGAGAAGCATGCATGCTTCCAGATTCTAGTTAAATTTGAGGTACCTGCATTATAAATTGGAGTTTTTGACAATATGCGCTGTTGCACTTCATAGAGTTTAGCATCTCTATGCCTCCATGATGCGACGTTGAAGCCATCTATTATAAGTGGCTGAGAAAAGCATTCAATCGTTAATCGATACCTTTGACAGCAATAAAGTGGGCAACTCAGGAGTTGCAGATAACAAGGGCACAGTTACCTGTCTAAACGGACTATAGATTTCATCTTGCAAAAAACTGAAATGATGAAAAGCATGTCAGGAAAAAGGTATAACGGACCTAATTAACACTCGTCAAAAACTCTCACCTGCCTTGAAATCATATTTAAGGTACAATCTATCAATAAAACCTACTCAACGCGACGGGAAACTACATTATTGTACCAAGGTTTGGCGTGTATAGCTAGCAGCAGATATTAAATTCTCTAAACGGTATTATAAATGCCAGAAAAGCACGTTGTCATGTAAAGCTATTAGGTTACTAGCCAGATACCATCACTTCAAAGCTTTGGATACCTCGAACCAGCAGAGAACAAATAGGGGTTCATATAACTCGGAACAGCATTAAATGGTACGGCTGGGTCCCCAAACTGTTGCTGTTCCTGTTGATTTTGCGCTGCCGCAGGAAGGTAAGCAGCTTGTTGCTCCAACTTCCCATCAAACGGATGGAAGCCAATAGGAGGCATTATTCCACGAACAGTATGTAAATCAGGCCTCATCAGCTTATCATTTGTGGCCAACGCAGTTGCATGGGCACTTTGCATCACATCCACCGCCACTGGATCTTTATCCTGGATACCAAACAACGGGCATGCACGCTTTGAATCGTAAACTAATGCAAGTAACTTTAATTCTGGAGAAATGAATAGGTATGGTTGAACTAAAGTACTAACAACTTACCATTACAGGAGCTTTACCCTTGTCATTCTCGTACTTCTGCTGCCTTGAAGAAAAGACTTCGTAAAATATATTAAACCAGTCACGTAAAAAACCTTCCTGTGAATCATCGATCGCTGAAAACCAGAAAAGAGAAACTCAAGTCAGTCAACAACGAGAGAAGAGATTATGGAGATAAGGTTATGTCCTTGTTTGCTAAAATGTAGAAATGATCGTACATCTTGACTTAGCTCCTTGGAAAGCAAGCGATCAATAAAAATTAGTTAGTCCACGTTTATGCAGGTAACTAATAACATCGTAAAGTGATTATTGGTATATACATTTACGTATTGTAAGTGGGTATATAACCAGGCCGTTCTTGATATTTTATAGGCCTAGGCAAAGTAAAAAAAAAACTTATTTTTGCTTATTTGAGTCTTTACAAAGAATAAAAATAAATAAAATATAAACATTTTGTTGTTTTTTATAAAGTCAAGAGTAGGTTCTATTTTATTTTATTTTATTTTTATAAAAAAAGGGTGCTATTTTATTATTGATAAAGATGGGCCCTGGGCGGGTACCCGCCCTGCCCATGCACAGGGCCAGCCCTGTATATAACACTGTAGATAGATATATTCCAAATGTAAGTCAACATATAAGCGAAAACCCAACAAATAGATACATATTATTAGTTTTTCAAAACACATACTTCTTGTGCTAATAAGCCATTTACATCAGAGAGAAATGCTTTTACAAGTACATTTAGCTAATGTGCCTGATCTATTTCTTCTTTGGCAATATATCAAATAGAAGTCCTCAATTTCGTTTTTGTAACGGCAATTATATATGAATATAGTTCTATCAACGAATCATATGTTGATTATTTCAATAACTAAACCAACTGATTTTAAAGATTAAATTATACAAAATCAATGACAATAGTTGTATTATTTAGTTAATGTTACTTTTATAAAAATATTTAGTATATACTTTATCATTAGGATTTTGAAAACCTTATTATCATCCATATCTTATCCTATCTGAATAATTATACACTATAATCTCTTAATATTAATATATTTACACAATACAAGATAAAAAATTTATTTATAAATAAAAATAATAACTTTCTTGTCGTCTAGCATTTATTTAAAATATGTTATTTATGACTTATTCTCTTTCACCAATATATACATACTTTTTTTATTAATTCTTAAATTAAAAAGCGTCTCGATTTCTCTTTTTTGTAACGGTTATAATATATACATATCTTTATCAGCCAATTTAAGTTTTTTAGCATTAATTTTTATTTGTTTTTATAATCAATATTTTTAAAACATAATCAGTAAAAAGATAACTTCTGTACTTAGATCATTATAAGAATGAATGGAATAGCAAATCTCACCTTTACCGGAAACCTATATTGTAAGAAGTGAAAAAAGTTGCTTGTGTTGCTTAGCCTACTGGCTTGTATAATCATATTGCGCCACATCTACAATTAGGATTGAAGAAATTTATATTTAAAAGGCCAAAATTTATTAAACAAAAAGAACGTACCAACAGGATGTGTGCTAACATGGGCTTCGTTTCTGAAAATTTCTGCTGTTTTGTACATTTTCTTCTTCACCAAATAATCGTGTAGGTACAGTTCAAACCTGATAAACACTTGAACTCAGTAAGAATAAACAAATACGGAAACCAAGAAACTAAAAGGAAACAAAACAACAATTAAGAGTAACATAAACAAATACGAAAACCAAGAAACTAAAAGGAAACAAAACAACAATTAAGAGTAACATTTGAGGGAGAGAAAGGGTTGAAGATTCTTAACATCGTTTGAGCATCAAAGTCACGACTATTGGCCATGATAGCGAGCACTTTCGGAGATCAATATAACCTCAAAAAGCTAGTTAATCAAGAAACAAGAAAGCAAAGAACACGCAGTACTGAGCACCTTCACTTCAATACAACCTCACCAAGAAAGCTAGTCAAGAAACAAGAAAACACAGTAACGAGTTAGATTAGCCAGATACATAGAACGTAAAACATGAAGCAGTGGAGAAAGAATCGCAAACACCCAAATGGAGAAAGAAAATAAAGAGGTGAAAGGTGACATGATCAATTAATTTTAGAAGAAGAAGAGAACCCACATTGGGGTTTAGAGAAAGAAACGCTCTGGGGTAGCTAGTTAAGCATCAATTGACAGTGCCATGCAAAAGCACAGAGAACCGAAAGGAAAAAAGAACAAACAAACAAAGACACAGATTTGGCAGCTTGTACAGAGAGAGAGAGAGAGACCGAGACTGAGGAGAGTTGGAAGGGGTGCGGAGGGGGTTTTATACACTGCACAACCATGGCGTAGAGAGTAGCGCACTCCAATCCAGTGGTGTACGGACACCTCTCAGCCTAGAGAAAAACGTTAGTTATTGTAATAAACTAATAATCATGACTCTTAATTGTCAGTTCAATTTTTCTTCTATTCTGAAAGATAAATGCTTTCATTCAACATGGTTGGACAATTTTCATAGGAATTAGTTAAAATATACTAGACTAGAGTCCAATTGGATTGTTATAAAAAGGCCTGATTACCTAATAATGTCTGCCATGTGAATATATACAATGTACATCCTCATTAGAATTGAGGCAATGTCAAGGGATGACGATTCAAACTAGCAGGTAGATTCGTAAAAAGGAACACCCTTACGAAATTTGTTGTTTGCTGGAATAAGAGTTATTTGTTTAGTTAAAAACCCTCGTCATGTTTAATCATCTTCCATCCGAATGAGGATTTAAACTCAATTTTTTAAATACAAATTAAGGGGGAAAGAGAACTACTAATTAACCATTTCAATAACATCAATATTAGTGACCTTTTATTAACTTGACGAAAGATATTTAAAGTTCTCGTGTAATTAATGAACACATATCTTTAAAGTCAGCCTTGGAATAATCGATAAAGTTATTCTTTTATGACCGCAAAATCACATGTTTAAGTTACAAAAATAATTTCTTTATATAAATACAAAATAAAAATTAAGTACATTATGACTTTTTCCAAACTCCTATAAAGCGGAGGGTCTTTTATATTAATTTCGTTGACTTTTTATATCTTTACACTCTCTCTTTATATTTATGAAGAACATATTTGTAGTGACTCTAACTCAAAATAGTTTAACAATCTCATTAAAGGTACAAAATTAAATCATAATTTCTATAATTATCCTCACACCACTCTCTCATATCCTAATCATGAATTTAAATGTTCCGCTCTTTAATTCAGAATTGTTTCTCTAAGGATTAGATAAAGGGTTGACGATGGAATACCATTTTGTATGAACTCAATTCACTTTAATCTTTACAAAAAAAACTCATTTGATGTTGAATTAAGAAGAGCTAACTAGGGTTTTGTTTAAAATGTAATTGCAAAAATATTAAAAAAAGATGTACAGACGGAATTCCTTTGTTTATTAGTATTTGCGGGTCTGTTGAATGGCAAAATCGATTACCACCGACTTACGGTCGTAAGAAGAGAAACAATAAAAGCAATGGTTAGCTTCAATTTATTACAATTCAATAGACAGATATGTGAACTGCAGTTATAACCAACATTAAAAAGATGAAGGAATCTGGTAAAACTTGTCAATAACTCTTTAAAATGCATACGACCATTTGAGTTTGTTGTATTCCTATTTGTGCCAAAAAGCAATGCCATCATCTTTACTTCACCTGCAAAGTTCCAAATTATACTTCAGTAACGGATAAAACTACGTAACGAAGATAACAAAGATCCAAGTGAAATTGCTTTCTATCACAAAGAATCCAATGGACATAGCAGTGCGAGCCCCTTTTAGTGCAATGGTTCCCAACAAGACGTCTTTTGTTTTGTTAAGAATCAAGGATGAAATTTATGTTGTTGGTTACCATCTTTATTAATTGAACTGTAAATTTATAAGGGTTATTGTCTAAAATAACGAAAATCATATTGTAAAAAAACAAATCCTTGCTACTAGTCAATTCTCTTTTGACAAAATTGATCAAAACTATACTTTGACTGCTAACTAAATATCAAAAGCATCCCGCTTTATTAGATATCAAAACATAGATACTCGTTTCACTAAATTTTAGATGTAGACGGAAATTTATCATATAGAACCTTGATGTAAATTACTTATACCCTTAACCAATAGTGTCTCAATCTTTGTTCCTTCTATGAAATTTATGAGCGTTGAGTTACATGGCCTTTTAAAAATCCCCCTTCTATTTTGAAATATGAATTTATTCTTTTGAAAGACGTACATATAATCATAGGAAACATATACATAATTAATTAGAGTTGTCAAACAACATAATGAATTTGATTTGAAAGACTTAATTTCATTCGATTTTAATATGACTATAACACACTACAACAGATAAGGTTATTTGCGACGAAACTAAACATCGCTAAACACTTCAAAATTGTCACAAGTTCTAATTTGCGAAGAAAAATAATCGTCACCCTAATTGTCGTTGAATTTCGGTAGCAAAACATCCATTACGTTTTCGTGAAATCGTCGCAAAAATTCTTTTTCGATACAATAACCGACGAAAACATAGAACGTCGTACATAAGTTTTTGCGATGTTTTTGTTTCGTAGATAAAAATTATTCCCGACTAAACTGTAGTTGTAGGTGATTAGTTTTAGTGACGATTTTCTTTTTGTAGCAGAATAATTTTAGCGACTAATTATTTGTTGTAAGTAAATATTTTTAGAGACGTTCCTCCAAACGTAGCTAAAAACCTTTTGTAACGATTTCTTTTTAGTAGCTAATAGTTTCTGGTGACGATTCTGTTTTTATAGCAGAATAGTTTTAGCTGTAATTTTTGTTGTAGGTAAATTTTTTTAGGGA
>JANZXP010000002.1:22818244-22832004 GCA_027576715.1 Erythroxylum flavicans
TAACCCAACAAGGGCATGGAATTATAAGCTTTCATCACAAAGAAACATTTAGTCCTAAGAAGCGTTCAAACTCCCCTGAAGCCACAAAGAATGTCTCAAGGATGCACTACCCGCAAACTACCGTAAATCTCATATCAACTTTGAATAAGATCGAATTAAGCTCGAGACTTGCGAAAAGGTCCAAATTGGGATATTGTCAAAGTTAAACAACTTATAACAGAGCTACAATAATTGGAGTTATACTTGGTTAAAAACAGAAGTAAACTTTTTGAAGCATCAAGAAAGCAATAAGGTGATCATCGTCCTCACAGGTCCGAAAAGAAGAATTGCACAAGCCCGTAATCATGCCACAGGTTTTAGGCTTTAGGTACTCGGTGATCAGTACCTTGAAAAAGGTAAAAATATAAGAGAAACTGCGTAGAAAAGCCACATATAGAATGAGGAAATTGCAACACAAAAAACAAACTCAAGTTGAATGATGCCAACACTAACTGACAAAAAAAAACAAAATACTACTTCAAATTAGGCAGCTTGAACATCATCTGAAATTGTGATCTTTAAAGATCAGAAACGGAAAAAGAAGCCACCCCAAAAGAGGGAAACATAGAGAATTGATCAACAAAATGTGAAGAAAAAATTAGCAGAGGGACTTACACAGTAGCAAACCATCGGCAAGCAAGTTCCACCATATAAAGCTGCACTCGGTAGAATTTACCACTTGTAAATGCTGCAGACGGCAGAGTTCTGAAACAGACAAAGAATAAGGTGGCTAATTATGAGGCTTTTGTTTTCATTTCTTTCACACTCTTCACTCAAAAAAGTGAAAAACTGAAACAAAAACTACTAACCGTAAAAATTTTAAATTCATGAATTTATTTTAATAATTTTTATTATTAAAAAATAATTTATTTATTAATTTTCGAACGATTAATTAGATTTATAATTTGTACCTTAATATTTTATAAAAGTTTAACCAAACTCTAAAGCCTTGTTTGGGTGATATAGATTCTTAATTGAACTTTTTTCTTAAAATTTATATTATAATATTTAATTTATTTTTTAGTAGTTAGGAAAATAACAACACTTTATTCGGACGATATAAAGTTTAAAAAATTATATTATAATTCGATAATAATATCGAAGAAAAAACACGAGTCTCTGTTGACTGCATGTAGAGGATCCCTTGGAGTCCACGCTAAACCCATCTTCTTTTTCTGTCCTGAGAACGCACATGATTGAAACTATGTGTTTTCTCATGTGGGTGGAAGTTTGGGAGAAAAGAAAATGGATTATGAGCATCAGGGTCGGGAGGAGAGGTACAGGGTCGGGTTTTGGTTTATAAATCCCCTTAGATTTTGGGGGTCACTAAGGTCTAGATAGGAGAAGAGCTGAGCCAAGTTGCACTGCACATGTGCGCAAAGTGGGGTGGACGGTGGAGGGTGGTTGAGAGGTCATGTTTCCGTCAAGTTGCTTATGCAAACAAGATATTAGTTGTGCTTGTCATGGTGTGAGAACACGCGTCTTAAAGAAAGGTGTTGAGAGAACGACAAGGAGCAAGAAGCACGTCTTGAGAATGGCCCACTAGTTGCTTGGATTCAATTGTACTAAAGTCTTCTCAAGGAATAACGATTAACGATACTGATTTCTTCTTACCGAGTTACGAGGCCCAATCAGGTTTTTAGGAATTAATAATTACATCCGATTTCAAAACATAATAAAAATACAAGAAATCATAGGTTCATCCTGATTCATGTTCAGTTTTTTCTTGTACGGGTAAGTTGAGGAAGCCAAGAAGAAGAACCGAAATTGTAAGGAAACCGCGGAATAAGACAACGAAGAAGAAGAACCGAAATTGTAAGGAAATCGCGGAATAAGACAACCGACGACGACGACGGAACAAAACAAAACATAGTACTAATACTGGATAATAAAATAAATCAGTGGTCAAATCTCTCTCTTACTTCTACTGTTTGCATTGAACACGCTAACCGTTCAAAGTTTCTAAAGTGTTGTACTTTCCCACTTCTTAATATATGCCTTACTATTTACTTGACGATCAACGAAAATTATATAAAATTAAACTACGTGTTTTGTACCATTTAATTTAAAGTTATTTCGGTATTTTATATTTTTGTTAGGATCTTTGTATAGCTTTCTATTTCTTTATTAACAAGACTGACGATGATGGTTGATGTTTTACTTTATATATATATATATATTAGGTATGTTGATTTCACTGGACTAATCTTAAGTTCTTAAGAATTCATCCTAAGAGTTCTAGAGGAGGTAAATCTAGAACTCCAAGATTCTTCAGGTTTTTACATAGTTTGTATATTTTTGCGCACAAGGAGTCGTCACATACTGATTGGTCAGCTGCTGATTAATCACTGACTCTGCTCAGTATCAGATTCTCAGCAGTCTCAGGTTCCTTATAGTTTCAACTCCCACACTATTGCTGGAAGCGAGACGTCCGCAATTGATCCGATTAAAGAGCATACCCAGGGGGTAGAGAATCATCAACAGGGAAAATTTTCCCTCTCCCCTCCTTTTTGATGACTCGAACTCAAGACTTCCTATAAAGGAGAGCCTTAAATGAAAAGTTGAAACTAATTAGGTCACTCCTATTTGTCGACTCAGATTTTTATTTGGTTCGATAGCACAAAGCTATCTATATCTAAGGGTCAATTTTACACTAAGGTTTCACTAACTTTAAGAAGAGAAAAATACAACAGATTGGGTGTTTCACAAACACCTGCAAGAGTTTCCTCATAAACTCTCCAGTATTCTTTTGATAAGTACTCTAGCACTCTCTCAATTTTTCTCTCTTTTGAACGAGAAGATTGTGTACATATATAAGCTGATTATGTTTTTCATTGTGACTGAATACATGTATTTATAAACCAATGAAGAAGATGCATCTGCCTTCTGTTTTGAGTTTACACTTATGCCTTTGTTTTTTTTTTTTTTTTGCATATGTCATCGACGTGCCTTTAAAACTCAGCCTCACTATTTAAGCTCATGCCTATTAGATCATGCTTTGTGTTTAATGAAATGCTGCGTTTTTACTTATGCTTTGCGTGTCTCCCATGTGCTACTCACGTGTATGACTTATGCCTCTTATTCTATGCGTTTTGATCATTCAACATATTACTTTTTCTTCTTTTCTTCTTTGAACTCTCCAGAGTTTTTTTCTCTTCACTTCACACACTCACATATGTCTGTCCCAAAAAATCCCCAATTGTTGCGCTTCGAATGATGAGCTGTGTTGAGGGTTTATGGAGAATGATTGATTTCCTTCAATTTTATTAGATTAACATAAGTAATTGTATAATATGTAATTATTTTTATTAATATGATTATATAACCTATTTATTTAGTATATATATCCACCTTTATTTTTATTTTACTTATAGTTTTTATTAAATAACTATTATAAAGAATTTATATTACATTAATTATAAACTATAAATTCAAATAAAATGGAAAAAATTAATTATCAACTTATAGATTGAGTTCAAGTTTAAAAATTTAAGGGTCCAGTTTAAGATATAAAAGAATAAAAAAAATATAACTTAATCCAATATTTAAAAATAACTTATAATCATTTTAACTTATGATTATCGTCCAATATTTGCTTTAGAATAATCAATATTCATATAATGTTGTATTATTAAATCCTATCAAAATTATGAATTCCACAAGTATTTATCTAATTTCGTTTTGTGATGAATTATGATAAATATTTTACACATGTTATATCTATTTTAAAATAACTTTATAAAAATCTATTTTATTTCAATACACAATTTACATTTTGTATAGTTATTTTAGAAGTTTATAATATGGATTTTTGAGTTGGGTTTAAGTTTAAAAATTTAATAATTGGACATATTTAAGTTTGAAAATGAGATCTATTTTATAGGTCAAATTAGGTATAAACTTAAAATTTTTTAAAAATTATGGAATTAACCTTCACCTAATTCAACTCATATACAAGTTCATTGATAATTTATAATTATTTTATTTAAAACTCCTTATTAACTCATCTCATAACACCTCTCTTAGAAATTATAAGAAAATAAATTAATATTAATTAATTCTTAACAATATATAACTAAGAAAATATACTATTATTAACAATCTTCTAATAATTATTAAGGTATAATGAAAAATATTACAATAATAATTAGAGCTTTCCACTATTTTACATGGAAACATAAAGAAAGTTTCATAATTTCTGTAATTATAAAGATGCAAATGGTATATATAAATGTAAGAAAAAAAATCAAGAATCACAGAAAATTATAATTATTAATTGTGAAGTAAAATTTCAAGAAATTTGTGAAAAGTTTAAAAGTATTGCTTAAAAGACCTACTTGATTTTTAAATAATCTTTTTTAAATTAAAGGAAAATTGTGCTAATGTAATAATCTTCAATATGAGTTACAATATTCAGAATTACAAAGTGTTTCTATCTTCTCAAGTGACCCAGCTTAAGACCCTAGTTAGAGCATATGCATCAACCTATTCTGGGTCAGTCCATTCCATTTACAAGGCAAGTTCCTCTTCACTTGCCCTAAGTCTCTTTGCTTTCCATTTTTGGATATTACTAAATACTCTCTTCTGTTAATGATCGTTCCTATACTTGGATGTACTATTATGCTTTTACTAGCACCCACTTAACTTTCTTGTTTTGTTATAGTTTGTCTCATATTACTTCCTTTTATACATCTTCTTATCGTTCTTGTTATTACTTGGTTTTGTCTTATGTTGGCTGATATATTTCTCTCTTATCCAGGCTAATATGTTTTGGTAGAACCTTTACTGATCTTGGCTCTTGAACTTAAAAATTTTTTCATTCCTTTCTCTCCAAATGGCATAACTTCGAGCTTAATGCTAAATTAAAGAGGTTATAATCTTCTTTTAGTAGTTATCTTTTGGATGCTCATGTCATTATATCCTCCCAATCATCCTTACTAAATTAATGTTACAATACGTTTGAATTATCTGCCATAGCTCTTTAGCAAAGCTACATTTTAAAAAAAATGGTGGTTTATAAATTTATTCTCTTTATTACAAAGTGTGTAGGTTGAATATGTAATCTGAGAGATTTTAGTTATATATAGTCTGCTCAATTTGTTTCTAATAGCTAGTTATATGATAAAAGAAAACTGAGAATTTTGTTTGAACTGAACTAGAATGCTTCATTGCACATTTACCTATAGGATTCTTGAACATTTGGTAGCATCATTTATTAGTAAATTGGACTAAAGAATGCTTTAGTCATTTTATTTTACCTTTCAAGTGTTAAAAGGGGTTATAATTAAGTAGATTTTCCTAAATGGTTGAGAAGCCTCAAAATTAATACGTCAATCATTGCCTTTTATGATCTTCTTATCCTTAACTTTGGGGTATAGTATATATCTCAAATATGAGACTTCAAGAAAAAGGTATAGGGGACTCTTTTTACCCTAACTGTCAAACTAGAGCCATGTATTTTTTCTATTACTAATCTTATACTTGATTTCCCAAAGCTTATCCCTTATGTTGAGTATTTGGTTTACAGTCTGTGATGTCTTATACTTAGGTTTTATTTCCCATATACTTTGGTTCTTTAAATATTATGAGTGAACTGATTACACCTGAAGTGTTTCTTTGTCTATGAGAAGCCTATAAAACTTTTTAGCTATAAAAATTTGCTAATGATTTGTAATAGTCATATACCTAGTCCTCCTTCCTCTTTCGACACCCCAATATTAGTCCACTTCACTTTAACATTAGAATTCTTATATGTATCTCCTATTTATATAAAATTCCTTATGATTCTTTCTAGATCTTTAGTAAGATTCTTAGGTAGTATCATACGCAAGATCCGTTAGATAAAGAGATCCTTTAATATAAACCTAATAAGCTAAAGTCTCCCAATATAAGTTAGATTTTTATTACACCAGTAACCAATTCTCCTCTCAAACATATCAAACTGAGCTTAATAATCACCATATCTTGGTCTTCTAGTTGAAACAACGACTCCCAAACATATGAAAGAGGGTCTTTTTATCTTAAAACTTGATAAGAAGGACAATCTTTGAGCCTAGAGTTAGTTACAATTGAGACTATCATGTAACTCTTATCTTAATTGATGTTGAGATCAGAACGTTTGTTAAATGAATAAAAAAAGTTTATTGGAATCTTGAATAAGTATCAAATCTATAGAACATTAGTAAGTCACAAACAAAATATTGGAGATCTTTAATTTGTTGTATTTTTTGTGATATCGAGAAATCCCTCCTAATTTTTTGTTAAATGAGCTTGATCAACAATACTACAAAAATTAAGAATAGGTAAAGAGATAGAGGGTCTTCTTACCTAACACCTTCTCGTCCCTTAGTTACTTGAGTCTATTCTCCAGTCATCAAAATACTTAAAAAAGTAGTTGTTATACATTGCTCAATCCAAGTGATAAACTTTTATGGGAAAATAAATGCCTATAGAGAGTGTAATAAAAAAATTTTAATTGATTAAATCAAAGACCTTATGAAAGTCAATCTTCATGTGAAGACTTTTAGTAGATGCATTCCTTTCATATCCCTTCAATAGTTCTTATGCCAATAATATATTTTCATCAATTTTTCTTGCCTTAATAAAAGCTCTCTGTGATGTTCTTATAAAGGGTTCTAGTACTTCTTTTGGCCTCGTGGCAAGGATTTTAGATATGATCTTGTATAAGGTATTATAATAAGCTATAGGTTTTAAATCCTTGAGTCAATTATGATTAGGCAGCTTTAGGACTAAGCAGGTACGAGGTTGGTTTATCTCCTTTACCATTCTTTCAAAATTAAAGAATTTTGTGATGGCTTTGTTAACTTGTACTTTGATCTAGCACTATGATTCTTTAAACATCTTAAAGTTTGATAGATCTAATGAGTTTCTGAACTTTCTCATCAGTTATTACTTTTGGTGTAAAAGTGTTAATGACTTGCACTGAAGATTATTTTTTTAATAAAAGAGCCTAGGGTGTTTTAGAAATACCTATAAACTTCCTTCTTTCACTCCCTTTATCCCTAGAACCTTTCTTCATTATATTTGAATGTTAGAGATTTTATTTATGTTTCTCTTAGCTAGTATGCCCTTAAAGAAGAAAGCAAAATTTCTATCCTTATCTAGTAACCATTGAAATCTAGATTTCGACTTCAACCAGGAGTTATGACATTTAAATGCTCTAATATAGTGTTCTATTGTAGTCTTTTTCATTCTTAACTTTGATCTTATTCAAACAATCTTTGTATAACTTTAATTGTGCTTAGCTTTTCTTTTTAATTTTAAGACTCTTATTATTTACAAATCTATGATGTAATATCTTGAGATTCTTTTTAACCATTTAAAACTTCTGGATACATTTATATTGTTTATGTTCTTCTACTTCCTCTATTATACTTTTTCCAGTAGCCTCCTGGAATCCCTTAAGTTTTATAATGCAATTAATGAATATAAAAAGGGTTGTTTAATTAGGTAGCTCGGCTATATTATAGATCTCAATGGGTATATAGTCTAATGTTAGAGGGCTACTGAAAACAACTTTACTTGAAATTCCATTTGCAACAAATTATTTACAAAAGTTCTATCTAATTTCCTCTATAAGAACTAATTACCTTGTTTTTTTTATTTCATGTAAATTGATTCCCCTTGTAATTGAGATTAGTGACTTCTTTGTTGCTTAAGTAAGATTTAAACCCATTACAAGGGGCCTTTACGCTCACACCTCCTTCTGACTTTATAACATAAAGAATGTAGTTGAAATCCTTAATAATTATCTAAGAAATATTCATACTTGAGCCATTGTCCTTGAGATCCTCTGAAAAAGCAACCCTCTGGAAAGATAGAAGAGTAGCATATACAATGCTAAGGCATATCCTTTATTTGTTTTGCTTCAATTCAATAAACATTTTCAACTACTATCCTTTCATGTTCATTATAGTTAGTGATTATCTTTGAATTTGTTTAGAAACATTAGAGCCTTCTACAATAGTCTTCTTTTAGTTTGGTTTTTAAAAGGTCAATTAACATTTGCTTTATGAGTGACGATAGTTAAAATTTGACCTATTGTTTATTGGGGTCATTAAAGCCCTTGACATTCCAAGCTAGGACTAATATTAAAAAGGAGGAGAGGGGTTTTTAGTTCCCTTAGCCTTGGATTTTCTAACTGATTTCCTTAAAACTGGAGTGAAGATCTCTACAGTCTTATTAGGTGTAGTCTTTCTATCAGAGAAGTTAGTTTGTCCTGAGATTTTTGTTGTTTCCCATCCCCTAATTTTTATGTTTTTAAAAGCTTATTACTTTAAGGATTTACTTGCATTCAATACGATTAGTTTACTCATATACATATATCATTTTCTGTAATTAATTTAGGTAATTTTTACTGAATATGTTTGACACTTTCCATCTCATACCCTTTATCAGCTTTTAAATTTAGTACGTTATATTTTTGCTCAATTATAGGAACATGATTTTCCATATTAGCATGTGTTCTCTTTATATTTGGGTTCTCCATTCAATTTAGTTCATAATAGCCACCTTGTGTAAAAGTTTTATCAGCTTTTCTCTACCATTTCTCCTATTGTTGGAAAGTAGGTTTCCATAAGTAGGAAACAAAAACTATGTCCTTTACCATTTCCTCAAGTTCTTTTAGTCTCATAAAGGGTATTACCTTATGAAGGATTTAGCTGATATCAACTCGCATAAATTCTTATATATCCAATTCTTTTCATTGAAGTTATGATTTCATCCATTTACGTAGGCTTTCCTATATAACTATCAAGATAGCTCAGTCTAATCATTAACCAATATTCAACTAGTACATTATAAATGTTGATACAAATTGGTATATGTTTCATTTTTAATTGTTCTAGTTACATACTTAATTCCTATTTATGCAAGAAGATGGGTTTATCATTCATATGCTAAGGGAAAGCTTCCAAAATCCTATGATCTTCCTCTATTGTTCCAAACATAAAGGAAAAGAGAACTTGTTCATTAATTAACATCTTAGATAACATAACCTTTTTTTAGTTAACATGATCCTAAGAGTGCATCATCAGACAAGCAAATAATTTAATTACAAAAAATGCTACTAAAGTGTTCTATTTAAATGTACCTTGCTTCAGTACTTCCTTAGGAGGAGTTACAATGTTTTTTCCTTTAAATCCTTAGAGTAGGGGAAATAGCTTAGCTTTTTTATTGGCGACACATGTTCAATAACCTGATGCCTTATCCTTATGCTCTTGCTAAGATTCCTATTTGCTTCTTTATCTTTTTCTTAAAAAGGAGTTAGCTCAAATCTTGAATTGTAAAGAAATTGTCAAATATGTTCTAATCTTTAATTTGTAACACTATATATTATGACCTATAGAATTACATACATATGTTTCTTACTATCAACATTATTAATAGTAAATTTTAATTTTGGTGAGTTATTACGTCACAAAAGTCTTTATATATAGTTCTTAGCATGTTATATTTATATAATAATTTAGTAAAGTTAGAAATTCATCACTAATAACATTGATAATTAGGTATACAGATATGAATTTTCATAGGTCATAATGTATAATGTTACAAAATAAAGATTGAGATTTGATATTTTTCTCATAAATTAGGATATTCAAAATGATTTATGTATTCTTTTATCGTTGCTTTAAAAACTTTTTTCCAATTTCACATATTTTCAAGAATGTCAACCAAACTAAATTCTTGAATTCATAGCAAGTTCAATGAATTTAGTGGTAGTGATGAATGATAAAATATAGATATCAATGAAGTGAGGCTAAATGTTCCTTTATTTATAAAGGTTTCTTCATCCATTATTATCCCAAATGTTTTCTAGTAATTAATAAAAATAAGATAATATTAAATAGTAATTGAATAAAGAATCACACTCACAAGAAACTAACTTAACTACCTATTGTACATGAACTGTAAAAACTAAAACCTTTGAAAATATCTTAAAGAGAAAGAAAAGCAGTCATTTTAAATGAGTATGTAGTTTATTTTCAAAAGTTAGATGTTGATATTAGAATTAGAAAAGATCTAGTTCCATTTTCATAAGTTATAGAATGTGTTAAGACTGAAAAATGGATTGATTCTATAAAAGGTAAGTTAAGGTATGTGGAAGATAACAAAGTTTGGGATACTGTTGAATTATCATAATGTTCTAAGTGAGTTAAGTGTAAATAGGTTTCTAAAATGATGAGCCCACCAATTTCCTGGCAAGATGCCTATGGTTAAAAACCTCCAACAAGTCAAGATCCAAATTCGAATTGGTTCTTGGTCTTGGTCAAAGACCACTGTGTTCGTGTTGGTGGTCCAAAAAGAGGCGAAGTAGTGAGGTGGTTCACGTCAAGAAGAGAAAGCATAGTTGTCAAATCTAAAATTTAGAAATATGTTCTCGCATCGCTTTTTTTATATAAAGTTTTGATAGAGGCAAGGAGCACCTACTGAGTGATTCGAGAAAGAGACGCAGAGACTCGAAATGCATAACTGCGAACTCACATTTTCTGACATAAAATAATCAATCCCATTGCTAGCTCGCAAGGAACTCTTTCTCACTCAAAACCAGAAGGATGGGATCTAACCCTTCTTTCAATGCTAGAAAAGGGGATGTAACAAAACTCTAAATGGTTGGATCAACTACAAAGGGACCTGGCTTTAAGAGAAGATGATCTGCAAGTATGATGGTTTTAATGATGATTTTGCACGTATTTCAAGTATTTTACTATCAGGAGAAAGTTCAAAAATAAAGAGCGTATATTGAGCATATTAGTACTAATATAATGATACTGGATCTATTAACTATGGGTTTATAGCTAAAGACATTTCAGGAATGTGTACATAATATCAGTCTTGTTTATACCATCAAATGACATTTTTTAATGATTATGCTAGTAATTTGACCTCATTTGTATGTTTCTAAGTCTGCGTTAATGATTTCATATTTCATAATAGTGTATACTTATTTTTTGAATAAGAAAGCATATAAGACATAATTGTAGATCGTGACAAATTTTGTTTATATCGTTATTTATAGATCTAATCTGGTGAGTAACGAATACTTTAGTATAAGGAAGGAAGTATATTGTAGAAATAATATACAACTTCTATAGCTCATACTGGTTATCTTATCATACAATTTTTAAAAAAAAATGAAATTTTCATTACTATAGACAAAACTAATACAAAATTACGGTGATTTCTATACTGATAGCCTATATACAAGCACTATAGCTAAATATACAAAAAGGGGAGCTACATTATAGGCAACAATTCTAAATCCACATATTAGCAAGTTAAATTTTCCATCTAGATATCATGTCAAGGGTAAGGGTATGCTACAAACTTTTAACAAATATTGCTGCTCTAATCCAGTTAACAATTTTGTCAGCTAGCTAGTACTTTCCTTCTTCTGAGTTGGTAAATGTTCTACTGTTTCTCTCCTTCCAAAGAGTGCAAATGATAATGATGAAAGCTACTTTATAAAGTATAGCATTTGACATTCCCTAATTAGAGGTTCGAATGACCCAGTTCAAAGTTTGTTCCCAATCATATATATAGTTGTTATCTATAATCATATGCAAAATCCTGCTCTACACTACTTTGGAGAATGCACAAAGGAAGAAAATATGGTCTCTATCTTCCACTTCCATCTTACAAGGTACATAAGTGGAATCCACATTTTCCTGCCATTGGCTCTTAGTCTTGAGTTTGTTTTTAGTAGCTAGCCAAGTAATCAGGGAGGCTTTATGATTCAAAGAGTTGCTCCAAAAAAGGTTATACTAAGGTTCTTAGTTGAGTGGTGGGTGAAAAACAGATGACAGATCTTTTTAGAGAACTTACTACTTAGATTGAGAATATAGGGATTACATCTTCGTTCTCCACATCATTTAGTTGAGGGAAGAGATTCCTAAGAGAACCAAAAGCTATGAAATTCCCACTTCATGCACCATTCCTATTCAGAGAGGAAACTTTAAAACTCAAAGAAATTCTATTCCTCAAACGAAGAATCTTTGGATTGCGATAAGTGGGCTAGACTATAGCCAATTATCAAACAAAAACTATGTTTTATATCATTTATAATCCTATGCTTAATACAAGGATATAAAAAGCTCCTTGGTCCTATTATCTAACTAAAGATCTAAGAGAACTCCCTCGAATAAGTAGCCTACTAAAAATTGGTGTTTTTGACTTAGTATTCATGGATCCATTAGATTCATAGTGCTTGCTGATCTGCATAGAACTTCCAAAATCTTTTACACATTAGAACCTTTTTGCATAGTAGTAATGTGCCTCAGAACTCTATAATACAATGATTAACTATGTGAGCTTCAACTACCATGCTGTGATTACCTTAACACTGAACTAAAGAGACCTTTACAAATGACAAAAGGGCTAATCAGCTGCCTCATTATCAATGAACCATAAAACAATCTCAGAATCACTAGTTAATCGACATTTTATTTACAGAGCACTATGCAGTAGAAAAGAGTTTGCTTCATCTGCAAGACAGCATTTGATTGGCATGAAGTGAAAGTATTACCACAGTCATCGCACAACCAAGTTTGTCAATTTCCCTAAACTCTCCTTCACGGAGCGTGCTAGATCGTAACATATGATACACACATACATACCTAATGTATTGCCAGTATTTAACAACATACAAACCAACTTTTCTAGACTGAAACGAACATTTGGCCTAAGAGGACCATTATGAGATACCACATCTAACAATTTCGTGAAGATGTTTTCAACCCCCCATGTACGGTGGACCTCTACAAGTTGGATCCTGCTCAAGTAGCCACTCTTTCTCTTTAAGATACTGCAAAAGCGGCTCAGGCTCATTCACAGCACCACACCCGTAAGGGCTTGGCCTTTGATAGCCAAGAAAGAGCTTCTCCCTCCTCTGTTGATCACTACCATATACAAGGGGGAAACCAGGAAGTGAGGGCTGGCCGTCACCATAAATCACTGGGCTGAGAGATGAAGCAGTTCCTCGCTGATAGAAAAAACCAGACCTAGAGATGCCCTGGTCATGGAAGCTCCCTGTGCTCCTACCATTGTAAGAATGAACAGGCCAAACCTGACCAGCAGGTCGCTCAAGATTGTGACTCTCTCTATAATATCTTAGCCATTCAGATGATGTCATTTGACGCATTGGTGAATAATTATCTATAAAACCTGGATTACCATGACCATAAGCAAGAGGTTGATTAGGAACAGTCCAATTTGCATGGCCACTCACTTGTAATGGATCACTGCAACTATTTGCTGTGCTGATGTTTCCAGAACTACCGTAGTCAGAAAAGGTAGATTGAATTCCATTAAACCAACAGTCATTATCAGGGAGGAAAGGGGCAGATGGAACTGGGATCGGATAAGTAGGTGAACCATAGTTGGTTGCAGATCCATGACTGGGACTAATGAGGCAGTCCTCATTTTCCTTGATAGAGAGATCATGCAAGGATGCAGTGGCCATCTCGTCTATGGGTGTCAAGCAATGTTTGCTGAAATCATTCTTGACTTTTGCTCTTTCACCACTCAAACTACCCCTATCAAGGACCCAAGAACTCAGTGAGGGTGGTCCAGCAGGAATGGAGCCGCCAAAAGAGGGGGGCCAACTAAAGATTGAGGCTTCTGATGAGTGCACTTCCTGCTTCTTCAGATGCTTGTTGCGCCTGAAGTTTGTGAGGTCAGAATGGAAAGATGAAGTTTCA
>JANZXP010000002.1:22832104-22844842 GCA_027576715.1 Erythroxylum flavicans
TAACCCAACAAGGGCATGGAATTATAAGCTTTCATCACAAAGAAACATTTAGTCCTAAGAAGCGTTCAAACTCCCCTAAAGTCACAAAGAATGTCTCAAGTACGCACTACCCACAAACTACCGTAAATCTCATATCAACTTTGTATAAGATCGAATTAAGCTATGGCACGAGACTTGCGAAAAGGTCCAAATTGGGATATTGTCAAAATTAAACAACTCATAACATAGCTACAATAATTGGAGTTATACTTGCTTAAAAACAGAAGTAAACTTTTTGAAGCATCAAGAAAGCAACAAGATGATCATCGTCCTCACAGGTCGGAAAAGAAGAATTGCACAAGCCCGTAATTATGCCACAAGTTTTAGGCTTTAGGTACTCGGTGATCAGTACTTTGAAGAAGGTAAAAATATAAGAGAAACTGCGTAGAAAAGCCACATATAGAATGAGGAAATTCCAACACAAAAAACAAACTCAAGTTGAATGATGCCAACACTAACTGAACAAAAAAAAAACCCAAAAACACTACTTCAAATTAGGCAGCTTGAACATCATCTGAAATTGTGATCTTTAAAGATCAGAAACAGAGAAAGAAGCCACCCCAAAAGAGGGAAACATAGAGAATTGTTCAACAAAATGTGAAGAAAAAATTAGCAGAGGGACTTACACAGTAGCAAACCATCGGCAGGCAACTTCCACCATATAAAGCTGCACTCGGTAATTGATAGGAAAAACTGAGACAGACCAATCTAGTAAAAGCGGGGGAAGACAGAAGGAGAGAGAGGGAATTTACCACTTGTAAATGCGGCAGACTGCAGAGTTCTGAAACAGACAAAGAATAAGGTGGCTAATTATGAGACTTTTGTTTTCACACTCTTCACTCAAAAAACTGAAACAAAAACTTTTAAATTTATGAATTTATTTTAATAATTTTTATTATTAAAAAACAATATATTTAATTATTTATTAAGTTTCAAAATATTAATTAGATTTATAATTTGTACCTTAATATTTTACCTATTGTTATCCTATATTCATTAGTTACGATATAAAGTTAATAAAAAATTAAATTATAATTCGATAATAATAGGGAAGAAAAAACACGAGTCTCTGTTGACTCCATGTAGAGGATCCCTTGGAGTCCAAGCTAAACCCATCTTCTTTTTCTGTCCTGAAAACGCACATAATTGAAACTACTGCGAAAAGTAGGTGTTTTCCCATGTGGGTGTTCGCGGAAGTTTGGGAGAAAAGAAAATGGATTATGAGCATCAGGGTCCGGACTCCGGAGGAGAGGTACAGGGTCTGGTTTTGGTTTATAAATCCCCTTAGATTTAGGGGGTCACCAAGGTCTAGATAGGAGAAGGGCTAAGCCAAGCTGGAAGCTGCACTGCACATGTGTGCAAAGTGGGCTGGTGGGTGGTTGAAAGGTCATGTTTCCGTCAAGTTGCTTATGCAAACAAAGATATTTGTTGTGCTTGTCATGGTATGAGAACACGCGTCTTGAAGAAAAGCGTTGAAGTTTGAGTTGAATTTGGCATTAAAAATATTGAAAGATGACAGTTTTCAATCAAGTGTTCGTGAATAGAAAAATGAAAATCTAGAGAACGACAAGGAGCAAGAAGGACGTTTTGAGAATGGCCCACTAGTTGCTTGGATCCAAAATCTTTTCAAGGAATAACGATACTGATTACAAGGCCCAATCAGATTTTTAGGAATTAATAATTACATGATTTCAAAATATAATAAAAATACAAAATCATAGGTCCATCCTAGATTCATTTTCAGTTTTTTCTTGTACGGGTAAGTTGAGGAAAACAAGAAGAAGAACCGAAATTGTAAGGAAACCGCGGAATAAGACAACCAAGAAGAAGAACCGAAATTGTAAGGAAACCGCGGAATAAAACAACCGACGACGACTACGGAACAAAACGAAACATAGTACCAGTATTGGATAATAAAATAAATCAGTGGTCAAATCTCTCTCTTACTTCTATTGTTTGCATTGAACACGCTAACCGTTCAAAGTTTCTAAAGTGTTGTACCATACCATCAACGAAAATTATATAAAATTAAACTACATATTTTGTACCATTTAATTTAAAGTTATTTTGATATTTTATTAGATTAACATAAGTAATTGTATAATATGTAATTATTTTTATTAATATGATTATATAATCTATTTTATTTAGTATATATATATATACACCTTTATTTTTATTTTACTTATAGTTTTTATTAAATAACTATTACAAAGAATTTATATTACATTAATTATAAACTATAAATTCAAGTAAAATGGAAAAAAATTAATCATCAACTTATAGATTGAGTTCAAGTTTAAAAATTTAAGGGTCCAGTTTAAGATATAAAAGAATAAAAAAATGATAACTTAATCCAATATTTAAAAATAACTTATAACCATTTCAACTTATGACTGTCGTCCCATATTTACTTTAGATTAATCAATATTCACGTAATGTTATATTATTAAATCTTATCAAAATTATGAATTCCACACTTATTTATCTAATTTAGTTTTTTGATGAATTATGATTAATATTTTACACATATTATAATTTATTTTAAAATAACTTTATAAAAATCTATTTTATTTCAATACACAATTTACGTCTTGTATAGTTATTTTAGAAGTTTATAATATGGATTTTTGAGTTGGGTTTAAGTTTAAAAATTTAATAATCAGACATATTTAAGTTTGAAAATGATATCTATTTTATAGGTCAAATTAGGTATAGACTTAAAATTTTAAAAAATTATGGAATTAAACTTGACCTAATTCAAATCATAAACAAGTTAATTGATAATTTATAATTATTTTATTTCAAACTCCTTATTAACTTATCTCATAACACCTCTCTTAGAAATTATAAGAAACTAAATTAATATTAATTAATTCTTAACAATATATAATTGAGAAAAATATACAATTATTAACAATCTTCTAATAATTATTATGGTATAATGAAAAATATTACAATTAAAATTTAAACTTCCCACTATTTTACATGGAAACATAAAAAAAGTTTCATAATTTCTTTAGTTATAAAGATGCAAATGGTATTTATAAATGTAAAAAAAATCAAGAATCACTAAAAATTATAATTATTAAGTTTGAAGTACAATTTCAAGAAATTTATGAAAAGTTTAAAAGTATTGCTTAAAAGACCTACTTTAAAAAGTTTAATACAGTTCTTATTGTGTATAAATGAAAAAAGTTAACCACTGAAATATGTAAAGATGGTGTTTAAAGTTAATTTCACTTTCTATAAATGGATGTTAAGTTTTTTCTTAATTCTATACGATACTTTAACTGTTATAATAAAATTTCAATATTTTCCATCTTCAAAATTAAAATCACTTTTTTCAGTATATACATGTAGAAAATAATTATAATACCTTTATCATAAGTATACATATCTAATAAATATGATAATTTTCTCTTACAATATATATATAATATTTTATGTCATACTTTAAATTTTATAACACTAAATTTTATCTTAATTTTGTAATATATTTATTTAAAATGGTGAAAATATATTCTCATATTTCACATTGATTTTATAACTGTATTTATTTAACATGATTTATATTATTTCTTGATTTTTTAAATAATCTTTTTTAAATTAAAGGAAAATTGTGCTAATGTAATAAGCTTCAATATGAGTTACAATATTCAGAATTACAAAGTGTTTTTATCTTCTCAAGTGACCCATATTAAGACCCTAGTTAGAGCATATGCATCAACTTATTATGGGTCAATCCCTTCCATTACAAGGCAAGTTCTTCTTCACTTGCCCCAAGTCTTTTTGCTTTCCATTTTTGGATATTACTAGACACTCTCTTCTGTTAATGATCGTTCCTATACTTGGATGTACTATTATGCTCTTACTAGCACCCACTTAACTTTCTTGTTTTGTTATAGTTTGTCTCATGTTACTTCCTTTTATACATCTTCTTAACGTTCTTGTTGTTAGTTGGTTTTGTCTTATGTTGGCTAATAATTTTTTCTTTTATCCTGGCCAATATGTTTTAGCAGAACCTTTGCTAATCTTGACTCTTGAACTTAAAAATTCTTTCATTCCTTTCTCTCCAAACGGCGTAACTTCGAGCTTAATGCTAAATTAAAGAGGTAATAATCTTCTTTTAGTTGTTATCGTTTTGATGCTCAGGTCACTATATCCTCCCAATCATCTTCACTACATTAATGTTACGATACGTTTGAATTATCTGCCATAGCTCTTTAGCAAAGCTACATTTAAAAAAATTGATGGTCTATAAATTCATTCTCTATGTTACAAAGTGTGTAGGTTGAATATGTAATTTGAGAGATTTTACTTATATATTGTCTACTCAATTTGTTTCTAATAGCTAGCTATATGATAAAAGAAAACTGAGAATTTTGTTTGAGCTAAACTAGAATGCTCCATTGCACATTTAGCTATAGAATTCCTAAACATTTGGTAGCATCATTTATTGATAAATTGGACTGAAAATGCTTTAGTCATTTAATTTTACCTTTCAAGGGTTAAAAGGGGTTATAATTAAGTAGATTTTCCTAAATGGTTGAGAAGCCTCAAAATTTTATACGTCAATCATTGCCTTTTATGATCTCCTTATCATTAACTTTGGGGTATAGTATATATCTCAAATGTGAGACTTCAAGAAAAAGGTATAGGGGACTCTTTTTACTCCAACTGTTAAACTAGAGCCATATATTTTCTCCATTACTAATCTTATACTTGATCTCCCAAAGCTTACCCCTTATGTTGGGTATTTGGTTTATAGTTTGTGATGTCTTATACTTAGGTTTTATTTCTCATATACTTTGGTTCTTTAAATATTGTGAATGAACTAATTACACCTTAAGTGTTTCTTTCTCTATAAGAAGCCTCTAAAGCCTTTTAGCTACAAAAATTTGCTAATGATTTGTAATAGTCATATACCTAGTCCTCTTTCCTCTTTCGACACCCCAATATTAGTCCACTTGACTTTAACATTAGAATTCTTATATGTATCTCCTATTTATATAAAATTCCTCATGATTTTTTTCTAGATATTTAGTCAAACTCTTAGGTAGTACGATATGCAAGATCCATTAGATAAAGAGATCCTTTAATATAAACCTGATAAGCTAAAGTCTCCCAATATAAGTTAGACTTTTATTGCACCAATAACCAATTCTCCTCTCAAACATATCAAACTGAGCTTAACAATCACCATATCTTGGTCTTCTAGTTGAAATAAAGACTCCCAAATATATGAAAGAGGGTTTTTTTATCTTAAATTTTGATAAGAAGGACAATCTTTGAGCTTACAGTTAGTTACAGTTGAGACTATCATGTAACTTTTATCTTAATTGATGATGAGATCAGAAAGTTTGTTAAATGAATAGATAAAGTTTATTAGAATCTTGAATAAGTATCAAATCTATAGAACATTAGTAAGTCACAAATAAAATATTAAAGATCTTTAATTTGTTGTATTTATTGTGATATCTGAATGAGAAATCCCTTATAATTTTATGTTTAATGAGCTTGATCAATAATACTAAAAAAATTAAGAATAGATAAGGAGATAGAGGGTCTCCTTACCTAACTCCTTCTCGTCCCTTAGTTACTTGAGTCTATTCTCTAGTCATCGAAATACTAAAAGAAGTAGTTGTTATACATTGCTCAATCCAATTGATAAACTTTTATGGGAAAATAAATGCCCACAGAGAGTGTAATACAAATTCTTAATTGATTAAATCAAAGGCCTTATGAAAGTCAATCTTCATATGAAAACTTTTGGTGGATGCATTCCTTTGGTATCCCTTCAATAGTTCTTATGCCAACAATATATTTTCATCAATTTTTCTTACCTTAAGAAAAGCTCTCTTTGATGTTCTTATAAAGGTTCTAGTACTTCTTTTGGCCTCATGGCAAGGATTTTAGATATGATCTTGTATAAGGTATTATAACAAGCTATAGGTCTTAAATCCTTGAGTCAGTTATGATCAGGCAGCTTCAGGACTAAGCAAATACGAGGTTGGTTTATCTACCTTAGCATTCTTTCAAAATTAAAGAATTTCATGATGGCTTTGTTAACTTATACTTTGATCTAGCACTATGATTCTTTAAACATCCTAAAGGGTGATAGATCTAACGAGATTCTAACCTTGCTCATCAGTTATTACTTTTAGTATAAAAGTGTTAAAGGCTTGTACCAAAGATTGTTTTTTAATAGAAGTGCCTAAGGTGTTTTAGAAATACTTATAAACTTCCTTCTCACACTCCCTTTATCCCTAGAACCTCTCTCCATTATATTTGATAATGTTAGAGATTTTGTTTATGTTTCTCTTGGCTGGTATAGCCTTAAAGAAGAAACAAAATTTTCTATCTTTATCTAGTAACCATTGAATCTAGATTTCTACTTTAACAAGGAGTTATGACATTTAAATGCTCTAACATAGTGTTCTATTATAGTCTTTTCCTTCTTAACTTTGATTTTATTCAAACTACCTTTGTATAACTTTGATTGTGCTTAGCTTTTCTCTTTCATTTTGAGACTTTTATTATTTACAAATCTATGATGTAATATCTTGAGATTCTTTTCACCATTTAAAAATTCTGGATATATTTATACTGTTTATGTTCTTCTACTTCCTCTATTATACTTATTACAGTAGCCTCTTGGAATCCCTTAAGTTTTATAATGTAATTAATGAATATAAAAAGGGATTATTTAATTAGGGAGCTCAACTATATTATAGATCTCAATGGGTATATAGTCTGATGTTAGAGGGCTATTGAAAATAGTTTTACTTCTTTGAAATTCCATTTGCCATAAATTGTTTACTAAAGCTCTATCTAATTCCCTTTGTAAGAACTAATTACCTTGTTTTTTATTTCATGTAAATTGCTTCCCCTCATAATTGAGATTAGTGACTTCTATGTTGCTTAAGTAAGATTTAAACTCATTACAAGGGGCCTTTAAGCTCACACCTCCTTCTGACTTTATAACATAAAGAGTGTAGATGAAATCCTTAATAATTATCTAAGAAATATTCATACTTGAGCCGTTGTCCTTGAGATCCTTTAAAAAAGCAACCCTCTGAAAAGATAGAAGAGTAGCATATACAATGCTAAAGCATATCCTTTGTTTGTTTTTCTTCAATTCAATAAACATGTTCAACTACTATCCTTTCATGTTCATTATAGTTAGTGATTATCTTTGAATTTCTTTAGAAACATTAGAGCCTCCTACAATAGTCTTCTTTTAGTTTGGTTTTTAAAAGGTTAATTAACATTTGCTTTATGGAGTGAAGATACTTAAATTTTGACCTATTGTTTATTGGGGTCATTAAAGTCCTTGACATTCCAAGTTGGGACTAATATTAGAAAGGAGGAGAGGGGTTTTTAGTTCCTTTAGCCTTGGATTTTCTAACTGATTTCCTTAAAACTGGAGTGAAGATCTCTACAGTCCTATTAGGTGTACTCTTTCTATCAGAGAGGTTAGTTTGTCCTAAGATTTTTATTATTTCCCATCCCTCAATTTTTATGTTTTTAGAAGCTTATTACTTTAAGGATTTACTTACATTCAATATGTTTAGTCTACTCGTATACATATATCATTTTCTGTAATTGACTTAGGTAATTTTTACTGAATATGTTTGACACTTCCATCTCATGCCCTTTATCAGCTTTTATATTTAGTACATTATATTTCTACTCAATTTTAGGAACATGATTTTCCATATTAGCTTATGTTCTCTTTATATTTGGATTCTCCATTCAAATTAGTTTATAATAGCCACCTTGTGTAAAAGTTTTGCCAGCTTTTCTCTACTCTTTCTCCTATTGTTGAAAAGTAGTTGTCCATAAATAAGAAACAAAAACTATGTCCTTCACCATTTCCTCAAGTTCTTTTAGTCTCATGAAGGGTATTACCTTATAAAGGATTTGGTATCAACTTGTATAAATTCTTATATATCCAATTCTTTTCATTGAAGTTATGATTTCATCCATTTATGTAGGCTTTCCTATATAACTATCAAGATAGCGCAGTCTAATCATTAACCAATATTCAACTGGTATATTATAAATGTTGATACAAATTGGTATATGTTTCATTTTTAGTTGTTCTAGTTAAATACTTAATTCCCATTTATGCAAGAAGATGGGTTTATCATTCATGTGCTAAGGGGAAGCTTCCAAAATTCTATGATCTTCCTTTGTTGTTCCAAACTTAAAGGAAAAGAGAACTTGGTCATTAATTAACACCTTAGATAACATAACCCTTTTTTAGTTAACATGAGCCCATGAGTGCATCATTAGATAAGCAAATAATTTAACTACAAAAAAAAGCTACTGAAGTGTCTATTTAACTGTACCTTGCTTCAGTACTTCCTTAGGATAATTTTTTTTTCCTTTAAATCCTTAGAGTGGGGGAAATAGCTTAGCTTGTTTATTGGTGACACAAGTTCAATAACCTGACGCCCTATCCTTATGCACTTGCTAAGCTTCCTATTTGCTTCTTTATCTTTTTCTCAAAAAGAAGGAGTTGGCTCAAAGGAAGAACCCTATCTATATTGTGCTTTTTGAATAATTCTTATTCCTTCTTATTTAAAAGAGTGGCTATAAAGTCCTTTGGTCTTCACTATAACATATGATATTTTTTCTATCTCCTTTTGCTTTTGTGGGATAGATGGTGGTGTTGAAATCGCCTAACAAGAGCAAAAGATCAATTATCATGCTTCCTTCTATAATCAATTAGTTCCATAATTGTGTTCTTTAAAAGTCTAAATTAGCATTATCGATGAAAGTGATATAAAACTCTTTTGGATCAGGCAAAATTTGCTTTTTAACTAAAATATGCTCATTCAAGGAAGCAATGTGAGTCATTTTAACTTTTGAAATATCAAAAGTTACTATAATGCATCCATTAAAAAGAGGGTAAAATAACCAAATTTTGGGGATTTTTTCAATTTAATGCTTAAACTTTTAAATTTCTAATTAAGTGACTAACCTTTTATAACCTTAGCAATTCAGTTTGACTTAGTGTTAGGAAGTTCCACTGCAGAAGCTTTACAGCTTTTTAGAAGCTTAATGGAATGTTATAGGGAAAGACATCGTAATTTATATGTGGTTTTTATTCATTTAGAGAAGGCATATGGTAGGGTACCTAAGAAAATCATGTGAAGGTGTTTATAGGTTAAGGGACTTCCTATGACCTATGTACCGGTTATTAGGAATATGTATGAAGGGGTAAATACTAGTGTAAAGACAAAAGGAGGAAATACAGAGAATTTATCTATCTATATAGGGCTACTCCAAGGCTCCTCATTAAGCCTTTTTTGTTTGCAGTAGTGAAGGATTAACTCACTAAGAATATTCAAGGGGATGTGCCTTGGCGTATGTTGTTTGTTGAGATATTATCTTAGTGGATGAGACAAAAGAAGGTGCCAATGTTAAACTAGAACTTTGGAGGGATATGTTATAGTTAAAGGGCTTTAAATTGAGCAGGACTATGGCTGAATACTTAGTATAACTTTTGGGCCATAGGATGGCTTCCAAGGTGGAGGTAAAGATTAGTTCAAAAGTTATACCACAGAAAAAGAGTTTTAAGTATCTAGGATCTATTATTCAAAGCATTAGAGAGATTGATGAAGACATAGTTTACCGTATCAAATTAGAGTAGGCTAAATGGAGAAGTGAATTACGAGTTTTATGTGATAAGAAGATACCACTCAAACTTAAAGACAAATTCTATTGTTTAGCAATTAACCATGCTATATGGGGCAAAGTAATGGCCTATTATATAGGCGCATAGTTATAAGCTAATGACGATCGAGATGAGGATGCTCTATTAGATACGTAACCTTAATAAAAGAGATAAGGTTAGGAATATAATGGTAAGAGATCAATTAAAAGTGTTAGGAATGTCATGGTAAGAGATCAATTAAAGTGAATAGTATTGATAAAAAATTAATAGAGATGAGGCTTACAGAGCCGGTCATGAGATTTTGTAGGCCCGGGACGAAAGAGAAACTATGGGCCCCTAACTTTAATTAAAAATAAATTAAATTTTTTAATAAATTACATTCTACAAGTAAATTTTTTTAATAAAAGTGGGCCCTAGGCAGTGGCTCATCTCGCCCCTGCCTGGAGCCGGGGCTGGAGGCTTAGATGGTTTGGACATATTAAGAGGAGAAACCATGACACTATAGTGAGAAGATGTGAGAAAGTAATACTTAGAGATTGTAAGAGAAAAAAAGGAAGGCTTAATAAGAACTGGGGGGGAAGTGATAAAAAATGATATGGCACAGTTGGAACTTACCGAAGACATAACCTACAATAGAAAACTTTGACTTATTAGGATACAGGTAAAGGATCTCACTTAAAGAGGTTATTCTCATTCTCTTAGGTCTTTTAAATATTTTCCTTCGAGTATTATATCTTGTATTTAGCATAAATTTTTTTACATAGTACTTCCTTCTTAGTTGTTTAGTCTAAGCAATTTCTTTCTTAGCCTAATTATTTTCTTGTAATGGCTTGTTTCATTTATTCTTGTACTTCTCTTCTTTTTGGTTTGTGTATTTATTTACTTTTATGTCTTTTATTGTTACTCCTTACCATGTTTTATAGTTAATGTATTATCTATTTTATTACATTTTTTATATTTTATTTAAATGTATTATTATTATTTGTATTTGTATTTATATTATATTCTATTCTATTTTAAAATTATTATTATTCTATTATTTTAATTTATATATGTGTGCTTGTGCACACACACACACACACACAAAAATATATATTTTATTTATGTGAGTAATTGAAAATAGGCTTTCTACCAAGTAGAGATAAGGTTATGTACTACTAAATCTCTCCAAATCCATGTATCAGAGGAACTGTCATTGGTGGTGGTGTTGTTGCAATTGATGTAGAGAAGGCATATGATAAGGTACCTAAGGAAATCAAATGGAGGTGTTTAGAGGTTAAGGATTTCCTATGATTTATGTACCAGTTATTAGGGATATGTATGAAGGGGTAAAGACTAGAGTAATGACGATAGAAGGAGATACAGAGAATTTATCTATTGATATTGGGCTACACCAAGGCTCTTCATTGAGCCCTTTTTTGTTTGTAGTAATGATGGAAGAGCTTACCAAGAATATTTAAAGGGATGTCTCTAGATCTCGTATATCAGAGGGACTCTCATCAGTGGTGGTGTTATTATTGTTGTTGTTGATGTCGTCGTCGTTGTTATTAAGAAGGCATATGACAAGGTACCTAATGAAATCATTTGGAGGTGTTTAAAGGTTAAGGGAGTTCCTATGACCTATGTGCCAGTTATTAGGGATATATATGAAGGGATAAAGGCTAGAGTTGATGATAGAAGGAGATATAGAGAATTTATCTATCGATTACCAAGGCTTTTCATTGAACCCTTTTTTGTTTGCATTACTCATAGATGAGCTCACCAAGAATATTAAAAGAGATGTGCCTTGGTTTGTTGTGTTTACTGACAATCTTATTTTAGTGGATGAGACAAAAGAGGTTGTTAATGTCAAGCTAGAACTTTGGAGGGATATGTTAAAGTTGAAGGGCTTTAAATTGAGCAAGACTAAGAGTTAATACTTAGAATATAACTTTTCAAGCCATAAAATGGCTTTCGAGATAGAGGTAAAGATTGATTCAGAAGTTATACCACAAACAGAGAGTTTTAAATATCTAGAATCTATCATCCAAAGTAATTGAGAGATCAATGAAGACATCGTTTACAGTATCAAGTCAGGTTAACTTAAATAGAGAAGTGTCTCAAAAGTTTTATGTGACAAAAAGATATCACTCAAGCTCAAAGCTAAATTCTATTATTTAGTGATTAGGTTGGCCATGCTATATAGGGTAAATGCATAGTTATAAGCTAATGGTGGTGGATATGAGGACGTTTTGTTAGATGTGTAACCTTACTAGAAGAGATAAGGTCACGAATGTAATGTTAAAAGATCAATTAAAGGTGACTAGTATTAATAAACAATTAAAAGAGACGAGACTTAGATAGTTCAGATATATTAAGAGGAGACAGCCTAACACTCTAGTGAGAAGATGCGACAAAGTGGTACTTAAAGATTGTAAAAGACAAAAAGTAAAGCCTAATAAGAGTTGGGAGAAGTAATCAAGAATGATATGACTCAGTTTGAGCTTACCGAGGACATGGTCTGTAATAAAAAACTTTAACATATTAGGATAAAGGTAAAGAATTTCAGTTAAAGAGGTCATTCTCGTTTTCTTAAATCTTTTAAACATTTTCCTTTGAGTCTTATATCTTATATTTAGCATAAATTTTTATGACGTAGTACTTCCCTCCTAGTTATTTAGCCTAAATAGTTTCTTACTTAGCCTAATTATTTTTTTGTAATGGCTTGTTTGATTTATTCTTATACTTGGCTTCTTTCTATTTTTTGTATTTATTTGCTTATTATATCGTTTATTGTTACTCTCTACCTTGTGTTATATTTATTGTATTATGTATTTTATTATGTATGTATTTATTTATATTATTATTATTTTAATGTCTATTTTAATGTTTATTTGTATTTGTATTTTTAATTTAATTTTTATTTATTAACTTTTGTTTTTATTATTTTAATATGTATATGCACACACACACACACACACACACACACACACACACACACACACACACACACACACACACACACACACACA
>JANZXP010000002.1:22847393-22862301 GCA_027576715.1 Erythroxylum flavicans
CACACACACACACACACACACACACACACACACACACACACACACACACACACACACACACATATATATATATATGTACGTGTATGTATGTATGTATGTTTCATGTGGGTCTATTAGAAGTAATCTCTCTATCAAATGAGGATAAGGTTGTGTATTACTAAATCTCTCTAGGTTCTACATATTAGGGAGACTCTCTCTTGATGTTGTTGTCGTTATTGTCGTTGTAACAATTCAGTTTAAAACGTTAATTATGTTTACTATTTTCTGATTTGGCTAAAGAAATTATTTTTTTCCCATAATATGTAGGCATCTACGTGAAAATTAATTGTCTAATAACGATTATGTGGAATAAAACACCCAACCCAACTTACGAAAGAGGTTATAGGTTAAGTGTTTTCGTGTACGTAAAGGATTAGTTTATAATTAATTTTTTTATGTAGGCGTCTATATATCATGGACAAAGAATGTTGATAGTCAAATCAACAAAATACTAACCAAAATAACCTTGTAAACAGAGTTGTTAAGGTTATAAACTTAATATTTAGACTTAGAGTAAGCCAATCAAGTGAGCCATTCTAAATATGCGGGATTTAATTTGGAAGCAGTTGACTTGGAATCTTATCTAGAATGATTTATATTGGTATAACGAAATTCGCACCGGGCGGTATCTCAATTTTTGTCAGGAATAGTTGAACAGCCCACATGCACGCCATGAATAGGCAGTAGAGAATGAGGAAACAAACAAACAAACAAACAGGCATGTTTTTCTGATGACAATCAACCAAGTCATGAAACAAATAAAGGAGCAAGAAACGGACATCCCGAAATTGATGATAAATCACAAAAAAAACTAATGGTCACTTTTAAATATGAAACCAACCTCTTATTGTTTTTATCCCAAGAAGTTAATAAACCATCATAAGATAACCCCTAATTCCTAATCCCTAATTACTTTTCTTTTTATTAAATCCTTTCTCTTCCCCTCCTCTTCTCCATCAAGAAGGGCAGGGCCTAGGCGTGTATATAGTATATACACACATACACAAACTGAACGAAAGAAAGAAAAAAAGTCTTTTGCATACTCCTGCAAATGGATCCTTCCTCTTCTTCCAAGTGCTTAGCGATTTTGCTAATGTTGGCTTCGGCCACTGCTTTTGGCAAATCGGCAAGCCCATTGGAAGAAATGAATGACTTGGGTGACGCTCTGAACCAATGCCATTCCGCCGACTGTTTCGACATTGTAACCGATCTGATGATGGATTCGGAGATCAATCGACGAGTTCTTAAACAAAACACAAGGTTCATTAGCTACGATTGCTTGAAGGCCAATCGAGTCCCTTGCAGCAGACGTGGCAGCTCCTACTACGATTGCAACAATAGGCAAAGGGCTAACCCTTACATTCGTGGATGCAGTGCTATCACTCATTGTAAACGGTTCACTAATTAATTTCGTTATGAAAAATATTCTATTGATTATGTATCCATCACAACACACAAACTCCCTCTTTTACTATTATTTATTGCTACTTTGTATTTTCATTTTTAAATTATCTGGACTTGCTGAAGGGTAAATCCCTCTTTGCTTGTTGGATTTGGATTCTCTTCCTGCCGCGTCTTCTTTGTGTTGTGTGTGTGTACCTGGTATTAGAGTTTTCTCATGTTTCTTTTTTGGTCATGCTAACCATCAACCATGCTATTGTATTTGTCTTTCATTCTCGACCCAGCGCACATGCTATTTTAAGGTATCGTCTCATCTCCTCTAAAGATAATTTAAAGGTATTATTATTTTCTTTTTATCTTTTTTTTTAATAAAGGGCAAGGTATTATTAGCTTCAGTCGTGTGCAATTAGTGATGAATATGAACAAGAGGGCCGTACAGGGATGATCGGATGCACATCAGGATGTGTTAGATCCAATTTTGGGTCCAAACAGCAAAGTCCGTAGGGGTAGCACTGCTTTGCTAGTCAATTATTTACATCTCTCAGCTTAATTTAATTATTAAATGAATTAAATCTTCTATTAGTAAGTTATCGAAAGATGTCACAATCCAATCACTTTTTCCGATTTAAGCACCGACAAAGCACATGAAAGATTATTAAAGGTACACATACATACAATGTTCAGGTCCAACCCAAGGCAAGGGGGCGTGCTAAAACCAATGTACACGGAACGGAAACAAACATAAAAAGAGACACGAAACGGAACCAAACCAGACACATAACCCCACCCTCCAAACCGTCTCTATCTTCTGTCTGGCTCACTCTTTCTTTCTATCCTCTTATCAATCATCATCGCACATCACCAGTCCCATTTTCATCGTGTACAAATTTCGCCTACTTTCAGTCAAAAAGGAGTCATTCAAAGAAACAAAAAAAGCAAATAAAAAATACCTACTTGGCCTAACGGCCTTAGCCGGAGCACAACTCTTGCAGGTGCAGTGCAGCTGAATTTTGTACCAAACTTGAAACAAGTACTGAGAGACCGGTCGTGATTCTTTCTAGTTCACTCGCGAAGCCATAGGAATAGAATAAATAAAACAGCAAAACAAGGGTCAACATTCCTTGCCCATTTATTTACTACTCTTTTTTTTTTTACAGCCGTTTTATACAACACATTATTCACCTGCACTGCTTACAACACCTGACTTCCTTAAGCCCCAAGCAATGAATCCTGAACAAGATTATCGTCACTCGTCATTCATTTTATTTAATGAATGGTCGGAAACGAGTCAGACTTTCAAATGATTACCAAAGTCTTAACATCAACACACTTAACAAAATTAAAAACATAATCCTGTAGCGACCAAATTGAGATAATTCGAAAACTGAGTTGATTTCTTTTACATACTTGTTACTAAGCAATTCTCAAACACGCACACCGCACTGACAAAGCTGTCTCTCCTTTTCGTTACCCTTTTATTTTCTTAGCAACCAAACAGTTGAATACGACCAACCCTAAAGTGAAAGAAAACAAATCAAAATACACACGAACATACACAATTGAGTCAAGATCGTCTTTTCCTTTTCAAAGATCCAGCAATTACAGAGGTTTTATCTTGCCCAGCCCTCGTAGTAATCATCAATGCCAGCAACTTATATATGTCAACATCTAAGAAGAAGATATATATCTTACACCAAAAGCATGAAAAAGTAAAAATATGAAAATATAACGTTTTTGTTCACGACGAAGGACTCGCCGAAGCTGAAATTGTAGGTGACGTGACCGGAAATAGTGGCAAAAGCCGAGGCTCGACGTCTCTCGTAGTACTGGCAGGCGGTGGGTGAAAGTAAAATCCTCTTTCTTTAATTGCTTTGTCCTCTGCATCAGTGTTTAACAAATTGCCGATACTACTATTGTTCAAGGGACCATGGCAGTTGATGTAATTTGGCGTTGCGGATCGGTCAAACGGGTCCGGTATCAACGGGGTCACGGGGCTGAGAGCAAGAGCCGGAAAGTCGAGGATGCTCGGAGACAGGATCTCGGGTTTCCTTGGAGAAAACCCAGAACTGGGTGGCGCGAGAATCGGGTTCAAAGGATTGATCTTGAGGCTCTTGAGGGAGCTTCTACGTTCATAGAGCTTGAAACCGGAAGATTGGTTCTTTTTGGGCATGGTCTTGATAGGGGGAATGTTATAGGAGGAATGAGGTTTGGGGGACGAGTCGGGTTGAGACGCGGCAGGGGCGATGATGGTGGTTCCCGGAGACCCGGTTAGCATTTGGACGACTTGTTTGAAGGAGGAGGTATCGGCTTGAACAAAGGTTGTAGGGCAAGGATTAGAGGGTTCGGATCTGTTGATGAGTCTTGGTGAAGGAAATGGGTTGGTGTTGTTAACAACACAGTTGGTGGTGTTGGTAGAGGTGTTGATGCTATTGCTGGTGCTAATGCTATTACTAGTGCTGCTGCTGTTGCTATGGTTTGCTAGTGAAGGTATGAGAGATTGGGGGTTGTGCTTGTCTTTGTGTCTTGGTGATGAGATTTCCATCTTTGGGCTGTTTTTCTTTCTCTGTTAAGCTCCAGTATGAGGAAGAGGATAATGTATGAAAGAGTGAGATTATGTGATGAGCATGAGAGAATTTCTTTGGTTTGGCGAGAGTTGTTTAGGTGGTGACTTGATCCTTTGAAAGTTTTCCACTCAACCACTCTCTTAAAACGGCTTTGGCCATCACACTCCAATCCAAACTTGTCTCTTTATTTTTCGAAGGTATTAGATGTCCGTGTAATGGAACAATACAGCTATGTCCCGATGAGATGACATGATGCAGGCTTCTATTGAAAATTAAGATGATACCTTTGTTTCGGCATATATGCATTCATCTTAGGTCATACGAGGATGAAAATGTGATTTATTTTTTTTTCTTTTTTTCAATTAGCATGTCCGAGTCTCAACAACATTTACAAGCGTTGCTTTTTCTTTAGTGTATTATAAAGATAAAAATATACTTTATTGCTTTTTTTAACTTGTGAGATTCAATGCCTTCTGTTCTGACGAAACACATATCATGGTAATAATCTCATACACATATATTGTACAAAGTAATAGAAAAAGTAAATATTAACGTAAGCATCAAATTTGAATGTTTTTTTAATCGTGTAGATGTATACTTTGAATAAAAGAATTAGTCAGAGTTTCATTGTTTGGATCTTTATGACGAGTATTTCAAAGAAATGGAGTGTTATTTTTTCTTGTCATACCTTTTTCATTTGTAACCATTTGATTTATTAATAAAAAATTTGCACTAATGAATGGTTGACCCAACTCATGACTAATACAAATCGTCAATAGGAACATTAAACTTAAGAATAATCAACATCTCATTTGAAAGCAAAATTGGGAAAACTTGGATCTGAATATGCAAGAGTCAAAGGAAACTGAAGGACACGAGCTCTGAAAGTGAGGGTTCCTTCCCTCGATGGGAAACTCCAGTCTCCAGCTGGTAAAGTGCCGCTGGTGTTGTGTAGAAATTCAGACAAAGATGTGTGGGCCCAACTCTGACTCAAAAAGGGGGAAATTTGAATGTTTGTCATTGACTTGGTTGTTGGTGTGGTAATGACTTGAATGCCGAATGATACTCTTCTTTCCTTTGCTTTTCTTTTTCCTATTCATCGTTTGGCATTGACTCGGGAGTTGTTGGGGTAATAACGACCACAATGCCCAATGATTCTCTTTTCTTTTTCCTATTCTCTATTAACAACAAATACAATAATTGTTAAGATATTTATTATATATCTCATTATTTAATTTTAGCATTTTTAATTATTGGATCTTTAAGATAATGCAAGTCTTAAATTTTAAATTAAGATGAGGTATAACCAAGTAATACTTTTTATTTGAATTGATTTTTGGATAATGGTTCAAGTATAAAAGAATTCTATCTTGAATAGGAATGTGAGTGGATCACGTTGTATGGGTTGTAGGACATTGATCGTGGTTTTTCAATGTGTGTAATTTCTAATTAATAACCTCAATGATCTGCAAGCGTACGAGTTGTTTATGTAATACCTAAGATGTTGATTCTACGAGGAGGGATAATTTAATCCTAAAATCTAAGGCAAAAACAATTCGTAATAATTCAAAATGTAACAAAACTAAGGCAAGAATTTAATTCAATTACGTAATTCAATTCCAAAAATTAATTACGAAATATTAACAAAGTAGCAGTTGCAACCCACACTCAAGAATCAATCTAAAAGTACTATTAGTTGAGAGAAAGGGGAATTTTTATCTATTTTTAACGCTAACCTAATCGATTATCGATTATCGGATTATTGGTCCTAGACGATCCTAAGGTTGATTATTCTCTCTCGAGTTATTTGGTAAAAGTATTAAGCTGGGTGAGGGCCCTGCAGACATAGGCAAAGTGTGACAAACTACGTTAACAAATTTTAGTGTTGATTTATTTTGATGTGTTTAATCTTTTTAATTTTCTGTTTGTGCTAGAAATGATTGTGAAAAATCTGTAAGTTTGCGAAACCGTCACATCCTTTGGATTTACAATTAGTATCAGAGTAGGTCATGAAATTAGAACTTGGTATAGCAAGTTGGTGTAAATTCGCGTTTCGCAAACATGGCTACAAGAGAAGGTGCATCGATTACCAGGTCACTACTGTTAGATGGTTCAAATTATACTGCATGGAATGCAAGTATGAGAGTTTTTATTTAGTCATAGGGAACAAAGGCATGGAACTTGGTGTTACATAGTTGGACATATCCAGTAATAACTGATGACAAGGGAGAAGTAGTACTGAAAGACCCATCTAAGTGGACAAGAGCTGAAGAAGAGAGAGCACTTGGAAATTCTCAAGCCATGCATGCCATCTTTAATGCTATTGATGAAGGTCACTTTTCAATGATATCAGTTTGTGAATCAGCTAAAGAAGCGTGAGATACTTTACATACTATATATGAGGGATCAAAATCTGTGATAACGTCAAAACTTCAGATGTTGGTTGTGAGGTTTGAATAGCTGAAGATAGATGATAGTGAAACCATTGGAGACTTCTTTAAGAGATTGCACGATATAGCAAACCAAGCACATCAACTCGGAAAGAAATACTCTATCCTGAAACTAGTAAATAAGACGTTTAGATCACTACCTCCAAGGTTTATTCCTAAAATTGCAGCAATTGAGGAGGCTTATAACATCAATGATTTGTCGTTAGAGAAGGTAATTGGAATTCTTACCAATTTTGAAATGAATTTGTTAAGGGGAAAACAAGAAAGAAGCAAATGATTGCCACAACAAACTAAAACTAGAAAAGGTATGAATGATGTAGAAGATCAATCCGACGAGAATGAGGATCTGGTATTGTTAACACGAAATTTTAGTAAGTGGCTGAAAAGAGTGAAAAAGGACAGACTCGAATTTAAACAAAATGGTGGGAGCTCATCGAATAATAACTTCAAACAAAAAGTCAAATCTCAAAAGGGTGAAAGAAAGGTGAAGAAAATTCAATGCCATGAGTGTTAAGCCTTCGGACATGTTCAAGCAGAATGTGCTTACACCTTGAAGAAGAAAAAAGGGAAATCTTTTACGAGCACTTAGAGTGAGAATGAATCCAAAAGTGAACATGGTAGTGAAGAAGAAATTGTGAATAGTGCTGCGTTAGTTGCTTTATAACAAAAGTCTAGTTGCTTACTTAGCAACAACCAAGAAGGAAGTGATTGATGACAAAAACGTGAGTAAATTAGAAAATTTTGGGAAAAACACAAACAAATCAAATCAAAGCTCAATATTAGATTATAACAATGATGACAGTACTTCGGATGATAAAAAGGAAGATATTTGTGAAGCCTATGAGTTAATGTATACTAAATGGGTCCAAATATGTAAGCAAAATGAGAAGTTGAAGGAAGAAAACTCTACCATGAAGAACACCATTCAAGACCTTGGGAAGAAGTTGTTATCCACAATAGATGAGCTTAATGAAATAAATTTGAAGCTGATCAGTACGAAAAAGGGAATAAGAATGTTAAATAGAGGTACCGAAAAGTTAGAAAAATTGTTGGAAATCGGTAAGATAAAAAGGGATCTTCAAGGTTTGGGCAACAAAGGTGAATGATGAGAAAAATAATGCATCCAGATCTGTCTAAGGAGAAACCTCAGGGAATAATCGAAGGTTTGTTCCAATATGTCATTTTTGGGGTTATTAGACAAATAAGGCCGAGATGTTATAAGTTACTACAGATGTTGTTCCACAGGACCAAAAACTGAAAGAGCATACATTTCTCACAAAATTTCCAACAGCAGTCCATAATTTCGAAGCACACTTGGGTTAAAAAGAGTCAATTGCAAGCTCTCTTAGTTCTTAAACCTATGAAGGCGACTTCGCATAATGGTTGGGATTTTGACAGTGGATGTTGACGTCATATGACAGGAAAAAAGGTACTTATCAAATTATCAAAGTTGTATGGATGGACATATGACATTTAGAGATGGAAAGAAGGCTTTGGTAATTGGTAGAGGGAAGTTAAGAGTGGATAGAATGCCACATTTAAAAAATGTGCTTTATGTCAATGGATTAAAAGTCAATTTGGTGAGTATAAGTTAACTTTGTGATAATGGTTTATTGGTTAAATTTACAAGTGATGAATGTAGAGTGGTAACTGAGCAAGGAGAATGCCTTATGAGCGGCAAACGATCAGCAGACAATTGCTATATGTTGTAGGTCACCATTACTTGCAAATCAGCCTCATATGACAATAATATAGACCTATGGCATTAAAAGCTTGGACACATCAACTATAAGCTCATTAGCAAGTTGAAGAAATTAGAAGTTGTGAAATGTTTAACCTCAATGAACAAAGAAGACAAATCATTATGTAGTGCATGTCAAATGGGTAAGCAGATGAGAGTGCACATAAAAAGTTTAGATACGTTACTTCCTCATATATACTTGAATTAATTCACATGGATTTGGTTGGTCCAACACAACATGATAGCATTGGTAGGATGAGATACTTTTTAACTTATGTTGATGATTATTCTAGATACACTCTGGTATCATTTTTAAAAGAAAAATCATATGCTTTCAAGAATTTTAAAAGCCTATGCGTGTAGGATATGAATCTGAAAAATATGGCAGTGTTGAGAATTTGATCAGATTACGGAAGAGAGTTTGAGAATGCAAGCTTCAATGGTTTTTGTGATGAGTATAACATCATATAAGAAATTTTAGCACCTAAAACTCCACATCAAAATGGAGTTACCAGAAGGAAAAATATAACACTTCAAGAAGTGGCCAGATCCATGTGTCTATGTAATTTTGGGTTGAAGCAATCAACACAACATACTGCATATGTAACAGAGTTTATCTTAGAAGTATCTTAAACATAACATCTTATGAACTCTGGAAGGGAAAGAAACCAAATGTGAGTTACTTTCATGTTTTTGGCAGTAAATGCTGCATCCTTAGAGATCGGGAACAACTCAAAAAATTGAAGAGCAAGAGCGATGAAGGGATCTTCATTGGTTATTCAACTCACAATAAAGTATACCGAGTGTTTAATCAAAGAATCAAGAAAGTGTTAGAATCCATAACTGTGGTGACAGATGATGTGTTTCAATTAAATACTATAGGGGCAGGAGAGAACATGCAAAATCGGACTCGCGAACCAGCTCAAACAAGCAATGATATAAGAACCAAAAATTGCCTAAATCTGTAGTTAGTTGTTGTTGATGAAGTAACCGCACAAACTAAAGAAATGTTAGTTACTTCAAATGATGAATCCTCCAAAACACTTGGTGAGGAAATAGTTCCTTTAAATACTCAAAACCCAAGAGAAATTGATCCAGATCAGGATCCTTCCTCACGAATCAGAAGAAGTCATCCAATAGAAAATATTATTGGAGATGTAAGTGAAAGAAGAAAAATAAAAGAAAGAAAACTAGTCGATTACTGAGAACTTACAGGATATTTGTGCTACACCTCTTCAATCGAGCCTAAAAATATTAAAGAAGCCTTACAACATGAGTTCTGGATAGCAGTTATGCAGGAACAATTGAATCAATTTCGACGAAATGATGTATGGGAATTAGTGCCAAGACCATCAGATATGAATGTGATTGGAACAAAATGGGTATTTTGTAATAAAACAGATGAAAAGGGCAATGTAACTAGAAATAAAGCAAGGTTAGTAGCTCAAGGATATTCTCATATTGAAGGAATAGACTTCAACGAAACCTTTGCACCAGTAGCACTACTTGAGTCTATTAGACTATTGTTGGGTATAGCATGAGTGAAAGGCTTCAAGCTTTACTAGATGGACGTGAAGAGTGCGTTTTTTAATAGGTTTATACAAGAAGAGGTATATGTTAAGCAGCTGAAAGGATTTATTGATTCAGCCCATGCAGATCATGTTTTTAAGCTGAAGAAGGCTTTTTATGGTCTTAAAAAGCGCCAAGGGCTTGATACAAAAGACTCACACAATATCTCATCAAGTAAGGCTATGAATGAGGTAGTGTTGACAAAACTCTATTTATAAAGAAATTCATATTTGATTTGATGATTGCTTGAATTTATGTTCACAATATTGTGTTTGGTTCCACTCATCCTAAGATGGTAGATGATTTTGTTAAATTAATGATGTATGAATTTGAGTGAGTATCGTCGGTGAACTGAACTTCTTTTTAGGTTTGCAAATTAAACAAGTGAAGGATGAAAATTTTGTACTGCAAACCAAATATGTGAAGAACTTAATAAAGAAGTTTGGACTTAAGAATGCTAGACATACGAGAACACCTACGAGTGTCTCTACGAAGTTAGATAAAGATGAGAATGGCAAAAGTGTTGACGTTAGCCTCTATTAGAGCATTATTGGGAGCCTAAAATAGTAAGTAGACCAGATATATGTTATAGCATCAAAGTATGTGCTCGCTATCAAGCTAATCTGAAAGATACACACTTGACAGTAGTAAACAGAATCATTAGGTACATAAGCAGTACATTTGAATTTGGAATTTTGTATACATGTGACTCTACATCCCATCTAGCTGGGTATAGTAATGCGGAATAGGTTGGAAATTTAGACAATCGGAAAAGCACTTTACGAGGTTGTTTCTTCCTAGGTAACATTCTAATTTCCTGGTACATTAAAAAGAAGAATTCAATTTCACTATCAACCGTAGAAGTAGAATATATTGCTGCAAGAAGTTATTATTAACAACTTCTTTATATGAAATAGATGTTGAAAGATTATGAAATTGGTTAGGATGTACTGACAATCCTATGTGCTAACAAGAGAGCTATAGACATCTCGAAGAATCTGATTTAGCATTTGCAAACGAAACATATTCATTTGAAGTATCACCTTATCTGAGAGCTTGTGGAGGACAAAATAGCCACCTTGTTGTATATGTCTACACAAAAGCAACTGGCGGGCATCTTTACGAAACCTTTTGACGTAGTCAGATTTGAACTTCTTTAATAGGCCTTAGGACTTTGTGCCTTAAATTATTAATGTAAGTAAAAAAAATGAAGTGTGATTTCAACAGGGATTAAAATCCCTAACTTCCTTTATACTCTTATTCTGCTGCCGACACATATGCCGCTCTTCATCTCTCCTTCAGTTGACATTCAAGCTTCTATTTAGTTGAATTGAAGAATCTTTTCACTTTTATTTAACATCATCATACGTTTTTGGTTCCATCGAAGACTCTCTCTCACTCTAATTAGTGTGGGCACTCTCTATCACTTGGAAATCTCTCTCGGGTATAACTCTCTCTCTACGCTAGTGTCAATCTTTTAATTTGCTTAGGTTTTTGTTGTTAAACATCAAAATGTCCAAGAACAAGGAGAAATATCCCTCTTCGGTTGTGGAGAAACCACTGGTGGCATCCATTCATCGTTCAAATCGTCTATTGTTGAACCCGATGGTTGGGGTCGTCTTCAACTGCTCTTATTAAAATTCCTGACACCACCTCAGTTTGAAATAGACCACCAGAATGTGATGACGCCATGTGGGTGCTGCTTTCCATAGTCAAAGACTCTTCATCTGATTCAGACAAGGTTCCCAGTGCAGCTGCTCCACCGACTGCTCCTTTTACGGTCACTCAAAAATGAACAAAGCAGCGAGCTTGAAAAATAGTCCGTGCACCTCGACAAATTTCTTCTGATAATTTGACATTGAATAATGCGGTATTGTTCAAATTTTACTCTTCTAAAGTTGAACGTAAATGGGAGACTCTTACTAATATCAGGTTAGTTCTTGACTGTCCAATTAATTTAGATGAATTTCAACGGTATCAATTGGATGTTTTGTTATCTGAGAGGAAGTTATTACAAGCTGCGTTGCTATTAGAACATTATGATGCTGAACTGGTAAAAGAATTTTATTGCAATATGACTGGTGATTTATTGACTAATATTGCTTTGAGCTATAAATTGGGGTACGTATGGGATTGACTAGTACAATTTGATGCTGATAGACTGAATATTTTTATAAGGTTTGATAATCTGATTGGAGACCAAGTTTAAGATGATAATTGGATTGTTTCGAATGATCTGATAGCTACTGTGTTAACTGGAGAAAATTTAACTTCTTGGCCATCTAATTAGGTGCTATGCTTCTCTATGCTGACACAAAAGTATTTTCTAATTTATAAGTTAGTTTTAGCTAATAGATGCCTAGTACGCATGTTGTTTTAGTTTATCTAGTGCAGGCTAAACTAGTCTATGCCATTGGTACTGTGGTGAATTTCAATTTGGGGCAACTCATAATTGACGCTATGTTAGCTATTGGGGGCAAGTCGCATTCCTGCTATATTTTTCATGTTTGATTTCTCAATTTTTATATGTCAATGGTGTCCCTCAGTCGGAGATGAGCATACTTGAATCAGTCACTTTGATGAACATCTTGCCAAGAATTTTCAAGCAATCACGGGTCATGGATTTGCCCTATACGGGGTTCCTCTGTCAATCCTTATGTAGCTTTGTTTACTGAAATTGAGCAGATTAAAGGAATTTTTCAAGTGGGACTTTATGCTCTTTGTCAATTGAAGCAGCGGGTTATTCAATTATCTGATGCCTCTTAACTTTTCTTTTTGGCATCCTTTGTCCCAAAGGGGGAGAAAGCTTGGGTTGGTATTTGGTTATTTTGAGTTTTTTGTGAATTTTGGATGCTTTTGTCTGTGCTTGGACCTTGGATTGAGGGGGAGTATTGTGACTTTAATATTTATATATCCAATTATCTTATTTATGGGGAGTTTCTTATTTGTGACAAAACTGCCAAAAAGGAGGAGAATGTTAAGATATTTTTTATATATCTCATTTTATAATTTTGGCATTTTTGATTATTGGATCTTCAAAATAATGTAAGTCTTAAAATACAAATTAAGATGAGGTATAACCAAGTAATACTTCTTATTTGACTTGGATTTTTTGGATAATGGTTCAAGTGTGAAAGAATTCTATCTTGACTATGAGTGTGTGTGGATCGCGTTGGGTGGGTTGTAGGACATCGTATGTGTCATGACCCAGAACCACATTAGGCATATGTTAACCACCGCATACCTAGGCTAAGGATACTCACGTTACCCTTAACCGGATTATGCAAGGCTAAGTAACTAACTTTTAAAAATATTTGGATAGCACAATGACTGTATTTTGAAAATCCTAAAGCTTAATTAAAACAACTGTAAATCAGTTTTAAATGCACTTCGATATTCACATTAAAACTCAACCACAACTTTTAGAATTTTAAGTCCACTCAAGAGCAATCTCAACGACAATACAAAAGGTTCATACAGAAGGTCATTAAAAAACCATAAGATAGTCAAGAGTTAATTTACAAAATTATAGAGTTTATCAACATAATTATGAGCCACTATACAATAAAAGTGTAAAATAAAGGCTACCTGTGTACGATAATGCCCCGAAATGTCAAAAGATTGCACGAACCACTCAGACCTTTCATCAAATTAACCTGCATGGTTAGGAAGTGGAGGGGGTGCGTACACTATGTATTTAGTGAGCAATAAAAAACACATATCACAAATAGAACCTGGTACACGTCAAGACGGTCTACATAACCTAAGGATGGTTTTACGTATCTAACATGCATGTCACCACCTATGAAGTGAATATACATGACATAGAAACACATAGGCCTAGTCTATTACTTATCCCATACTGGTTTAGAACCACGTAGGCATAGCCTATTAATCACTCATTCAGTGAACATAGGTTCCAGTTCTAGTACACAAGAGCAGAAAAGAATCACATGTAAAATCAAATCTCGTCAGGAAGCCAAATCTCAAAATAGGCAAAAATAGTTATGTGTGTCACCACTAGTCGACCAAACTAATGTGCACAGCTACTGATTCTCGGTGTTGGTTCGACTTTCATCTGTGGTGAGTCTAGACTACGGTCGACAAGAGTGTCATAACCCTAAGTGATAATCTTGTCTGTGATTAGATCTCTAAGTGTGCAATCAACCACAAGTCCTATAGAAAGGTGTCGTTATGAGGACTCAACTTTTACGTACCAGCGTTAAAGGGTATGGGGGTTGCTAAATCTATTGTGCCTAGCACACGAATGTCCAATCGTAATCTCACTAATCACAAAAAAACATATACAATTTTTTAGTACTAAAATTAAGTAAAGTACCATGCCTTTATTTATCGGTCCAACCGATAAAATGGAACTTTCCCATGGCTCTAAGCTAAAAGAGAACACATACATGTAGCATACATGACTCGATTACGTATATGTAAGTTCCAAAACATTATTTCATGCAGTGAAAGTCATCTTTTGCACTCTAAGTGCAAAGTTATTAAAAAATGTAGTTTCAGAAAATAAAATGTTGTCCTTTTCACTTCAAGTGTAGGTTTGTTGAAAACAATATCATTCCTCAAAATACGAAATAAAAACATCAGTTTTACTCCAAGTGTAAAGATTTATTCAAAACAATGTCGTTTATTAAATACATAAGTATATTAGCATTTATTTGAGATTCAATTCTACTATACATTACCTAGGTTCAAAATTCACATATAAGTCATCATGCATGTCTTGGATTGTCTTAGTCCCATTTGAGAGATATGTTTTTCCCAACTCACCTAAAAAAAAAGTGTACACTCCTTTGACTTCAACAATCCTCGGTATGAGTTCTTTGATCCACAACTCCCGAGCCTTTATACATACAATATGCAATGTATTTACTACTCAAACATGTATCCCATATTTATACGCATCACATAAGTGTATAAAACACAATATCACTATTTTTAAGCTACAAGATTTGGCTATTAAGCTTCTCACATGATTGCTTCCCTTATTATTCGCATACGCTTTCTTTTGCATTTTCTAAGGCATTTAATGCCTTTGATCCAATAATTTCAAAGCATAATTAAGCACATTTTTATCCAAGAACATTAGGTCACTACTCATCAATCTATGCAAAAATTCAAGT
>JANZXP010000002.1:22865952-22887485 GCA_027576715.1 Erythroxylum flavicans
GTCATTATAGAGAACTCAATGTATGTGAAATTTATGATTTAATATTAATGCTTAATAATTATCACTTACTAATATAAATGTTGCCTTCTGATAGGACCAAATACAAGAAAGCATCCAACGACAGTCTCAGTAGTCTAAAGATGTTGATGAGACTGAAAACCTATCTTCATGCAGTAGGTGGTAGGGATTGTCAGGGAAGGATATTTGGCTTAGGTTCATTTGCAAATACATTTTATTGCAGTCCTCTACGTCCAGTACAGCATCATCTAGTAGACGGTTCACAACCAATGAAGTCCAAGAACTTCGAAGCACAATGCAGACATTGAAAACTCAGTTGCAACAGTCGATGAATCAGCTGCAAAATCGATGTAGTACATATCTCAGCTCTATAATAAGGTGGATGAGTTGAAGTATACGGGTAGTACCTCAGCGCAACAATCAGAATATCCACCGTCTCTAAATTAATATTGTACTTTTGGTCATTTTATTTGAATTGTGAAAACTTATTATGCATAATTTAATGTTTTTATTATCAATTAAGATATTTTCAACTTTATATCATCAATCAAATTTATGTTTTGAAAAATTAAATGTATGCTATTACATTAATAGTTGTTTAAATTATGCATTAATTACAACTTCATCAAATAAAATTTATTGACAATATTGACGGTATATTATCAAAAAAAATTTGATTTATTTACCGATGGATATGAGAGGATCCATTGGTAAAATTAGAACCATTACTGATGGAAGAAGACTGACCGTCGGTAATCACAGACGGAATAACCACTTCCGTCCGTAAACTCACCGACAAAAAAAGAATCACCATCGGTAATGTTTAAACAACCTTACCGACGGAAAAGCATAAACCGTCAATAAATTTACAGACGAAATAACCAATCTTAAGTCGTTGGTAATCACAGATGAAATAACCAACCCTAAGTCGTCGGTAATCACAGACGGAATAACCAACCATATACCGTAGGTAATCACAGACAGAATATCCAACCGTAGGCTGTCAGTAATCACAGACGGAATAACCAACCGTAAGTCGACAGTAATCATAAATGGAATAACCAACCGTAGGTCGTCGGTAATCACAGACGGAATAACCAATTCCGTCCGTAAACTCATCGACGGAAAAAACATAACCGTCGTTAATGTTTGAACAATCTTACCGATGGAAAAGCGTAAACCGTTGGTACATTTACCGACGTAAAGGCATGTTCCGTCGATAAATATACCAATGGGTAAGAGTCCGTCTGTGAATTTACCACCGGGATATTAGTTTCCGTCGGTAAATTTATCGTTCTGTCAACAAATTTAAGGTAAATTTATTGTTCCATCAATAAATTTACCGACGATACATTAGTTGTCTGTCGGTACATTTATCAACGGAGCATAAACTTCCGTCAGTAATTATTAGCTACGGTAGCTTCTACGACACCTTTGTCCATCGGTAATATCCGTCGCTAATATTACTTATCGACGGAATGTTAATATTTTTCATTGGTAATGTCTGTGGGAAAACAACGTTTTTCTTGTAGTGTTCAATGAAATTAGTCGTCGTCGTCGTCATCATCATCATCATCATCATCATCATCATCACCACCCAGTCCGAAATTTCGCTATGAAGCAGGGTCTGGGAAGGTCCTGTAGTACGCAACCTTACCCCTACACAGTAGAGAGGCTGTTTCTGGTGGACCCACATGCAAATGAGACAATATACGAATGTTGCAGGTTACAGAAAAATCAACAGAAAATAAATGAAAAATACCTGAAGAAGGGGGTCAAGCTGCGTGAGTCGAAAAGGCTACTAAATCCAATCCCTCCTTGTCTCGCAGTAGGTAAGGTGGCCATCCTCAGAACCTCAAATGGGGTGACCCCTTAGTGACCCTCTGTCTGGTCTTATAAACTGAATAACGTGCCCCAGCAGCTCTTAGGGACTACTGTACTGCTTTTGAATATCTAGTACGGTTAATTCGTTACACAGTTAATTCTTTACCCTAATTCGGTCCCTCCAAACTTTTCTATAACTAGCCACTACCTCATTTAGTGCTAACTTTGACATATCCTCTTTGATTACTTCCCGCCAGTTCTTGTAAGGCCTCCCTCTTCTTCTCTTATAATCATTAAGAGTTATTCCCTTGCAGCTTTGTACCGGAGCATCGGCCGGCCTCCTACGCACATGCTCATACCACCTAAGTCTAGTCTCTCTCAACTTGTCGGCAAAGCTGGCTACCTGTAGTCGATCTCTCACCTCCTGATTCTGAACCTTATCTCTCCTGGTAATGTTACACATCCATCGAAACATACACATTTCTGCTACCAACAACTGTTTTATATGTCTACGCTTGGCAGGTCAACACTCTGCCCCGTATAACATAGTGGGACGAATCACTATTCTATAAGACTTCCCCTTGAGTTTTAAAGAAATCTTCTTGTCACATAGAGCCCCTGATGCACTCCTCCATTTGGCCCAACTTGATTTAATATGATGGATTATATCCGCATCTATATTACCATCACTCTGGATGACAGACCCGAGATACTTAAAACTCGTCCACTGTGGTATGACGTCAGCCCCAATTGCTACTGCCCCCTCATTCTCCAACGGTCCCTAGAGAAGTTGCGTGCTACATACTCCGTCTTAGACCTGCTTATTTTAAAACCTTTCTACTCTAAAACCTTTCAACGAAATTAGTGTTACCAACTAATTGCGGTAATTTTAGATTTGCAGACATAAGCTTTGAAAGTGAATGAAGGTAAATCTTAATAAAACTAGCCAAATCAAAATGTTCAAAATGAAAACATAAATTAAATCATCTTTTAGTTCAAAGAACATCATAGCTTTTACTAAAATGTAAATCTAACTTCATCTTATGAAAAAGGTCTTTCAGTTGATTTTGTTACAACGTATTTCCTTTTTTTAGCACAAAAGGATGCTTTTTATACATATAACTAGACAAATTGTATGAATTAATGAGTCTAATTCTAACTTCTATGTATGACTAAAAAATATTTGAAAATTAAAAATAATAAACAATTATTAAAATATTTGTCTTGGAAATTATTATTATAACACTAGTCATCATCCATGTGTTTTGGGTGCTTTCAGTTACAGCTATGAATTCACATGTATATGTACTGTAAAGGCTGTTACTCTGATCAGAAATAAAACATAAAAAGGGCTCATAATCTCGGACCAATTTAATGGATTATTAGAATTAAACATCCATAATTATAATTATCATCCAAGGCGGTGGTCAAGCTGAAGAAACTAACCCGCGTCCACTTGCGTGTCCAAACCAGAATTTTTTTTTTGGATAAATAGGAATAGAAACAAGTGCTTATTAACATCAGTCATATTCTATACGGTTGACTAACTGTTAAGGTAGTTCGGTATCCAATGTTAGCCAAAAGGTAAACTATTTATGCAGTTTCATAGTTCATATGCATGATGCAAATATTGGAAAGCGAAAGGAGTTACTGAAATAGTGGACGTCATATTAGTTCACCTGTTGTAATAAATAAACAATAAAATGATTATTCTTAGGAATAAAATAAAATGATTATTATTTTTTTGATTTATTACTAAAATTTTTTTATGTGAATATCTGGCTTGAAAAATATTTATTATATTAATTTTCTTATTATAATAGATATTTTTATTAGTTTTTATTAATTTATGAAAAATAGTCACTATTGTATTATAATAATAACAATTATTATTATTATTATTATTATTATTATTATTATTATTATTATTATTTTCTTCTTTTTATTATTGTTATTATTATTATTAATAACACATCACATACGCATGTATGTATCGACCTCAGCAAATATACAAGTGGACTCTTCCACTAGGATCACATTTATGAAAATTCGGATTGATTGGAGCTTCAAACATGCATTTGAACCACTTGAAAACATCAAGGAATAAATTCTAGTAATTTGTATACATCATATCCCACATACTTACATGCGTTGGTCTTGATGATATGATGTCAAAGGCCATCAGCCTCCACTTAGGTATCAAGTTTTGAGATTGTAGTTGAAGGCTGTTGGATCACGGTTATTCGGATAAGCATAACTGTTTTTGCTAGGCTACCTTGACTAGGCATTTTGTTAGAGCCGTATAAGCGTAGCGATTGGGTTGGGTCCTGTTGAATATTGTTAACAGATGGCTAGTTAGTATGGCACCACGAACATTCTATGGTTTGGGCCTTATTATTGAATTAATTACACCTATCGCTTGAATGTACTGGGCCACTGTAAGATCCTTCAGAAAGTTGTCCCTCGGCTCTAGGCCATCCAATATTTACATGCAAGGCTCACTTATTTAATTGAACATAATATTCAAATTTTTCTTGATTTTTGATTAATATAACTTAAAGTTGGATCCTAATTAACCTTAACAATTTTAATTTAACTTAATCATAATTTATCAAGAACAACCCTAATTTGTATTATCTCTGAATTATACAAGACAAAGTGATAGATAGTCTTTGTTTAACCTTTGATTGACTATATGAGGTTCATATAGTTCGGTCTGCTACTACTACTTCTATCTATTCTATTCCGATTTTATACAAACTAGTGTCGCAGAAATGCAAATTGGGGAGTAGAACAGATAGGATCGTAGCAGAGGCTAAGAACAAGATGTTCTGTGCATGGCAACAGTAAGAGGAAGGAGGAGTAAGGAAAAGGATAACGATTCGGTTAAGATTCGATCGCTGTCATTCACGATGGAGAAGAGGTTCTCCATAGTTGAGTTCCGTCTGGTGCTCTCTAGTGAGTAGGAAATTGTCGATAGAACAAAAACTAATTAGAGTGACCAAATTCAAATGGTTTTTTGGTTAAATTAATTTAAATAAGAAGAAGAAAGCCGTGAAATGGAGATGTAAGCTTGGGAAATAAGTTTTTGTTTGTTAAATTAGGATTAAGTTGAATTATTTTGATTAAAGTAGGGTTATTAGAGTCAATTAGAACTAAGTTCAAGTAATTAAAATTTTAAAAAAATTTTGATTAATATTAATTTATGTTTAATTAAAATGAGTGCTTCCACGTACCATGTGGCATATAAATGATAAAGTAATAACCACATAGCTAATAAAGATTAAAAAAAATGTTATAATAGCCTAATATGGCATATAATAGATGGAGGTCCCGTCAAGATTTTTATTTCAGGATTCAAGGTTAAATATTTTAAAATGTTAAGTTTCATGAATAGTTGGAAATATTAGGGTTTAATTGATATTTTAATTTAAATATTAGGATTAAAAATATACTATTTACTTCTTCTTTTTTTTGAAGAGTACTATTTACTATTTTTATTAATAGCTAAAGATGTTGCGTTTAAATTAAATCAACCCGTTTAAGTTTACGGATCTATAATAAAATGGGTCTTCATTATCATATAATTGTCTTCATATATTTGAAATGGGCAAAAAGTGTGTTTTTTTATTATAACTTTTTTTATCAAAATATAAGTTAGACTTAACATTTCAAATCATTCAAAATAAATCTTAATATTTTTAAAACGATATAAACCTTAAGTTGATAAAAATTTAGACAAAATTAAGTCTCCAGTTATTATTTATCACATTAGTACGGAATTAATGTGATTTAACCCTAACAAACCCTTTTAAACCCAAAAACCTTAATTATTCAAAGTTTCCAAATTGATTTATCTCTTCCACATAAAGGAGAGCTTGTAAGAACGAAATATATGGATTTTGAAGAATGGAAGGTAGATGCGATCTCACATCGATTATACACCTAAATCATACAAAGGAGAGCTTGTAAGAAGCAAAGAAAAAAATATTGCATTTTGATGATGGAAGCAAAGACATGAAATTTAAGGATTTTAAATAGAAAGCAATTGAAATTCCAATTTTTTAATCCCAACTAATCTAAGAAAAAGTCAAAAGAGGAGTAGAAACATCAATAACCTAACAATAGTAAGAAAGAGAAGTAAGGTTGAAAGTGAAAGTTAAGAAATTAGGGAAGCGAAAAAGAATGCATAATGATAATTTAGATTAGAAGAGAAGAGAGACGTCTAAGCTGAACTAAACTGAATTCCACTATAGAGACAAACCCCTTTATATTGCTTCACTTTTTTTCTTCAACTTCTCTTAATGCCTTTCCTAATCCCAATCCCAATCCTAACTCTTGATGACTCCTTTTCTCTATTTGGAAATAAAGGTGGTATTTCATTGTCGATTCTCCTTCTACATTTTTGTATTTGTATCTACTTTTAGTTTAGATGGTACCATGACAACTAAAACAATATTCCAACGAAAGTCTCACTTATACACGGAGTATAAGGAGGTCTAATAGTATATAACCTTACCACTAACTGCTAGAGAGGCTATTTCTAATAGTACTATAAGAACTATAAAGATAAAAAAAGATCTATAATTTACTTTACTATGTAGACGATTATTAGATGACCAATGATAACCAAGATTCCTACCCTATAGATCTCAAAGCAAATGTACTTTTCAAACTATAGTGTAGTAATTATGAATACTAAGGGTCGATCTCATAGAGATTTCAAGTACTAGTAATTGCCACTTTTCTATTATCTAACCAACATTTAAAGTAATGGTTTGATTAAAACAATAAAACTAAATTAAAAGTTAAGATAAAGAATAACTAAGAACATCGATCATAAGAGAATTGACCAATTCAAATAAACATTACCTAGGTAATGAATCCATTTTATATTTCTTAAGTTATTGCCCCTTTATCACATAATTTAATTAAAGATCACTGGACTATAGAAATTCCTATCTTATATCAATAAATTTGGTTGATACTATCAACACCAAATCCTCGATTAATTAACTAAAATCTCTTTTTAAAACTCCTAAGATTACATTAATCAATTTGTGAATTTCACTATAAGTTTTGACCTTAATTTAAATGATTTATGTCGACCTATCTTTAGTTTGCTACAACTCCTTTTAGTTAGGTAGATATATTTATACAAAAGGATTGTGCAATCTCAATATTGCATGAATATCTTAGATATATTAATTTAAGGACTAATCAAAACATATAATTGAATATCAATGAATCAATAATCAAATTGAATTAAATAATGAATCAAATTATAAGGTTGTTGATTGCAAAACCAGTCCACTAGTTTTACACTCAAAACTGTAAGTATACGAGGTGTAATTTGTAGTAAAGAACAGATATTGATCCATCAAAGATTGTGTTTAGACGCTACTTAATTCAGGCTGCTTCATTTGAGATCCAATTTTAATGAATATAAACTGAAAAATTAAAATAAAGCAAACAACTAACAATGAACAAACGATAAAATAAAAATGCAGAAACTTGGAATTCAAGATTTAGCAATTAGAGATCACTTTTTCCCTATCTTATCTCCCTCCTACCTTGTTAATTGAATTGTGTCTCACCTAAGATGTCCTAATGTATTAACTACCCTCTCTCAAGGTGTAATTAATTGTTCCTAGCCAAATTAAATAGAAATGAGTAAGCAATCTCTCAATCTACAAAATAAATCCACCAATTTAACTAAGTATGAAGTTATCCTATGGGTAATCAACTAATTAGCCGAGATCTCTCATAACTAATCAATTAACTTGATGAATGTAGGTCTATAGAGTGCCAATTCTCATTGTACAACCCTATACAATTTACCCAACTCAAATTCTCAATATATTGCAAGGTATAAGCTCAACATTCATGAAAAGCATCATTCATTCAAATCGACAAAGTAGGAGTTCGATAAGTAGTTTAAAAGCAATCTCTACAAATATCTCAACCACTCATAATGTCATTAGCATCCCTAACAACCAGAAAATCCATAATAAAGATGCTCGAAGAGAAAAAACGAAATAAGAACTAGATGAAGCAAGCTCCTCTTCTTTTCCCAAATATAGAATTATTACATATCTATGAATATGTATGTAATTTTTGCCTTGTAAATACTTTTTGGGAATTATTGCATATCTATGAATATGTATGTAATTTTGTGTAAAGAATGCATGTATGTAAATGTTTTTAAATTAAATGCATGAATATATTTTAGCTTTTTAAAAATTAATTGACTGGATTGTTTGAGGTTGCTTGTGAGTGGATTTGAAATTCAAAATTTATAGTGGAGAATTTGGTGTGAATATAGAAGTTTTTGAATTTTTTCAGGGACTTTGAAAATTTTGAAAATATCAAAATGCAACCATTATGTTATCAAAAATTTTAATAAAAAGATTTTTTAAAAAACCCTACTGTTTATATTTATCAATGTTGAGTTAAAGCTTTTCGCAAAATGGGCAATAGGCTTAGATCTACGAGAACTTTCTAGCTAGATTAGATATCGACTGGAGGGCCACTGTAGATTACCGGGCAGGTCATCTAACTGTTTCATAAGAGGGGCTTGTCATATTATATCCAACTCTTCTCCTAGTTGTTGATGCCTCATCCATAGATATGGTTCCCTCTAAGAAACTTGCCTAAGTAGTTTAGTCCTTTAAATGATCAATGTTAAAATGGAATATTATGCAAGTTAATCTATACAGGGAAGTGATTTTGTTTAAAATTTTCCAAGCTTAAGCCTGGCTTCTAGAATTAGAGGAAAATAGGGATGTTAGAGATATGCTAAGGTATTGCTTCAAGAATTTTTTGACCAGAGGTCTCAGAATACAAAATAGGTTGTGTACCCGTGGAGGAGGACCTCTTTGAGCCCTAAGTTCTTGCAATAGGTGATGATACAATGATTCTTAGTTGTTATATTTATTCATTGAATAGGTGGTGATACAATGATTCTTACTCACAAAATCCTCGGACTTATCTTGAAGGTTTTATTGAATCATCGTGTTTCTAGTATGAATCTAAGGTTTCAGTCGATTTATAGGATCTTAACAAGAAAATTCCTATCAATCAATAATAAAGATAATAAAGAAAAAAAATAGTACGGCTTTATTCCGTTGTATTCCATACAAATAAAAATAATGCTTTCTTACCAGCAGTTAACTAACAGAAAAGTTAAGACTTTTTCAATATTGAAGACTAAGTCTCGGCTTCCTTTTGAAGCACCTCCGGCTCCGGGGGTAAAGCTACAATAAAGGAAGCACTTGAGATGGAAGGGGAAGGGGATAGTAACATCGTTTGGTTCGGGAGGGATAACCATCAACTTGCTTCTAACTTAACTTAAATTCCTTTTAAACATACAAGTTAGTAAAATTTTAAATTTTTATTTCCCAAGTACAAATACGTTATTTTAAAATTTTAATAACCTAACTAAAATTTGCTTTCATTCAAGTTAGATTAAAGAGCAATTTTCCCGGGAGTACTGTACGTCGACCAACATTGAAATTTAAAACTTGAAGCATTACACTTACACGAGGTCTTATATTAGAGATTATCTAAATCCGATTTAAAAATATCCTTTCTATGACACTTTAATGATACACACACACTTTAATGATTATGTTGGTGCTTCGCGAGAAACTCTGTGCGGTTCACTTGCACATTCTTTGCATGAAATGACGATCTATAATCATACTCTTCCTTTTTCATGCTCCACCTCCAACCTCAATTATTTCGGAGCCTTTTCTATTAACCAGATAACACAATTGATTATTAGTTTTGACCAAACTTTTTCTCTTACTTCCATACATGAACAACAAATATGAAAGATAAGGATACAATTGAAATCATAGTCCATTTGAAATGCTTTTATATACCAAAAGAATAAGTAGTGTCCTTTGGTTTATGAGGGAGTTGGTATACTACAAAAACACATAATGATATAGCATAATATTCTTATCTCGTCTCAACAAGAATTATTGTTTAATTTATCTTTACTACTTTTTAACGTAACCTAATGTCTGAAAAATAGTCAGATAGGGTCCAAGAGTCAGCAACGACCCATTCTAGATATACCTACCACGTGATTTTGTATGGAAATTCCAAAATTACAAAACTGAAGCGGTCAGGTTTGACTGACTATTAAAGAAGTTCGAAAAGATGAATAAGATTTAGTTAGTCGTATTATGTGGTAGTGGGGGTGGGTTCAAGTCTCAAATCTCTCATATTTGTAATTTGATTAAATTAGTTAAGGGAACTTATAGGTTTAAATGAATTGTGATTTTACGAGTTTTCATGGGTTGATCCCAATCTTCAGTTTGGTAGTCCGTTAAGAGTCTAACGGAGCAAAAATAACTTTCTTTCTGTAAGTGAGAAAAACAACTTCGATTAAAATTCGGTCAGCACATGACTGTGTGGAAGAGATAAGCTCAAGGTGGGCCAATTCGTGTTCAAAAACCATCATATGATCAGCGTAAACATGATTTGATTTGTCAGGAGAGGCCCACTTATTCGATAGGAGCTCAAGGTGGGCCAATTGCGTATTCAAAAACCATCATATGATCAGCATAAACATGATTTGATTTTGTCAGGAAAGGCCCACTTATTCGGTGATTGAACGTTCAGATATCGTATAAGATACTTTAAGCCCGTTTCGCCACGAAAAGTAAAAATAAAACAAGACTAGGCAAGTGAAAAAGGCTGATTTCCACTTTTTCAAGCATTTTCTTTAACGTTTTTAAGATGTTATTTTATGTTATATAAATTAACCATAATTATTGATAATTCAACAAAATTTGACTAAAGATAAACTTTAATATACTTTTAATTCTATAATACATTTAATTAAATTGAAAGATAATTAATTTTAATTTTAATTTTAATGTACGTCCCATTCGGCATTCCCTGAATTTTTAACAAATATAATGAAAAGAAAGTGATATACTATCAAATTAAATAGATATTTATAATGATATTAAATGATAAACTTCAAATATGATGTAAATTATTTTAAATAAATTCATTTAAACGGATAGCACCGATCCTCCGCCACTCATGTTCGCTAGCATGATCCACATGTTATCATAATCAAAAGTAAGTGAATTGCCGCATTATATTTGGTAACTTGGTCACCGTCAATTTGTGATTACTTTAGCATTTTATTCTCAAACACCAACGTACAGACCAATAAGAACAAGCCGACACTGAAACAGCCCTAAATCTAATCAAAAGGAAACAAGCATTACAAGGATTCTGGTAATACACACCCGCATACACACAAGGGTGCTATTTAAAAGTTGTTGGGAGTGTTTTAACGGGGGCATATGGGCTCGTAGGCAAAAGGACCAACTGTGAAGAGAACGAATGGGAGTTTCTTGGAAACATATTGCTTTTCAGGCCTCAAGGAAGCACCAGTTTTTCCGCCGTGGAGATCGGAGGGGATGTTGCATGTGGTGTTTGGTGATGAAAACAGCGAAACTTTGCACTTGTGTGCACCGTAGTTGGTGATAGTCTTTGGTGCCTCAAGGAAGAAGTAGCCATTCTTGTCTGCAGCAGCCTTGGTTACCAACGGATACTTTGTATTATTGCACTGCAGCTTCACCATGGCACCTGCAAATGATAAAATTCCAAAATGCCGATGGTGAGCTGTTAAAATACACAGATACAGCTTGACTAAGTTGTGCTTTGGACGATAGACTCGTAACTAGTTACTTGATGTATACAGTATACTCATGAAAAGGAACTATACGGAAAAGGACCAAGCCCATAGTCACTGATGCTACATGACCTAGAATAGAGTGATATGGCTGGTCTCTCTTTCTTCTCTGCACGATGAGATAAGATTAACCTGAGTTTTCACGAATAGCTGTAGCCAGTTACTAGCACAACTAAGTACTGAAATTTTTAGCATGCAAACCAAGAAGTGGCTTCTTGGAAGTACAAAAAGTTCTCAAAACAAGCCACAAAGTTTTAGCCAAACTTTGAACTAACCAGGGAGTGGTGCAGCTCCCAAGAGAGTGCCCACGCCAGCATATTTGCAGCTCTTGCAATAGACGACACCTTGGACGGCTACAAAACTCCTTGGGTAATGGTAAGGAGGGAAAACCGGAGGTTTAGTCGGAGGCTTAGCAGGAGGCAGTGGTTTAGTCGGAGGCTTAACCGGTGGAAGCGGTTTAGTCGGAGGCTTAACAGGTGGAAGCGGTTTAGTCGGAGGCTTAACAGGTGGAAGCGGTTTAGTCGGAGGCATAACAGGGGGCAGTGGTGCAGAGGGTTTAGGAGGGTGAATCGGTGGGTGTGAGGGTGGCAATGGGGAGAGCTTTGGAGGGTAAATCGGGGAGTGAGTAGGAGGGTGACCATGGTGGTGGTGGTAACTTGGAGCATGAGCGTGGTGGTGGTGATGGTGATGGTGGGTTGGTGCCATTGCCGGACCGGGAAAGTTACCGTGGCGGTGAGGTGGAATCGGAGGAACTGCCTCAGTCTCTTCACCGAACACGGTGAAGCAGAACAGTGACAGCTGCAGCAACACAAAAGCTTCAGCTAGAGAGAAACCCATCTTTTGCTTTTTTCTGGGTCTAGGTAAGAACCTAGAGGAATAAAATGGAGAGAGGCGCGAGTTGGCTGAAATTGGTTGTGGAAGGAAGCACTTTATAGGACCTGCACCCTTGATTCTCTGCAGTTTTTAAGTTGATAAATAATTAAATATAAGGGAACTTGCTCTAGAACTTTTGTACACAACGTACAAATAAAAGTGTAGCTGGAGCTTCCCCTTTTTTAATAACAACTAAAATTATCGTTACCGGCAGAACAAAGTATAAATACCTACAGAAAGTTAACAAAATTTTAGGACATACGGGTTTAGAGGCGCATTTAGATAATTTGAACCTAAATATTTACTCTAAAATTCAAAATTTTAATAATGTTTTAAAATAATTATAACCTTGTAAAATTATACTTAAATTTCATATTCGTATTTTATAAAATATTTTATAGTTTGTGAATTATTAACATTGCTCACAGAGTCGTCGTCATCATCATCATCATCTAGTTCGAAATCTCGCAATGAAGCGGAGTTTGAAAAAATTCGGTAGTACACAGCCTTATCCTTACACAGTTAAGTGAGAAACATTGCTCACAGAGTAAGAAACATAAACAAAACGCACAAGTGGAATTGTAGATGGCATGCTATCTGTGGCATGGTTCCTTGTCCTTGATTTTTTGTCTTCTTCTCCCATGTCTGTTCCATCTTAATGGATTCGATTCACCCTCCTTTTCGTCCATCTTCTATTCCTAATCATACTAAAAATCTTATACCGAATATTGTTCCAGAAAATGCCCTACTCACATCCCTAATTCAGATCCCATTCTAAATCTCACTCATAACCCTAATAATAATCCTACCAATGATACTACTGATGAGGAAGATGTTGCCTTGGTTTTGATATTGCACCAGCAGAGAATAATTGTGAATATGAATTATGTCTTGTTGGTATGTTTCATACATATAACTCGATAAATTTTTAGTTGATAAAGTCGGTGATGGCTGATCTATGACACCCTCTAAGCAGAATTACCATTACTAACATTGGTGCGAAGAGGTTTTGTTTCGTTTCTATAACCAAGTAGATATGGACAGGTATTCAATAATGTTTACTCTAAAATTCAAATATTCAATAATGTTTTAAAATAATTATAACCTTGTAAAATTATACTTAAATTTCATATTCGTATTTTATAAAATATCTTGACTTATAGTTTGTGAATTATTAACATTGCTCACTTTGTCTCACAGTTTGAATTCCCTAGATCAGAAAATTCACTCCGAAGATGAAATCACTTTCTCATCTCTCTATTACCGACTAAACCCTCTTTGTTGACCAAGTTTTCCAGTTTTAAACAATGTTTGTAACTATAAACCCGAAGCTTCTACCAAAGACGGGCATCATCACATTGTTAAGCGACCATTTCACCACAATAGCTTAAGCTATTGTGTGAGGTCAATTTAATTGGTTTTATATATTCACTAACACACCTCTTCAAGTGAAAGCCTTTTGGGCTTGAAACTTGCACAGGCTCACCCTACCTTATGCTGACTAATAGGTGGGTGGTAGAATTTGAACTCGTGACCACTTGGTCACAAAGGCTCTGATACTATATTAAGAGACCATTTCATCACAATAGTTTAAGCTATTATGTGAGGTCAATTTAATTGGTTCTATATATTCACTAACACACATTTCTAACCTCAGCTTGAGCAAATTTAGACATGGAATCATTAACCTCCTCAATCATCTTTATACCATTTCACGCCTAAATGGCTCAAAAGCACCGATTCTCAGCATATCAGCAACTGTTCACGATTTCCTTAACATTTGAAATCACAAACCGAGTGAAACTCACCGCCACTGGCTCTATTTCTTCCTGTTTCTAAGTCCTCTTATCCATCCAATTTTTATTTTTTTATTACCACAAATTAATGAAAATGTTCGGAGACGGGGGAGAATAGAGTAGGGGAATAGAATATCTATTCCCGAAACTCACACAAAAAGTCATCAAAAGCTCGGCTTTGAATCTCTCAGCAAGCTTCACAGTTCACAAGAAGAAGAAGTGGTGTTGACCCATAACCATAAACCCTACAACTTCTTGGCCTTCACTGACCAACTTTTCCAGCTCTAAATAATTTTTCAAAATTTATTAATCCCTCTAAAGTTGTTACCAATTAGTAGCGATTTTCTGATTTAGGGATTTAAGAATTGTGCCAATTATCCAAACCATCAGATAGTATGGACAATATTAATGAGTCTATTAATAATAAAATTTATATAAAATAATAAAAATATTAACCTTTCCACTTTTAATGGAAATTTAAAATTAAAAAATATTTTTACTACATTATAAAATCTTCATTGCTCCCAAATATGTAGTTTTGAATTTTTTATATAAATATTTAAATTGTCTTATATTTCACTTTGTCTAATTTTAAAAAATGATTGTACTGAAGATAGTGGACAAGTGACACAGAGCTTCACATGCATCGGTTGGACCATGCCTTGGAATTCTGCACATATTGCAAGGCAAATGTAGAAGTCTCCAAGGGCTGAGTTTCGATCATGGGACCCCTCTCCCTTTTAATTTAGTTTTTTTGGTATATGACTTGTTAAAATTTTAAGTGCGTTTTCTTCTTTGTAATTGTTCTAGGCAAATAATTGAATGGCATCAAATTTGGTTAAAAGTCTAACTAAGAAACCTAAGCCGAGGCCAGTGAAGAGTGACAAGGACAGCAGACAAAAAAGAGTAAAAATGTGAACCAGATGGAGACCAACTGACCAGCTTCAAAGGCTTTCCAGAGGAAGATAGTATTGTACATTCTAAGCAAATTCTGAACATTTTCTTCAAAAAATAAGTTTAAATTAGTCTAACTATTTGAGGTTAATTTTCTTCAGTTTCAGTTGTTCACTTCCAAACACCAAACCTCACTTCGTACTGGCTAGCCTACGGTGGAGTGGATGGTGGGGTCAGAGAGGCAGTGGTCTGGCCTGTTCTGATGTGGGCATCACCATCGGCCGTTGCAGATGGCAGAATTTGAATTCCGTAGTAAATTTTGCCTACGTTGAATGTGTCTTTGGATTCTTTTTACTTTTGCATGTCACCGGACACAAAGTCTTTGCTCCCTAAAGCAACGGTAAATTATTGAAATAAAAGCTTTCTAGTTTCTTCTTTCCTGGAACGATAGAGCTCATTCAAATGCAAGCTACGTCATTATCAGCTAGTCATTGTCTTCCAACTCCTACTCCAATTCTTTTGGCTTATCAAGGAATTACATGGGATATCCATAATTCCATTGAGTTGTATCGCAAATTATAATCACTCTAGACTTTTAGATGAAATGTGTACTGCAGCCACAGTTAACATACCTCATTCCCGGACTATATAGTTAGTTCCATTTCCTGAAAAAAAAAATAAAGGGACAATCAAATAGCAGTTCTGTTAACTCTTTAACTTATTCACGAAAAGTGTTACCACCCCCTTTAAACAATAATTCAAGTCTGGCTTTTTAAAATAATTATAAAACTTGTGAAAAAGTTTTTTTAAAAAACTCAACCCTCTATTAATTTGATATTAAATATTCAATAATTTAAATCTTGTTTTTTTTTTGTAATGCGACATGAGCATTAGTTACGTGCCCAAGATCAAACGTGAAAGTGAATAGACGAAGAAAATACTTGTTTTACTTTCCATAACTTCAAATGAGCTTTTCAACACTGAAACTTCTAAACTTTTTCAACGACCTTTACAAAAGTTGATCAACCGGATGTAGTTAACGTTATTGCAACTTATTTAATATATGAACCTCTTAACGGGTCAGAGAATCCGAACGTTCACGTCTTACTTAAGTAGAAGTAAGAGACCTTAACTTATATATACATAAGTCATATCGGCCATCCCATCATAAGACATAATACATGTCAGATCTATACTGATTAGGGTTTATTTTCTTCGTTGAACTTCAACCTACTAACCCAAAGCCAATATTGGGCTACTTTTTTATCTTTTAACGGAATTAAATTTGATTCGCATAACTGTAAATCTATTAAAATCATAAAATCGTAATTAGTTATTGTCCAATCTTAGGAAAATTACTAACAATCTTAGGAAAAGTATTAACATGCTCCTTTTTGGACAATAATTAATTACAGTAGTTGTAACAGTAATAAACCAGTAAAAACAGTTAAGCCAAATCAATGTATAGGTCGACCAAGTTTAAAAGTCATTTTATCTAAAGATAATAAAAGTCTATCATAACATCCCGTAAGGCTTTCAATACTAGAAAAAATCAAATACATGTGTCATGCCTATCACAGATCTAATACTATCACACATATCTAATACAACACCAACATAAATGAGAAAATGAAGTGTGGCAAACTAGGATGATACCTGTATGATCTGAAACGTATCATTTTTCTATTTGTAGGTCTCAATTTCTTTTAAGTTTATGCTAAACAATATTAAAGAAATTTGTTTTCTCTTATTGAATGCTAAATTGTATTAGAGATAACTCTTATGGGATTAAACACTTGTATCCTTGTATGTCAAGCCAAAATCTATGGATTTATACATGTTTCTCTGTGTGTGCGCTAATGACATAGACCCAAGGTCAATCTGTATATATACGCCCAATGACATTTTAAATGCTTAGGATCAACACAGATCATAAGACTTTCACCTGTATCATGACAATATAACAAAATGTATGGCTGAGAGCAAAATGATAATCACCTGTATTGATAAAACAAATTGTCATAATATATGAAAACATACAAATGTACAAGAAGCAAGTCCAATGATCTCTAACTAACAATGTTTAAAGACTTCAATACACCCATATCGTATATGTGTCTCTTAAAAACATGTGAGCGAAGTTCTTTAGTCAAAGGATCGGCAAGCATATACTCAGCCCTCAAATGCTCCACCTCAATGTTACCTTTTTGTATTAATTTCTTTATGGTTAAATACATGACCTCCAAACGCTTAGACCCTATGATTTTCTTACTTTTGTAACTGAATGACACAACAGAAAGATATGGTTAAGTCATTTAATGCGAGCAAGATATCATCCATAAACAAAAGTAGAAAGGTAACTTTGCTCCCCTGACCTTGTAATATAAACAACTTTCAACTTTATTTTTCACAAAGACAACCTCATCAAATTTAAGGTACCACTGTTTGGAAGCTTGTTTCAAACCATATATTGATTTTCTCAGTTTACAAACCTTATTAATGTTTTCTTAATCCTAAAATTCTTAAGGTTGATCCATATAGACCTCTTCACAAAGGTCTCCATTTAGGAAACTGGTTTTAACACCCAATTGATGTAACTCCATATTATAATGAGTTACTATTTTCATAATCACTCTAAATGCATCCTTGGAGGATATTGGAGAAAAGCTAACATTAAAGTCAATCCCTTCTCTCTAAGTGAACCCTTTGGTAACTAACCGAGCTTTAAAGCATTCAACTTTAGCCTAAGAGTTCTTTTGGTCTTAAAAGGCCATTTACGACTAATAGGTTTGCAATTTCGAGGTAAATCAACAAGCTCTCATACCTTATTATAGTTTATGGATTGCATATTATCTTTCATTACATCACATTACAAATGTACATAGGGTCCAGAAACAACTTCTAAAAAAGTAACTGGATTGACAACATGTCTAATATCATAGTCTTGTTCACCTAAATAGACTATGTAATAAGATGAAATGACATGTCTTCTCACTCTAGTGGGTCTTCTTAGTTGAACTGGTTATTATATCTTAGGAACCTCAATTTGTACATGTATAGGTTCTTGTTCTTGTACTAGTATAGTACCGAAACCTTGATCCACTGGTTCTGACTGTATGAGTGATGGATATGAAATAACTTTAATATCCATCCTGTTACCATCTGATGGGTAAGAAGGACCACCTTCATCATAGACATCATATTCTAAAAACTTATCTATTTGTGACTCTACAATTCTAGAACCTCCTATTTTCAGTAAAATCTGTAGCCTTTAGAGTGGTCAGGATATCCAACAAAATAACAATGAGTAGAATGAGAATGGAACTTATTTTCATAAGGATTATATAAATGTACCTCAGTAGGACAGTCCTAAACATAAATGTGGGTAAGCTAGGCTTCTATCCTTCCAAAATTCAAATGATGTCTTCAATATCGATTTGCTTAGGACTCTGTTAAGTATGTACAAGGAAATCTTTATGGCTTCACCCCAGCCTCATAATGTCCTTTAAGGTGCTATTACACCTTTCAGCTATACCATTTTGTTCAGGACTACCTGACATAGTGAACGGAACCCCTATTCCACATTATTCCAAATATCTGGAAAATGAACCATTTTCTTGTCCTAATAGCCCATGTTTGTTATAATATTATCATCCACAGTCAGATCAGACAATTTTGATGGACCTTCCCAATTGGTTCTCAACCTTAGCCTTAATGATCTTGAATTTCTCAAAAACATAACCATAACGGGAATATTCATCAATAAAAGTCGGAAAATATCTAGAATTACACAATGTAACTATATAAGGTCTATAAATATATGTATGTATGAGACCTAATAAACTAGAAGTACGAGTTTCTTTATTTTGGTCAACTTACCCCTGCAATAATCAACACATATTTCCAGATCATCAAAATCTAAAGTTGGGAGAATTTTTCCTTAATCAATCTCTCAACTCTATCTCTGGAAATGTAGCCCAACCTTATATGCCACAATATGTGTGACTTATCCTTTATTAAGGGTTTTTTTCTATTAACTTATTCAACAATTTATAAAGAAGCATACATCTTATGAGAGGAAAGATACATTATATACTATCCACATGACAAGAAGGCATTACTAATATGTTTTGCATTGAAAGATAAACTATACAACAAAAGCATCAATGACAAAACTATAACCTTCTTTGTCTAAAACCAATACAGAGATCAAGTTCCACCTAAAAGATAGTATATAAAATGTGTCATGTAAAACAAGTATAAATTCTGTATCGAGGTTTAAACACACATCCCTACAAACATTAAATTAACTTCTTCGTTATTGCCAACCATAAGTTTTTCCTACTTTTTGTTTGGCTTTCTCTTATGTATAAACCCCTGGATTGTGGAGGTAACATGATTAGACCCTCTTCTATCTAGCCATGTAGAACTTGATGTGATTATAGTAAGAATACATTCATGGATCATACAAGCCAAGGAGTTACTTAATAGTTCCTTTTTTCCAAGATTTATTTTTCTAGCAATTTAACTTTTTGTGTCCTTTCTTCTTACAGAAGAAACACCTCATATTTTTTACATCTACAGGACTTTTAGAAATGCTGGACTGACCAATATTCACACGTGGTCTTACCTTTAAACTGTTGGGGCTTTACCTTTGCCTTTCCTGTGGTTACTACCAGGGCTGTATGAGCTGTATTCTTTAGCTTTTTCCTCTTTAGCAAAACATTAGGCAATCAAAACATTGATGTCCCAAGTCTCATCTTGTGAATTGTATATTGTAACCAAAATAACAAACTCTAAAGGAAGTATATTAAGAGCTTGATGTACAATGCATGCATCATGAATGATGATGCTCAATGCCTTTGGCTTACTCTGGAGGTGGACCATTTTGATAATGTACTCCCTTACTCCCCCTTCTCCCGTTTACCTCATGGAAAATAATTCTTTCATTAGGCTACTTACATCAGCATTAGATGATACCTTGTATGTCTGGGAGACATTGTTTAGAATGTCCTTGGATATGCTTGTTTCGGGAAGTCTACTCATCAGATGGTCTGGGATTGATCCCTTAATGGTCAAATAACACATTCTATTTGACCTTTCCCAAGCTGTAAATTTTGCTTTATCATTATCATTATCACTTTAAGGTTGTAATTTCTTTTCGGATTGTTGTGTTGTTGGTGTTGGTGTGATTAGGTTTTTGGATGAGTGATCTTAATATGTTATTTTGATTGTTTTATTTCAAACCTATTGCTAAAACATTGAATGTAATCTGTAATCGTTACATTTGATGTTTGTGAGTAGCATCTAATGATCGTTAATTGTTAGGAACAACATAACCTAGGTTAGATAACTCGAACATGTGAGGTTACTGCCTATATTGATCATTTTCCAATTCGTAATGAAGTTGCCAAACTGAATCTAGAGATTGTATCCTAGGTTATTCGGTAGTTAGGTTTAATTAATGATCGTATCTTGATTAAACACGACCTAAGGGAAAATCGAGATTAGTAGAGCGTTTTATTAGTCTCAGATCAATAGTCCAAAGAGAGTTGTAAAGACGTTAGGATGATGAAATATGCTTGATCGTGTTTAGGCCGAGATTGACCCTAGAATCAGACCTTACTTATATTAAGTACTTTAATTTCTCATTTTCGATTGCTTGTTTTAATTTGTTTTTATAGTACTTTTTCTTTAATTTCTAAATTGCTTAAAAATCCAAAACCCCCTTTTATTTTTTCCTTGCATCAATTAATTTTGTTACGAAAATTAACTGAACATTCTCCATGGATTCGATCTCGACTCACCATAACTACAAATTTTAGTGTGCAGAGTCAGGTAAATTTTGCAGCGACACGCGCTGTCAACCATTAACTCAGATCTTTTATCAAGCTACTTTATTATCTTTCAATCGGATCAAATTTGATTCGCTTAACTGTAAATTTATTAAAATCATAAAATTGTAATTAATTGTTATCCAACCTTAGAAAATTACTAACATTTCTAACTCAAACTTGTTTCTAATGACCAATAATTGCATCTGGTCCTAATGGTTTGCATATCATGATATATAACTTGTTTATTTTTAAAAAGATTTTGAATTATAATTTAAATGGTCAATAACTCTATTTATAAATAAATTAGTTTAGGTTTAATCAACCTTAAACGTATTTGCCACAAGAAAATCACATTTTTTGGTTCTCAAAATCATATAAAAAAACCCATATGTTTTGCAACCTGACAATTCATATAGACAAAGCATCCCATATTTTATAATTTTCCTTCGCGAGAACTTGGATAACTTATTGCTTTTTATAATTTCTCATATAAGAAGAAAGTTCCGCGTAAGAGTATTGTTATCGGTTCCAAAAGGTTGACAATCTCGAGCAATTATATATCTACCA
>JANZXP010000002.1:22887585-22899009 GCA_027576715.1 Erythroxylum flavicans
GGTGATGATTCAGATTACTTTATTGATGTGTGCATGCATAAAAGTGTCTTGAATAGTCAAACAAAGGACAAAACGAGGTTAAAAACGCGAATGGATAACTCGAAATGAGCAGAATCCGAACGGAATGACTCAACCACCCTCAATCAAGAGGGGCATTTGGCCAAGAAAGTTTGCATACGCACTCGGGAGGAAGACCCTCCCCCATAACCACAATGTCCTATAGCGCAGTGGTACTGAGGGCACCGACGAGGGTCCTCTCCGATGATGCCCCCGATTGGCCAGACGAAGCACCCATTGAAACAGAGGAAGGAGATATCACTATCACAATAGGAAACAATGGCGAAAGAATTAAGTTGTCGCACACATTCAAATCCAGATTATATAAGAAATGGGAACATGCTGTAGTCATCAAGCTTCTGGGGAGGAAGATTGGGTACCGAGTAATTAGCGCGCGTCTGAAGAACATGTGGAAGCCAAGCTGTCCAATGAAGGTCATCGATCTAGATAATGAATATTTTCTGGTAAACTTCATAGAGGAGGCTGACTTCTTCCACGCTCTCACCAAGGGACCCTAGATAATCTTTGGCTACGCTTTATCAGTTCAACGGTGGCTTCCAACCTTCCACCCGTGGCAGGACACCGCCTCCAGATTCGTGGTCTGGATCAGATTTCCTGACTTACCGATTGCGCGATACCACCCTAAGATTCTCTCGGCATTGGGCAACTTGGTTGGGCAGACCATCAAAATTGATGAAAATACCTGTTACGCTTCCAGGGGCAAACACGCTCGAGTTACCGTCAACTTAGATCTAAGCAAACCGTTGAGATCGAGTGTAGAGCTAGACGGTGAAAGCTTGGTGGTCAAGTGCGAGGGCGTCCCGTCGATATGTAGTCGGTGTGGTGTAGTTGGCCACGTTGCCGGCCTCTGTTCGAATAGGCATTCTCCACCGCCAGCTCCATCTCAGGCGACCACCACCAGAGTGGAAAGCGACAAGTCGGCGGTGGAGGAACCGGCCGAGGCAACAACAAATGGAGGAGCGACCGTTGCTTGACCGCGCCAAGCAACGGTCATGGTCCCTAGGTACAATTCCCCAGGAGATCATCACGTCCCGCCCAGAAAGGTACTCCCCACACAGACACCCAGCCTCCCCGTGTAGATCTACGCGTAGACAGCTCCAGATTCTAGCCTCTATCAGTGCCAGAATGGTCACCTGCGGCGGCCTCGACTCCAGCGCACTCCTCATCTGTTTCATTCCATTTCGGGACACAAACACAGACTAAACAGTTCTTACATGGGTAGGCCGTAGCTCCCATCGCCAATGGACTGGACTCACGTCTAGTGGGCCTCAAATCGACTTCTCGGGCCAGAAACAAAGGAAAACTGATGGCCCAACCATCAGGTGGCCTCAATCCAAATTTGGGGCCATAAATGTCTACCAACCCAGGCTCAACTTTGTGAGCCCAACTACAACCAACCTCCTCAGAGAAACATCTAGCCATAGTCCTTCACTCGAACTATGAGCTTCTGAGCTCATGGTCCGAGTTAAGGGAGGCAGGGCCAAGTGCCCAACACATGGAAGGTGTAGAAAGTGGGGAGACTACCACTTGTACGACCGGGGAGGTATAAATCGTACAATCTCCTGAACCTCCCGACAGAACAACCAGGGAGGTAAATATAGAGGAGGATCAGTCGGTAACCGGAACAGTGGAAGTGGTTATGCTACCGAGTACAGACGACTGCAAGCGAGAGGCATCCCTGGGAATAACGATTCCCTCCGAACCTGACAGGCTGGTGTTAGGACACACTCTTTCTTATGTCAATCCTCATCTGGAATTGTCAAGGCGCAGGAGGCGCGCGTTTTCAGACCATCTTACGATAACATCTCTCCCATTACAAGCCGGGGATCTTAGTGTTAGTTGAAACTCGAATAAGTGGTAGGCGAGCCTTTGACGTTATTAAGACGCTAGGTTTTGACTATTCGTTTAGGGTGGAAGCAGTTGGTTTTGCAGGTGGAATCTGGCTCCTATGGAAGACCGAGTTTGACGTTACGGTGATGTTAGCACATAGGCAGTTTATCCACACAACGATAACCCACGGGTCATCTTCCTTTGCTTTTACTGCTATCTATGCTAGCCCGCATCCGTCGCAGCAACATTCCCTCTGGTCTCACTTGAGTCGGATTGGACGAACCACGGAACAACCCTGGATACTGGGGGGGATTTTAACACAAAACTGAAAAACGCGAACAAGTGGGGTGGCTCCCACACAGCTCCTGTGATTAACCAATATTTCAGGGACTGGGTCCACAACTGTGGCCTTCATGATCTCGGGTATATAGGGTCGAAATTTACTTGGCGCAGAGGCCAGATTCAGGCTTGTCTAGATCGGATTATGGTTTCATCGTCATGGCTCTTGAAGTACCTGCACGCTGCAAACTATCATCTCCCATATCTCGGCTCTGACCATCGGCCATTATTTCTTCTTCTCGACCCTTCGGGGTCGAGAAAAACTCGGATTCTCAAGTTTTCGTTTCAAGCGGCCTGGTTAGCTCACGTTGATTTCGAAAAAGTGGTCGCTGAGTATTGGCATCCAGCAGGCGAGTCTTTTAGTCACTCCTTATCAGAATTTTCCAACCACCTCACGCGATGGAATAAGGAAGTATTCGGCCACATTTTCTACAGGCTTTATCCCAAGAGGAGTCCGAATCTCTCCTAGCTTTGGAGGACAAGCTTAGTGCAAACCTAGTGCAGGTACTGTGCGAGGAGGAGCTCTATTGGCATCAGGAAGCCCGGTGTGCTTGGTTAGCTCAAGGGGACCTCAACACCACATACTACCATATGGTGACCGCTGCGAAATGGAAGAAACGATGGTTTAGACACCTATTGGATAACAATGGCATAGCGATTTTCGATCCGGGGTCGTTGCGAGACATGGTGCACCACTACTTTGAAGCTTTGTATACCAATACGGAGCATAACTGTCAACGGTTAACCCTTACAGGAGCCTTTCCTTTGCTTCCCCCGGAACATACCACGACGCTTGCTTGCCCCATCCATGCGGAGGAAATCAAGACGATAGTTTTTGGCATGAACCCGAGTAAAGCTCCAGGGATTGATGGATTTCTCGCTTCTTTTTATCAAACTCAATGGGCTACCTTCGGCCCAGCATTGGTGACCTTTATCCAACAAATTTTCAGACACGAACGATGGGGACAGAAACTGAATCGCACAATCTTGATTTTACTTCCGAAAGTCACATCCCTGCAACATGTTACCCAGTTTCGTCCTATTAGCCTCTGTTCGATGCTGTATAAGATCATCTCTAAAGTTATTGTGAATAGAGTGAAGAACTCCCTTGATCATTTAGTAGCTCATACCCAATGCAGCTTCATCCCTAGTAGGCACATAACGGACAATAACATCATAGCACAGGAGGTCATACATTCACTTAAAATGAAGTCAGGTAAGATTGGTTATTTTGCCTTCAAGGTGGACCTGGAAAAATCCTACGACCGACTCAGCTGGGATTTTATAGTGGACACACTTCAGGAGATAGGTCTACCATCGGGGTTCGCGAGTATCATCATGAAGTGCGTGACTACAGTCTCCATGCAAGTCGCTTGGAACGGTTAATTGTCGGACGCATTCACCCCTACGCGGGGTATTCGACAAGGAGACTCTCTCTCGCCTTATCTTTTTCTTCTCTGTCTGGAAAAGCTAGGCCACCTTATTACTCACGACGTGCGTTCAAGACAGTGGAAGCTGATCAAGCTGAGTCAAAGGGGGCCTCCCCTCTCGCACCTTTTCTTCGCTGACGACCTCGTGATGTTTGGCGTAGCAACTAACAACTAGATTCAGGTGGTCTCCTGCATTTTAGATTGGTTTTGCCAGGCATCCGGTCTAAAAGTGAGCACTGCCAAGACCTGAATTTGTTTCTCCGAGAATGTTTTCAGGGAGACCGTGCGCAGGCTCAGTCAGACCCTCCAAATTCAAAGCACACCAAACCTGGGTAAATATCTAGGAGTTTTGTTAATTTATGAGCACACGACGAGGACAACGTAACAACACATACTCGACAATGCGCAGCAAAAGCTAGCCGACTGGAGCGCGAAGTCTCTTTCCTTAGCGGGATGGGTCACTCTAACGCAATCAGTACTCTCGGCTCTTCCTACATATACCATGCAAATAGCGAGACTCCCCAGACATTTCTGCGAGGACATGGAAAAATTAATGCGGGATTTTCTTTGGCACTCCAAGGATGATAACCGTAAGCCACACCTTGTCAACTGGGAGACTATTTGTTGCCTGAGTAGGGTAGGGGGATTAGGGATCAAGCGTATCCGATCCACCAATGATGCTCTGCTTGCCAAGCTGGGTTGGGATTTACTTACCAAACCGACAACGTTAAGGGTACAGATCCTGCGGATGAAATATAGATTTGACGACCATCACCTCCCTCTTTCTCTGAATAGGTCCCGAGCTTCTGTCATCTGGAGAGGGATCATCGCTACCTGGCACATTGTCCGACAAGGGCTCAAATGGAAAACTGGAAGCGGCCGCCGAATCCTTTTCTGGTTAGACTCTTGGTTAGAGGATTAGGGCCCGCTTGTTTCGATAACCATAACCCCCATCTCGGCACCATTATTATATGCCACCGTCGCTGATTTAATGGACATGAGCGGTACATGGAAATGACACCTGTTTCAACAATATCTACCTTCTACGGCTTGTTTGGCAGTCGCGAATTCTCGAACACCATCCACTACTATGGAGGAGGACAAGCTAGTTTGGGGATTAACTCCCCATGGTGAATTCACCGTGGCTTCAACCTATGACTTGATCGAAGACCATAGACCTGACACACGAAATCGCCTCTGGTCTATGATATGGAAGTGGCCTGGCCCACAGAGGATCCGATCTTTCTTGTGGCTTCTCGTGTAGAGAAAGTTGCTGACTAATCAACATAGCGTCATGCTCCATTTTACTGAGGACGCTAGTTGCAGTTTCTGTGGCCAAACAGAGACTATTCTGCATGCCCTTAGAGATTGCCCTCGAGTCAAAACCTTTTGGCTACAATTTCAACCCGGAGTGGTAGACACTATTTTCTTCACCTAGGACGAGAAAACGTGGTGGACATACAATATTGTCAGGCAACTACAATTCTAAAGGAAGGAATAGTCTACAATCTTTGGAGTTGCGTGCTGGCATATCTGGCAATGACAGAATAAGAGTATTTTCGAGGACGGGTTTGTTTGGCCGAATTGTGGATCTAGAATAGTCCTGGACTACATAAATTGGACAGTTCTGAGCCACGAGATAACTGGGCGGGTGATAAACTCCCAAGGGCTACTTATGGGTATGCCCATTAGCTGGACTTTACCCCTCCGGGTGGGGTTAAAGTTAATACCAATGGAGTTGTGAATATCGACTCCCACCTCACCACAGCAGGCAGTTTAATCCAAGACTGCCATGGAGTTTGGTGTCGAGGCTTCATGTTGAACATTGAAGCATGCTTACCCCTTACAGCGGAACTCTGGGGGGTCCATTTGGGGCTGTCTTTGGCTTGGGATCTCGGTTTTTGTCGAGTGGTCATCGAAGTAGATTCTATGCAGGTAATAAACATACTGTCTTCACCACCTATAAAGCTGATTGAGGGTTTTCTTTGGTGCAGGATATCAGGGTATTACAATGTCAAGAATGAGATATCCAGTTTCGTCACGTTCATCAAGAAGGCAATTAGAGTGCTGACAATCTGGCCAAGTTGGCATTCTATTCCCGGCCAGGACTTTCGATTCTCCAGGAGCCTCTGCCTATCACCAGGGAGCACGTCCGACATTACCAGACAGGTGTTGTGTATCGCAGATCACTGCGTTTAGGCTAGCTTAGTTATGCCTCCCTTGTAATAAAAAAAAGTGTCTATTTCACCCGCCTGCAGTGATTACTTATTCTAGATGGAGTAGCGTGAAGAAATTTATTAATAGAATAGGCATAATAGAAGGGTGTCATATAGCATTAAAAAGTTGAAAGCAATTACCTCTTTTTTTTCTCCTTTTTCTCTTAGTAGAAATTGAATAGATGTGAAAGATGAAATTACTTGTTACGAGTCAAATTCCTCAAATTACGTATACGTAAGGATGGCCTAGATACTATGTTGCTACGGATAAGTAAGAACAAAGATGAGGGTCAAAATAGGTATGGCCTGGACAACACTATCTAGCCTGCCTCCATCTTGCAAGTAATTTGCTCTTTTTTTATACGCATTATGTATCTCAGTTTCGCCGGATTAATCTTAAGCCCTTAAGACCTTATTATTAGAGTCTTAGAAGAGGTAAATTTAGAATCTCAAAATCCTTCAAATTCTTATGTAGCTTGTACACTTTTGCATATAAGGAGTGATCACATATTGATTGGTTAGTTGCTGATTGATTACTGGTTCCTTACTCAACATCAGGTTCCTCTTAGCTCCAAATTCTCAGTAATTTCAAACTCTTTTACTGTCGCTAGAAACGAGACGTTCGCAATAGATTCGACTAAGGAACATTTTAGGAACCTAGAAGATCATCAATAGAGAAAAAATTTCCCTCTCTTTTTTTAATGTTTCGAACCTAAGACCTCCTATAAAAAAGAGAGTTACTCGTATAACAAAGAGGCTTATGTGAAGAATCGAAATCTACGAGTCACTCCTACTTGTCGCAAGTAATTTGCTTTTGTTATTATACATGGACGATTTATCTACGGAGCTAAAAGCAAAGTGACTCCTGACATATCATGGTTTCAAGGTGAAAGCACCCTTCTTAAGTTAACACTTGGCCGCACTTAAGTTCATGCTGGGACTCTTTGCTTTATTATGATTACTAGTAGTAGTAGTATTAGAACTTCAATGTCTTTTCTAAAAAAAAAATTTAATTAAAGAGTTGAACCTCTTAACTTTGACTAGATCTTATGATTCGGAAAACATCTTCAGAACTCTGAAGTCTTTACTTTATCATTAACACTTGTATCCTTGTTGGAGCCCATCCCAACTAGTTTCGAACGATAAATATTTACCGAGATGTAACTGAGAACGGCTTACAAATTAGAACATAGATAAGAGTGATATTTATAAGTGTGACAATAAAAATTTATGAGTAAAATTATGTTACGTTGAAAAAGAACAGAAAAATATAAAAATGAAAGGGGTTATATACAAATGTAAAGTTCATATCTTAATTTGAACTAATATATATCTTCACTGTATACAAAATTTTATTTGAACTTCACTCAATATCTTCTTAAGCTAAGTCAAACAATCGCTTTTTATTTGAGGGGGCCGAAACGTGTGAGAGTGTTGCCATAATTTAAGAGGAAGAAACTTCAAACAGTCTCTTTACTTACCCCGTTCCATTAAAACACTAGACCCAATAGGTGTCTAGTTAAGCATTCTTCTTTCTTTTCAGTACAGGCATAATGATTGGCAAAACAGCTTCGTGCTTATTACGTTTTGGGCATCAGTTGGAGAGTTTATAGCCTAAGCACATGTAAATTGATTGGTCACGTAAAACAGGGTCTTAGAAATTGCTACCGTATATAATATATAGTTACTTCCATCATCGACAACTACAAGCCATAAAATAAAAGATCGATCGCAATGCAATAGTTCATGTAACCATATGCCAGCTATCTTTCTACACGCTATCCCAACATTTTTTTAAGAATTTTCAACGCTTACGGATCCCCAACAAATATGTTTATATATAAAACGGCCTCCACAGTGTGTAGTGATTTAAGTTGCCTTCGCATGATAATAACTGCAACAGGAGACGGTATTAGCAAATTTGCTCGTCTATTATAGTTCAAATTTGTAAAAGGTTAGAAGCTGTACTTAAAGTGTAGTAGACTGTTTAAGCTTTTCCTAGAATAAGATTATATTTAATTAACACTGGGTATTACGAGTCATTATAAGCCAATCACCTGGGCCAGTATTTAAGGCATGCAAATAGAATGGAAGCATGGCATTAACCATAGTGATTGGTGAAACCGGTACTCTAGGAAAGTGTTGCTGCAGCACTAGTTGTGGTAGATCCCGAAAGGTTTTGGAAGGTGGAGCAAGAGCTCTACTTCACTTTATGACCTAAGCAAACTTGGGAAGAGCACATAATTAACAAGCACCAGCTGGTTGTTTTCTTTCTTCGAGATTACTGTAATTGTTTACTACAAACAAGGTCATAACAATAAGTGCCCGAAGAAAGAAAATATGTCACAGGAAATTTAAAATTCTTTAATTTAATATCATAATTATTAAATTTATCTGGATATTGTTTATTTTAGACAATAATGTAATTGAATAGGTGAATGACTCTTGCTATACTAGAGAACTCATCTTTAGAATGTTTCAAGAAATATTACGTTGGATAAAAATGAGATCAGTTTATGTCCTTACAAGCACCCGAACGCGACGATATGAGGGCTCATTAAAGAAGTTCATCGGACTAGGTAATATACACTATACAGGCCCTATTAGCATAACCAAGTCCAATAAAGGTAAAACATAGTTGTCAAAGGGATGCCGTCTATTAGAACAACCAAGCCCAATAAAAGCTATAACAAAGTTGTCAAATGGATGCCGTTAGCGTTTTTCTTTTCCTTTTTTGCAGTAATGATTTATTGGATGATTGGAGCTCTTAACTCATATTTCTGATAATAATAAAATATTTTATTTGTAGTGATATTAATAATTCTATTGTAATAAAATTAAATGATGTATAAAAGATTAAGTTCAATAAAGAATAAAGTGAGCAATTGAGTAATGAAATGATAAATAAAATGAGTAAAATAAAACATGTATGTAATTTAAAGATTTTAAAAAAATTCAACTAAGAACTAAGAATACAAAAGAATCAAGTGCATCAAAAATTAAGAAATTATTGTAATTTTTCTTATAATCTTATCTTGGTCATTTCAATTAATTATACGTTTAATCTTTATATGATCATTTGTATATATGATATAATGCATAAATCCTTTTATAACCAAGAAAAATTTTATTTTGATTTTTAAAGAACACTTTTTGATCTTCCAACAAACTTTTAAAATGTTTTAGAATAGTTTTGAGTTAAATTTTAAGAGGTAAGTTATATCTTTGAAAAGACTTCGGAGTGAAACTTTTAAATGTTGTTTTATACGGGGTACAACTAACAGAAGCATTGGGATAGACCATTCAAACAAAGCTTTAGAAAGTTACAGAATATGCAATGTGCAACTAGCTAGCCGGAGGGTTATGATTGGATAGTCGATGGCATGTTTTGAAAGTTACAAAATCTTTTTGAGTCTATTTGATTAGTACTAGTCAAAGGTGGGTGTTTGATTAGTTTAACATGCCTAGAAACTAGTGGTATAATAATTAGTTTGTATCTTTACAAGTATTTTTGGTTGTTTTTGAGTATATATAGGCTATAAATGAGTTGTAGGAATAACTTTGGCATACTAAATAGTTTCTAAGAGTCTTAAGACACAAAAAAGAGTATATTTGCATTGCATAATATATATTAAGTCTTTATTCATTATTGTGACTAAGAGGAAATATTTTAAATCGTATGGTTGTTTGATTGTTGCGATTGAGAACATTGCTGGGGATGCACAGTATAAGGGTTCCTCTTAATCTCTATATAATTTAACAATAAGTGAAATGGCAAAGTAAGAAAGTTAGTAAGAGTTATTCTTTAATAGTGATGGAGACAATATTGTATGAAGGGTTCCTCTTCACTCATTGAAGGAAGAAGATATTAAAATTCCCAATGAAACTTAGGGATTGGACATAGGCTAAGAGTTATTTAATTAAACCATAAAAAAATCTTGTCTTTCTTTTCCTACTCTCTTCAATTATTATTATTATGATTATTTTATGATTATCATATATGAATTTGTCACAATTATTAATTATAATAAAAAATTAATTCATTAGTTTTCCAATAGGGCAAAAAGTGAATACACACAATTTACCTCATTTTTTTGTGCTATTCGGATATCAACAAGTGGTATCAAAATGAGTCTCATTCATTGTACATAGATTTTTAAAGCAATTTGAGCAAAGCTCACTACGACATAATTTAATTCACTTTTTTAACCAAAGGGTCTAAGATATTAAATTGCTTAAATTTTCAATAAAAATGATTACTTGTTTTAGGAAATTAGGACAAAAGTCTTTCTTATGGCTAAATTTTTTTAATTTATGAACGATTGTAGAGAAAAGTGACTGTGACAAGAATGGCAATAGAGTTATCATATTAACTAGTAAGGCAACACATATTTTGTTTTTTGTATTAGATAGATATGTGCTCTCAGAAGTTTCAACATGTCAAAATGCTCATGATGTTTATCATGTATTTGTTCTTACATATTCTCATAATGATATTGGTGCTAATAATATTAGTCATGTTGGGCTTGATGATAACCCAAATGACAATCAAGAATGGAGAGAAAGGAAGGAGAAGAAGGGCAAAAGAAAAGGTGAGTACTAGAAGCCACATGGAATGATACAAGCAATTTTGAAAGTGGAGAATCAAATAACAAAGTGGCTCGCATGTGCTTTATGGTCAATAATGTGAGGTATCCTTTCACTCAAATTCTTGTGGTGATAATGATAATTCTAATATAAAGTTTTATTATAATGAGTTTGTAGAATATTTAGAGGCCATAAGCATGAAATGGAAAAATGTATCTTCCAATTATAAGGAGATTTAAGAACACATAAAAACATGGATAATTGAGAATGATAAAATTAAAATATGATGTGCATAATTTGATAAAATCTAAGAGTGTAGTAATGGAGCTTGTGAAGGAGCGTTCGAATAAAAGCAAGGAAAAACTTGATGGAGAGAGAGTATGGTACATAGGAGATGTGTCAGTGGCTAAGGACACTACAAGAAAATAGTGAATTAGGGACAGAAAATATCGACGGAAATGACAAATATTCCGTCGATATATAACATTACCGACGGAATAAACTGACGGCCAAAAACGTCGGAGATTCGGCCATAGCTAAACTTATCGAAGGAACGTTTCTATATTGTCGGTAAAATTACCAACGGTTTATTTTATTCCGTCAGTAAGTTCAACTAAAAAGTTACCGACCGTCAGAAATTTTCCGTCGCTAAATTTACCGACAGTAAGTTACTCACTCGTATGTAAATTTAGCATCGGAATCTTTCGAATACGGTCGATAAAGTTACCGACAGTGACTTTTTGTCCTTCAGTAAATACTTACCTATTACCGACGGAACGTATTGTCCGTCAGTATAGTATATTAGGCAATTACCGAATGAAAATTATGTATATTTCTGTCGGAAAAATTTTTTATTAAAATTTTTAAAAAATATGTATTTCCATTATATTTAAATTATAATCATCGAAAAATTTTATTAATAATATATATTTAATTAGATATAA
>JANZXP010000002.1:22909575-22922135 GCA_027576715.1 Erythroxylum flavicans
TTCCACAACCTTGATACAATGGATCAAGATTGGATCTCCCTCTTCCAAGCCTAACTTGAATGGCTTGTGCTTTAATTCGACCCAATTGGCCAGATCTGCCCAAGTTTTGTGCACCAATCATTGCATGGCTTCCTTGATCTTCTTAGATCTTGATCTTGTAATTGGCCCACTAGGAACATATAATGGATCATTGGCGGCAACTTGTCCACCTATGGCAGCATGCTTCCCACGTGAATCTCCACGAAATCCTCCATCCATGGTAGCAAGCTTTCCATCAAGAACATGTGGACCTTGGTTCTCATCAACTGCTTAAATATTAAGGCATAATATATAAACCTCAATCCAATGGATTGAACTACTTTTGAACCATAAATTTGTGCCTCTTATATCTACTTTTCAAGTTTAAGCAATGTTCCATTAGTTTGATTGTCATCATTGATGATGTAATATGTTAGTGATATGGTTTGATATTGGTCAAAAGATAAAAAATTTGTGTTTCCATTATTATTTAATAAATTATTAGAGAAGTAGTGAGTGAAACACTAAGGTGTTAAGGTTGTGAAGATTCAAGAGGCTAATTTTATCAATGATAAATGGATGAGACGTTTGGATACACTTGGGAGAATAATAAGTGGATTAATTCACACCAACTTGACAAAGGGCATCTAAATAAACTAGGTCAAGAGGTGAGATGAGTTGACAATGATGAAGAAGCTAAGGAGCAAACAGAGAGAAGACATGGATAGATGCTAGGTCACGAAGGGTAAAGGTGTAATAGCTAGGGTCATCCATTAATAGTCTTTCTAGAGAAATTGTGGAGATGCGCACCATACTAATGTCTGTATGGTCCTATCTATAGTATTTTCCACCATCACCTTAATCACCCCATTAACCTTGACATGGCATACATGCATACATGTAGTTAGACTTATGATGTTTAGGATGTTCTACATTGTTTATAGACTTAACTATCTTTTATTTTTGTTTAGTTAGATGAATTGAACAATTTGTCAATTTGAATGCAATGTGGACTTTATAATTTATGATCCTTCACCAATGTTGCATATTTTTGCAAATTTTGGGTATGCTAGAATATTTTACGACAAGGAATTTCTAGTTCATCTATCTAGGTGTTTAGGGAGTTTTTTAGACTCTTTAGTTACATTACCCTTGCTGCAAAATATTGGGTACAATATTTTTCTGAGTGAGAAGGTGGAACAGATTTTAATCAAATTGCTTAAAATTTTCAAAAACAATTTCTTCTTTTCATTTTAGATTGTGTGTTTAGGTTCTTATTAGTAGCTTTATATTGATGTACTGAATTTATGCATGATTTTGAGTTAAGATTGAATGTCAAAAATTAGATGCATAGTGTGATTAAGTGAAAATGCTATGCAAATCTTAAATTTGTGAATACAAAAAAACAAATTTATGAAATGATTATGCTTGATTTGACTCTAATGATAACATAAGGAATTTGATTCTTCATGCCATATTTCTTTTTTTTCTTATATGGATATATTATTTGATTTTGAATTTATGGAACTCAAATTTTATCTTATTGAGATTTGTGCACAGTATGTATAAGAATTAAAATGATAAAGGCACTTATGATTTGATTTTGAGAAAAATTGCCTACATTTTTATAAAATTATCCAATAGTGAGCCCCTTATAAACATATTTAAAGTTCAAGCTTTTTCTTGATAACCCTTTCATAAACCTCGAGTCTAAAAATAGAAATAAGAATTTCTCCCAAATTCACTATTAGTAGAGTTTTTACTTATGTTTTAATATTTTTGGGAATGAGATGCAACGAAATAAGTGTGGTGGAAATGGTAAAGTTAATGCAAATGGCAAAGTAAAAAAGGGAAATCTCGTGCAAATCCAAAAATTAAATAAAGGATGTAAAAAATGAAAAGAAAAAGGAAAATAAAATTTGGAAACTGATTGGCATGGATTATTGCACTTGAAAAGAAAGAATGAAGAGGGGTGTTTACAAAAATATGAGGAGTTAGTCAAGTGAGGATTAAATTTTCTCTTTATTTATTTGTTTTTTCTCTACTAATTGTGAATATCTTTCTGTCTCCTATTCCCTTTCCTTGGTTAGCCTACTTAACAATTTGTTCCCATTACAATGTTATTTCAGTCATTTTGATAAGTTAATTTTCACGCCTGTGATAAGTTCACTTTTTTAAGAAGATTGTCAGACAACCATACAAAAATGCCAAATATTTATGTGAATGAGTGATATCTTAGGAGTACATAAAAGAGGTTAAATAGCTTTTACTTTGTCTTGTTTGTATAGTGAATTACTTGAGAAGTATTATGTGTTTAAGTTTTTCCAATTTGATTGAGACTTGAATTTTATGTATCATGTGCTTTTTTAATATTGAAGTTAATTAATTAGTTTAGGTTAATGTTTGTTGGTAGCATTTAGGAGACAATAACTCCTCCACTAGGGAAAAGTAGGAGTTCTAAGGCTTATGGCATGTGCTAAATTTCACCATATGATGAGAACCAAGGAACCAATGTGTGCACAGTTATTAAAGACCCTTTGCACATTCTAGATGGCCCAATTACAAGGTCAAGGGCTAAGAAGATTAAAGAAGCACTTAATGGGTTGATTTAAGATATTTGCACCAAAAAATTTTGGCTAAAAGAGAAGCCTTGAAGGTGGAACATACAGCCCAAGTATTATTAATGTGGTCCAAGTATTTACTGTGCATATATTAGAGTCAGTTGGGTCTCGAGAAAAAAGTGGGTTATTTCTTTGCAAAACTGTGCTCAATTTCATATGTGGCAATTCCGCCGAGATCTTTTCGTTAGTTAGGGGAATAATCTGCACGAATTGGATCTTAAACGGGCTGATTAGCCCACAGGCTCGGTATTACAAATTTTGGGCTAATGGGCATACCAAACAGACTTATTTTCACTTCTTTTGTTAAGTTTAGACCTAGAGCATATAAATATACATCTTATGTATTAAGAAACAACTTTTGACATCTTCTTATGAGAATTCAGAGAAACTCCTCTTGGGTTCTTCATTGAATTGCAAAACTTATCAAGATTAATTCAATCTTGTGGCACGCAAACATGACTTATCGCTCCCTCTTCTCATCTATTCTAGAGTGTGGTGTCCACACCCTTCTTTTTATCCTTTGTTTGTGTTTGTCGTGACCTGATTTAGCTTTCTTAGAGGTGGAATTTGTATTCCTTTGTGGCTATCCAGATTCACTCATTTTGGAGTTTGCATAAGTTGGTATTAGAACTTTGGCTTCTAAATCAGGTTGTATTCATTCTTTTCTTCTTATTTATTAAAAAACGATTCTGCAGATTGTGTTCTTATTCTTTTGTGTCTTTTCGTTTTCCCATTGTTAATTCTTTATTTTCTGCTCAGATTCCTTTTTCTGGGCAAATTCTGCAGATTATGTTCTTATTTTTTTGTCCTTTTGTTTTCCCATTGTTAGTTCTTTATTTTCTATTCAGATTCAATTTTCTGGGCAGATTCTGCAGATTTTGTTCTTGTTCTTTTGTGTTTTTTCGTTTTCTCATTGTTAGTTCTGCATTTTATGGTCAGATTCATTTTCTGGGTAGAATCTTTGTGTTCTTTGTTTGTTTGTGACTCTTCATATCCTTAAGTGTTTATTTGTGCTCTAGCTCATTCCTACATCTAATTGTTGTGTTCAAATTTCTAGGTAACATTGTGCAGATTCCTACCCAAGTTATTATATTTTGATTTGTAGAAAAAACAAAGAAACGAAAAAAAAGAGAGAAAAGTACAAATCAGAATCTGGTCAGCCTTGTTAAAACTTGAACATTAGTTGGTCAGATTATCTTTCTGCGTTTCTTGTTACAAACATAATCAGACTAGTTCTTTTGTTTCTTGAGCACAATAGTCACTATCTTATCAAGTAAACACCTGTTGGTTTGTCATTCCTACTATGTTTTTTAATTGTTATCAATCATTCTAAATTTGCCATTTTGTTACATTCTTGTGAGTTGGTCGCTTAAAGTTAAATTATCTTAATTTTGTTTGGTTAGTTCTTTAAAGAGCCTAAAGAGCGAGTATGAGTGGTAAAAGGTAGGAGGGTGAGCTCATTATAACAAAAGCCAATTTAAGAGAGAAAACATGAGTGTTGAGTGACACTAATTTGAGGGAAACACGTGAGCGAGTGTTGGTGAGATATTTTCTAACTTTTCTTGCAGATTTACAACAATGACATCTAAAGATAAGGGTGTTCTTGGTGAAGGAGACAATAGTGACAAGTTCATGATCAAAGCAATGCAACAACAATTTGAGCTTATTACTATCATGATTGGAGAGATAAGGGATAGAATGGATAGACAAGATGCTAAAATTGCATATTTGAATGGAGAGATTTCATGATGTTCCTCATGCTAGAAGGCGAGAGAGGCATGATGACAATGAGTCTTATGATAATAATAGAGAGGATGATGTTGATTTTGATGATGGTGACTTGTTGGATAGATTTAATAATAATAGAGGTGGAAGGAGATTTGGTGGAAGACATGATGCATATGACCGTGACTGGGGAATCATCAAGATGAACATTCCATCATTTCAAGGGAAGAATGATCCTAAAGCCCATCTAGAGTGGGAAAAGAAAGTGGAGTTGGTCTTTGGTTGTCATAACTATTCTGAAGAGAAGAAAGTCAAGCTTGCAGCTGCTGAGTTCAGCAACTATGCAATTATTTGGTGGGATTAGATTGCTTCAGCTAGAAGAAGAAATTGTGAGAGACCTATTCGTACATGGGCAGAAATGAAGACTATCATGAGAAAGAGATTCATTCCCAATCAAAATTTGCAAGGACTCACTCAAGGTAGCAAAAGTTTTTAGGATTATCATAAAGAGATGGACATTGCCATGATTAGAGCAAATTTTGAGGAGGATAGAGAGGTAACCATGGCGTGAATTTTTACATGGGCTGAACAGGGACATAGCTAATTTTTTTGAGTTGCAGCATTATGTGGAGATTAAGGACATGGTTCATATGGCCATGAAGGTGGAGAAGCAACTTAAAAGGAAGGGTTCCATGCAAGTTGGGCAGAATTCGAGTGCTAGTTCCACTTGGAATTCAAATTGGAACAAAAAGGAGGAGAAAGCAGACTATAATTCCAAGAGTGATAACAAGCCTAAATTTGAGTTTCAAGAGCAAGGATTTGAGATCTAGCAAGGATAAAGGTAATTCTAATTTCCATACTAGAAATAAAGATATCAAGTGTTTTAAGTGTTTGGGCAGGGGGCATATCGCATCGCAATGTCCAAATCAATGTACCATGATCTTGAAGGGAAATGGAGACATTGAGTTCGAGCGTGAATCTAATGATGAATTACCACCAAATGATGATGAGAGTGATGGAGAATAATATCCAGTGGAGGGAGAGGCCTTAGTCACAAGGCGAGCATTACATGAGGAGGAAGATGATGTCATATTCAAGGACAGGTGTGTAGCATGATCATAGATGGAGGGAGTTGCACTAATGTAGCTAGTGAAGTGATGGTATCAAAACTAAATTTGCCTACCACTAAACATCCTAGACCATATACTCTTCAATGGTTGAATGATAGTGGAGAAGTGAAGGGGAACAAACAAGTTTTGGTTTCATTTTGTATTGGAAAAAATCATGATGAGGTTTTGTGAGATGTGATGCCAATGTAAGCCGGTCATATTCTTTTAGGCAGACCTTGGCAGTTTGATTGACGTGTGATGCATGATGGGTTCAAAAATTAGTACTCTTTTGCCATGAACGAAAAATCAATCACTCTTGCACCATGAACACCTCAACAAATGTATGAGGATCAGATGAGATTAAAAATAAGAGTGTAAAGAAAAGAGAGTGTGAAACTGAGTGTAGTGGAAAGAAAGGAGTGCAAGAGAGTGAAAACAGAGAAATGCCAAAACAGCAAAGAAAAGGTAACAAGTGAGTGCAAAAGAGAAAGAGAGAAAACAAGAGAGTTTCTTTGCAAAAGAAAGATATGTCAAGAGAGCTTTTTGTTCTAAACAGCCTATGTTTGTACTGTTGTACAAAGAGGCATTGATCAACACTAACGACATTAACTCTTCTTTGCCAAGTGTTATTGTTTCTCTTTTGTAGGATTTTGATGATGTGTTCCCTGAGAAAGTTCCAAGTGGTTTACCACCAATTTGAGGAATAGAACAACAAATTGATTTCGTCCCTGGTGCTTCAATTCCAAACTGACCAACCTATAGAAGTAATCCTGAGGAAACAAAGGAACTTCAACAGCAAGTGGAGGAACAAATGGCTAAGGGATATGTGAGGGAAAGCATGAGTCCATATGCTGTTATGGTGTTGCTTATGCCTAAAAGGGATGGGACATGGAGGATGTGTGTTGATTGCTGAGCCATGAACAAAATCACTGTAAAGTATAGACATCCCATTCCTAAATTAGATGATATGCATGGTTCTTGTTTCTTTTTTAAAATTGATTTACAGAGTAGATATCATCAAATCATAATGCGTAAGGGAGATGAGTGGAAAACAGCCTTCAAAACAAAATATGGATTATATGAGTGGTTAGTTGTGCCATTTGGTTTAACTAATGCACCTAGCACAATTATGAGGTTAATGAATCATGTTTTACGTGCTTTCATTGGCATATTTGTAGTTGTTTGTTTTGATGACATTCTGATTTATAGCAAAAGCTTCGATGAACATATTGATCATTTGAGAAGTGTTCAATTTGAGAAGTGTTCTAAGTGTTTTGTGTGAACAACAGTTGTATGCAAACTTTAAAAAGTGTTCCTTTTGCACATTGTGTTTCTTGGTTGTGTTGTTAGCACTAAGGGAATTTCAGTTGGCGAGAAAAATGTTAGAGCTATTCATGATTGGCTTACACCTAAGATAATTACTGATGTGCACAGCTTTCACAATTTGGCTAGCCTTTATCGGAGGTTTGTTAAGGATTTCAGTACCATAGTCGCACCATTGAATGAAACTGTGAAAAAGAATGTTGGTTTTAAATAGGGTGATGAGCAGGAAAATGCATTCAATTTGATTAAGGATAGGTTGAGTTCTGCACCATTGCTTGCTTTACTTGACTTAGCTAAAACTTTTGAGATTGAGAGTGATACTTCAGGTATTGGCATTGGAGCTGTTTTGATGCAAGAACGACGTCCAATTGCATTCTTTAGTGAGAAGTTGAGTGGAGTAACCCTTAACCATCTAACTTATGATAAGGAGATGTATGCATTGTTTCAAGCTTTGCAAACCCGGCAATATTACCTATGGCCCAATGAATTTGTCATACAGATTGATCACGAATCCTTGAAGCATTTGGAAGGACAAGGAAAGTTGCATAAGAGGCATGCCAAGTGGATGGAATTCACTGAAACCTTCCCCTATGTGATCAAGTTTAAGCAAGGTAAAGAGAATGTGGTTGCTGATGCATTATCTCAAAGGTATTCTCTTATCTTTACTTTAAGTGCCAAATTACTAGGATTTGAGTATATCAAAGACTTATATTCTAATGATCTTGGTTTTGCTAATGTTTATGGGGCTTCTGAGAAAGTTGCATTTGGAAAGTTTTATAGGCATGATGGGTATTTATTTCAAGAGAGTAGATTGTGTGTGCCTATATGCTCTTTGAGGGAGTTGGTTGTGAGGGAAGCTCATAGTGGTGGATTGATGATGTGAGGAAAACTCTAGATGTCTTGCATGAACATTTCTTTTGGCCACAAATGAAGCGTGATGTTGAGCGAATTTGTGATAAGTGCATCACTTGTAGACAAGACAAGTCTAAGGTCTTACCTCATGGATTGTACACCCTTTTACTCATGCTACTCAAGCAAACAAAGTTATGTTTGAATTAGGAGATTGGGTTTAGGTGCATATGCACAAGGAGAGGTTTCCAGCTCAAAGACGTACCAAGTTGCATCCTCGAGCCAATGGTCCATTCCAAGTTGTTAGAATTAACAGTAATGTGTATAAATTGGATCTCCCAGGTGTGTACAATGTTAGTGCTACATTTAATGTTTCTGATCTTTCTCCCTTTGGCACAAGTGAAGATTCGCAGACAAATCCTTCTGAGGAAAGGGGGGGTGATGAGAACCAAGGAGCCAATATGCTAACAATTATTAAAACCCTTTGCACATTTCAGATGGTCCAATTACAAGGTCAAGGGCTAAGAAGCTGAAGGAAGCACTTAATGGGCTGATTCAAGATATTTGCACCAAACAAGTTATTTGGAGCCAAAAGAGAAGCCTTGAAGGTGGAACATACAGCCCAAGTATTATCAATGTAGTCCAAGTACTTAATGGGCATATGTTAGAGTTAGTTGGGTCTTAAATGAGCTAATTAGCCCACTAAGGTTGGACATTACGAATTTTGGGGTAATGGGCATACCAAACAGACTTGTTTTCACTTCTTTTGTAAGGTTTAGACCTAGGGCATATATATATATATATATATCTTGTGTATTCAGAAACAAGTTTTGACATCTTTTTATGAGAATTGTGAGAAACTCCTCTTGGGTTCTTCATTGAACTACAAAACTTATCAAGATTGATTCAATCTTGTGGTATTCAAACCTGACTTATCACTCACTCTTCTCATCTATTTTGGAGCATGGCATCCATATCCTTCTTTTTATCCTTTGTTTATGTTTGTTGTGACCTGATTTAGCTTTCTTGGAGGTGGAATCTATCTTGCTTTTGGCTGTCCAGATTTAGTAATTTTGGGATTTGTATCACCATACATCTACAAAGTAGATTTATCTCAAGTTCAGTTAGTTGAGTCTAAGTTATTAGTTAGGTTTTAAATGTTATTGATTGCTCGAGGACATGCAATGAGTAAAGTTTTAGAGAATTTGATAGGTTTATAATTTATATGTTATTTAGGGTTGAATTACTTGGTATTTGGAACTTTCATAGCATGTTTCATATATTTTTTAATGATATTTTCCTATATTTAGTGCATTGTCTTATATGTGATAATCTTGAGGAGAAAACACTTATTTTTGCAAATTTCTTACAATTGTCCAATTAAAGAAATTTTGGTGTCATTTTGAAGGTAATAAGACTTGTAGAAGAAATTGGAAGTTAATTTTAGCTCAAAGATGAAAAATGAAGTTGATCAAAAAAGGCATAATAGACATCGTCGTTACCAAAAAGATAAGTGGCTATCTTTTGCAAAGCTCAAAGAGGTTAAGAAGCATAATGAAATTATAGTTAGAGTGGTGTACATAACTGGCTTCAAACTTGTCATGGTTTTAAACAAAAAAATTTATAGAACATAATCATTGCCACGTACAAAATTAGCATTAGTGTTGATGCTTGTTCGATTCAGATTTTTGACATGTTACTTCCCAAGTTTAAGTACTCCAGGACACTATTTTGGAACCCTAATTATGAATAGTTGTATTAAGTTGGGATTTGAATACTTTTCGGAGAGTTTTAAGTGCCACCCTTGATTTTCTTTGAGTATTCTAGCCATTCTTATCATTGAAAGAGGATTTAAAGCAATGTTCAATGAGCTAGTGGCAACTTATTTAATGCCTTTCTTGTACTCTTTCCTTTATGTTAAGATTGGATTATTTATGCATTATTTTTATTATGTTTAGTGGTTAGGAACCTTAGTTAGGGTTAGGGATTAACTCAGAATGGATATTTCAATTATTAATACATGATTTGATTATTTGTTTATTGAATTTGTTTTCTTTACACTTAATTGTTATATTTGTTATTGACCAATGTAGATTTAGTCTTAGGGATTTTATGAAGGACCAAGAGACGAAGTAAAATACATGCACTAAGAGAATAAACACTTTAGCTTCAAAAGCATTCTTGACTATTGTGATAACTAAATAGGATAATTATGCTTAATGAATTTGATTAAGCTAAATTGGCCCATCAAGAGGTGGTAGTTGCCGAATTGAATATATATGTGAGTCTCAAGAGAGACTTATTCCTGTATGATGACTGAAATTTCCTTAAGCAAGACCTTAAAGACCTAACATTTGCTTTATTAATTTTCTTTTACTAGTTCATTTGCATTTTTTGTTAGTTTAGTGATTGAATTCTCTCTTATTTTTTATTTAGTTTTATTATTTAACTAAGATTAATAAATTTAGTGATAGATTTTGTATAGAATCATTACTTTAGAGCTACTCCAATTTTAATTACTTACTAAAATTGACTTTGTGCACTTATAAAATTAGTAGATTGGAGATTTCAATCAATCAACTTAAGGATAAGAGTTGTATCTTTTGAGAAAGAATATGTTATAACTTTTGGAATTTCTACGTTTCGAGAAACTAGGTTTAATAATTGAACAAAATTAAATATAAGCATAAAAAGGTTTTGGAGATTCTACATTTGAGTCTTGTTTATCAATTGATTGAATCATTATTGTTTATTGCTGCTTTGTTTTTTATTTTAGATTAGTAATTTCAGTTTAGTTAATCAACCTTTTCAAATTAATTATTCATTTTGATAGATTAGACATTAGAAAGATAATTATTAGTCCTAGTACTTGTAGTCCTTGTGGGAATGATACTCATCTTCATTAAATTATACTATAAGAAATACTCTTTCCTAGTGATCATTAATATTGTCCAAAAATTACACTATCAAGTTCGTGACGTTGTTTCTGGGGATTAAGTTATTAAGAAAATTTTATTTTAGTTAATATAATAATTTTCATTTCTTTTTTGCATTTATTATTTTATTTTTTGAAATTGTATTTATTGATTGAATTTGTAGATTTAGTTAATTGATGTTACAGCTGACAAACAAAATGATAGGATGAGGAGGACGAAGCATTGTGAGAGATTACTTATGGGATAGAATCTAGCTTTGCTATGCCTGGAATGGTGGGCAACAATTTTTATGGTCAAGCTAACATGATTCAAATAATTCAACAACTTGTGAAGTTTTATGGCTTGCTAGATGAGGATACAAATGCTCACATTTTCAACTTCTTGGAGATAAATGATACTTTCTAGATTAATAAAGCTTCACAGGATGCCCTTTGATTGAGGTTATTTCCTTTTATCATGAGAGATAGAGGTAAATCATAGTTGAAATCTTGCCTCTCAAGTCTATTACCACTTGTAATGATCTTGCTTAAAAGTTTTTAGCTAGTTATTTTCCTCATGCATGATCAACAAAACTTTAGAATGACATCTTCACCTTTTCGTAAATTAAAGAGTGAGACATTATATGGCACTTAAGATGGATGGAAGGAGTTAATGAAGAAGTGTTCACACTATAAACTCAATTTGGAGTTATAAATGCATATGTTTCATAGTGGATTGAGTTACCCATCCAAGCAATTGACTGATCCATCTTCAGGTTGAACTACCTTCTTTAAAACTCTCAAGGATTTGAAAGGGATAGTTAAGGATCTACGAACAAATACTAGTGGGGGAACCTGATGTCGAAACCTAATCCAAGAGGCATCTATAATGTGGCCGTGGTGACAACATTAGATGCAAAGTTAGAAGCTTTGAGACGAGTCATGGGATTTGTAGTAGGGGACACCCCAATAATGAATGGGATAGCCAACCAAGCAGGTTAATTTTGTAGGCAACTAAACTTAAATAATCCTTATAGTAATACATATAATCAAGAATGGAGAAATCATCATATTTTTTAGGAATGATTAAGGACAACAAGAATAAGGGCATCCACTAAGATTTCAACAACAATAATAGCAAAAGGGAAGCTAATCTCAAGAGTTCTTGATAAAATTTATCAATGCAACAAAGCTCGCTTCCAAATTACTAAAGTATCCCTTTGAAATTAACAAGCATCCATACAAAACTTGGTGAAATCATATTAGAAAACTTGCTAAACTTGTCTCTAAAAGGCAATCAAGTACTTTTCTAACAACAAGGAGCCAAAATCAAGGCTGCAAGTGAATGTAGTGACTTTAAGTGGAAGGGAGCTGACATCTGAAGAGAAAGGGAAAGGATAAAGTGGTCAAAGACTACTAACGGAAAATTTCATATACAGGTGGACTTGAGAAAGATAGAAAGCAAGAGCAATTTGGTACATTTTATAGTTTTTAAACAATTAATATCAACATTCTTTTTACCGAAGCTCTTTCATCAATGCCAAAGTATGTGACATTCTTAAAAGATCTCCTTCTTAACATGAAGAGACTCAAGGAGTTTTTAATGGATACTTTGAGCAAAGAGGGCTCTGCCATCTTACAAATTAAGTTACTTAAAGAAATCAAAGATCTAAGTATTTTTTATTATTCCTTGTAATATTGGTGGCTCGTCAATTAAAAGGGAATTAGTAGACTTAGGATCTAGTATTAATTTGATTCTATATGACATATTTAAAAAGTTAGATTTGGGTGAACTTAAAGAAAATTGGATGAACATTCAACTAGCGAATAGGTCAATTAAGTATGATAAGGGTATTATAAACGATGTCTTGGTTAAGGTTGACAAGTATCTTTCCTATTGATTTTCTAATTATGAAAATGGTTAATGATGTAGATGTTCCCTTTATCTCAAGAAGATCTTTCCTACCTACTGATAAAGCTATGGTAGATATGTATAATGGG
>JANZXP010000002.1:22934270-22964850 GCA_027576715.1 Erythroxylum flavicans
CGGGATGTGCTTCAACAGACCAGAGACTTGGGCTTACCCACTGATCTCACCATACAAGGGGCCCAAATTTTAAAGGTTGTCTCCAAGATTTGAATCCCCACCTTGCAAGTCGCTAGCATGGCAAGCAATACACCACCCAAGCCTTTGTCAGTTAAGCTATGCCCCGGAGGCCAAAACATTTAATAAAGAGGTTACTAGAAGATGCTTTGAATCAATTATAAATTTGCTGGTTCTTTCTCAGCTGCAGGATCATTTAAATTTTTGTTTGTTTCTATTCAAATTCAGCATACAAAATGATTATTACTGGTTGTTCTAGAAGAACGGAATCCCAACATGTCTAGATCGAATATCATATTTTAGTTTTCTCTTTTTTTATATTTAACTTGACCAATGTTGCTGCATTTTTAGTTTTCAAATCAATTTCAATAAAGGATATGGGTCTAATGTGGGAGCGTCAAAGGAGGGTTAGAGAAAAATGTATAGATAATAGAGTAAGAAAACAGAAATGTAAGGATACTGAAGCTCTAGTTTTAGGTGAGATAGACGTAGATCAGGAAGTCTCGAGTCATATATACCCTCTTCTTCCTTAGTAACTAAAGTAGAAAATTTGGACGTTTTAGTAGGGTAAGGTAAAAAGGCTTTTGGTTTAATAGCAAACCCTTTAGATTCTCTTCATAATAGCGGTAGCCTTCATGCTAATTTGGTGGATGTACTAATTCTTCTTGTTGGTAAGAAAAGAAGATGTGAAGAAGGAGAAATAAAGCTTAGACCAAGTTATTATAAAATTATTTGCTAACGCATATGATAAGTCCTTATAGGCCTACTAAAGATAGGAATAAAAGAAACATCAACCTCTAGGACCCATCTTAGATTTCTTACATATGTATGCTTTTGACAAACTTGAAAATCATCTCTAGTTTATTTATGTAGACCTGGGTAAGGTAGGTGGATAATTTGATAAGAATCATCCTTTGGAAGTCTACCTAAGAATATTCTCTATAAAATACAATTGTCTCAAAGACATTCCTGTTACTCATGGAGAGGTGCATCGTTGGTTGATCTTAATCATTGATCCAGTCTAATCTTGACCATCAATCCCTCCATACAAGCCACATGATGTGCAAGATGACTAATTTTTTCCATTCTTCGAGAGTCATTAAGATAGAAGATACCCTTACTTTTGTCTTCAGGATTCAATGTTAAGGTCATCTATAAACCTGTCCTATATTTTAAAAAAAAGATTACGTCCATTCTTAAATTTTTAAGTTATGGAGAGTTATAGAGATGATACGAATAGTTTATAAATCAAAATTTATAGTTTTAACTCTAGTAGTTACAGTAACGTAGGTTTAGTGTTAAATATATGAGCCACAACCATATGTCTTAAAGGTTTATTGATACAATATCTGTGTCCCCATAGTAACCAAACCTCCTTTTATAGTGTCGTATAAACCTAGCTTATTCAGGTCTGATAAGAGGCTTTTCCTTTGAAACTCATTTTCAGGCTTTATGCTTGGGGACTTTACAAAAACATTAAATCGTGCATGTAAACTAAAAAGTTGAAAAGAATTGAGTTTGAGATTATAAGGGAGAAGTTCTAACATCATTGAGAAAATTTCACTTAATTCTTCAAGCAAGAATGAGCACATTTTAGCATCTACAATCCATCATTTTCACCGAACATACAAATGAAATTCCCCCAATCTTAAGTTATTTATGTTTATATACACCGGTGCAAGCCCTTGGAGACACATAGTAGACAGTATACCCTAAATGTTACTTGTTGATAATTTAGAAAGGCCTATTGATAAGTGCTAACCAGTCTATGTTTTAGCATGATTTTACTAGCATTTTACTTGTACTTAGATGATTTCTATAGAATTTGGAACTCAATATAGCTTATATCTTATTTATACACCTTGTTTTAGATCTCTAATGATGAAAGAACAAATTTTGAAAAATTAGAGCTAAGTTAAAGACGTTTGGCATAATTTAATATGAAGGATTTGAAACATGGGTCACCAATAGGACGCCAAGTTAAAGTGGTGTTAGATGTCAACTAATATAGGTGTAATAAAATCCATGTTTTGGACTCGTATTGATAGTGACTTTTATAAAATTCTAGTTTTTTGCTACAGAAAGTAATATATGGCCAACAAAAGTTCATTTTGTGTAGGTTATAATGTTTTGAATTTTTAGGATTTTTATATTAAAAGTTATAAGGACTTGAAGGATGGCAACATTTAAATAGGGAGATGAATTAAAGCATCTTGAGAGAAGAAATAGGCAACTTGAAGAGAAAGAAGGGATTTATATCAAGATTTAAGGGAAGAACTTTAAGATTCTAAGATTCACGAGAATGGTTTTTTTGTTTTGTATTCTTTCTTAGTTATTATTGGTTTTCTTTAAATTGAGATGTATCTAAATGGGATGAACCCTAGAATCATTTGTTTGGACTGATTCTTTGATTTAATAAAAGACTCATTTTTTTCTCATGTATTATTCATGATAACTTATTGTTTTCCAATTAGGATTTGCTAGTGTTTGTATTTAATTTCAGATTTCATATATCGGGATTGAGAAATTATATGTATGAATAGATTATAACATGAATAATAAAAGTTGTATAGAATCATACAAATATGACCATAAAATACTTCTGGGTTATAGTTAAATCTAGCAAAGGAATTCATAGAATTAATTAATGTATTTTAGGGGTTTTAATAAAAAAGAGATTTCAATCAATCAACTTAAGGATATGAACTATATTTCTTAAGAAAGAGTATAGCTATAACTATGAAATTTCTATTAATGTAAGAAACTAAAGTTAATAATTAAATTAAGATAAATTTAACTTAGAAAGGTTTTAGGGAGATTCTACATCTGGGTCATGTTTATTAATGGTTTTAGGGAGATTCTACAACTGGGTCTTGTTTATTAATTAGTTGTTTCAATCTTACGTATTGCTTTAGTTTGTTATTTTAGATTAGTAATTTTAATTTAGTTAATTACTTCATTTAACTTAATCATTTGTTTTGTTACTACTAGTATTTATTGTCCTTGTGAAAAGATCCTCATATTCACTAAACTATACTAAAAGAACGATAGGTGCTCTTATCTGGTTGATCTTAAGTACTATTAACATACATCACTTACATTAGGAGAGATTTGTCTACTTGTCAAATGAAACAAGTATATTAATCATTAAGATTATCAATCTTAAATGAGAGGTTTCCTAAATAAATCATTTGTCTTTAAATTATGTACTAACATTTCTGTTATTTTTGTGATGGCCATAAACATGAATAAGAGGCTTGCAAGGACTAAGGCTACTAAAAAGAAAGCATGTTCACTTCATCTTCTATAGAGAGGAAAAAGCTGAAGGTGACCTATAACAATGATCATTAAACCTACTCTCCCTTTTACATCCACATATGCTTTTGAGACTTCTCATCCTTCGCCTTTTTTGCTCATCTCTTTAAATAGAGAATGTGGTTGTCTTCTCTATTCAATGCAGGTTTGAAGAGGAAAAAAGAATGTTTCTTGTTCACTTTAACCTATAAAAGTTTGACAAGTCTTCAGAATGTTTGGAAGCAGGTTTTAGATGATTCATAAAATAGTCACTCTAGGGGTAAAAAAAACTTAGAGGAGATATATGGTGACTACATCTATATTTTTTTCTTAAAGGCATCATACTAAAGCAAGCTAACTTATCAATTTTTATTACCTTTATGTAGGTATTATATTGTAGTCTTCTATTTTTACGCCATTATTTTTATAGTTATTATATTTGGTACTTTGGTTTAGGCTCAAGTAGGCCTAGCTTAAAATCAATGGGTAAAGATTGATTTGATTAAATTTTAACATGAACCTTAAAAAAGACTGAACCAGTCTAAACTTGAAAAAACCTACAAATTCCTTATATTATTTTTGTAGATATTTACTTTATGGAAATATATAATTATTACTAAAGCATATTTGAACCTCTTGGCAAGTCTAAGAAGTATAGTTCCTTTGCCTTAACGAAATCCACAGGAATTTATATATTACATTCTTAAGGAGTCTTGATCCATTATCTAAAAACTTTAAAGTGAAAGTAAAAAAAAGAATTTGACAGTCAAGTAGAATCTATGTAATATCCTAGTTCGATTATTGTCCCATGTAATGTGTTATACATGCATTTTATGCAGTATGTTCTATTTATGATGTACTAGAGTAATTTAAGCATTTAAATGTTTTATTGAGATTATAACAAAGATCACGGATAGACCAGAGATAGTTTTGGACTCGACTGGAAATTTCTTGAAATTTTTTTGAAAACTCCGAAAAGCTAAGGAATGAGTCTAAACGAGCTTTAAAAGCTATGAAATGTGCTTTGAAGATTTAGGTGATACTTTAGAATGAAATCCGAACAATTTTGGTGACATTTAGTGATTTCTAGATTCAATCCGAAAATTCTATCAGGCAACCGAAAAGTTACTAAAAAGCCCCAGAATTAGGATTGGAGTCCACAGGAAATGAAATGGGTCAAAACAAAAGTTGTTTGAATAGAATTCAAGTTATTTGAAATTATTGGACTAAAATGTCCTTTTTGGAAAATAATGGGTATTGATGATTTTAAACCCGTTCAAAATTTTTAAAAGCATCCAATTAATAAGTATTGACCCTAATTAGAGAATTTTATGGTCAATTTAAAAATAATACGGTTGTGGAATGTTTTCAGGATTTAATTCGATTAGTTGGTCAATTAAATGCATTAAAGGGTAATTTGGTCTTTTTGTACTAATTAAGGAAAATTTGGTCTTTTTATATAATATTAGTGGATTGATGAGTTATTAGAGATGACCAATGAGATGATGACTTGTGTTTAATGAGTCATTAGTGATGACAAATAAGAAGGTGACATATGTAATCCATTAAATAAGTATAAAAAGCAAAACTTAAGACATTTTGCTTCTTTCTTTCAACATAAACATAAGAGTAATGAGAGAGTAACGTGAGAGACCAAAAAAAAAAGAAAGGGAAAAGAAGAGAAACCAGGGGTCAACATTGGCCAAGGAGAGAGGAAGAAGAGTGTAGTCATTTTTGACGGAATTTGATGGTGAGTTGGAGAAATCTTGAAGTGTTCATCAAATACTCAAAAGATTGGAGGAAAAGTGGTAAGTTTCCTAGCTTAAATTTCTAATTTTTATGAGTTTTCTTTAGTGAGATGGATGTGTTTAAGATCAATGTTGTCTTGGTATTACTTTGATGTTTCTTTGCATAGAATTAGTTGAATATGACAAGAGAGGAAAGTGTAGTGAGATCCTGTCTTAGGTTAACCTGAACCAGTCCCAATGTTTTGGCCATAACTCGACCTACAAACCTCCAAATCAGGTGATTCCAATTGGAGATGAATTCTAAGATATATTAATAAAAATATTTAGAAGAAGCCTAGATCTAATTCAGGATGAATAATATTGAAATTTGAGATTTAAAATGGTAACTTGATGCTGGCTTTGCGTTGAAACAGCTTCTGATATTTGGTACGTTTTTCACGATTTATAAGTTGAAATGGCATGATATTTGATGATATAGAAACTAGAGACATAGGGAAACAAGTATCTAGAAGATCTCAAAACTAATTTGAACGTTTACTATATGAAAAATAAGGAACAAATGGAGGTATGGATTCTGGGCATGGGTCATAACCATGACTCATCATGCATGATTGTGATATGGTGAATTAAATTGGGTGAGATTGTGTTTTGAAGGAATTGGTAAGTTAGAATGGATAAAATATGGTATTTAAGTGACTTTTGAAGTTAGATTTAAAAATAGTGACTAATAGGTTAGTTTACGGAAGCAAGCAGAAATATGATTAGCATGCGTATTACACGATTAGATACAAATCTTAAATTCGATTAAACCGAATATATAGTTTTAATGCCTTATTTCCTAATTTGGAAATAATGCCTAAGTGAAATGTATTTTGCGTAGGTAAAGGAGAGGCTTCGAACACGTAAGTGTGCTTGACGATAAATTTACAAAACAGTGAGTGTATTTTAATTGTTTTATATGACTAAATTCTTTGCAAGAGAATTAGTGACATGTGAGTGTTCTTTAAATTGATTTTATGAAAATGGTTTTCATTTGATCATGAAATGAATATTTTATGTTGAGTTTTATGCAAATGATATTTTACAAGTGAATGTTGCTAGCATAAGTGAATGCTTTGGCAATATATGAGTTTTAATTTAAAAGTTAAATTTTATATGATTAGGAGTACATTGAAATAATTCACTTATGAATCCTCCCATACTTAGTTTAGAAAATAAGATGAGTCGTAAATGTAAGAGTTGATTTTGCCTATGGTACACCGCTAGGCTTTATGCATGTTATTATATCGGTATATTTATAATGGTTAACCTATTACAGGTAAGGGATATAGAACCAGCTTCGTAAATAGTGGTTAACTAGTCATGGTTAAGCGATATAGAACCAACTTAGTGACTTGTTACGGGTAAGCGATGTAAAACCAGCTCCATGACTTGTTATGGGTAAGCGATACCTGTTATAGCGGTTAACCTGTTATGGTTAAGTGATGTAGGACCAACTCTTTAAATAATGGTTAACTAATTGCGGGTAACCTATATAAAACTAGCTCCGTGACTTTATACCTAGGGTACCGTACGATAAAGAAACTTGTGGTGGGCTACGTTAAGTAAGGAAAGTTATGAAAATAGTAATGCTGCCACTATTTATGTTAAAAGTGATTTGAGAGGTACTGTAGGATACCAATGCTAATGATTGGCTGCTTTTTCAGTATTCAAGTTTTCAAAAAACTTATCGCCACTACTGTTTATTGTTTAAGGAAAAAGGTAAATGGAAAATAGAAACTTTTATATTATGAGTTTAATTTCAAAAAGCATTTTGAAATAGTATTTCAAAAAAATTGAAATTATGTTTTACGAAATGCTATATTATTACTAGATTTGATGATGCACGCATAAATTGTAATGGAAAATGTTTTACCATAAGCTTTATGATTGTATGGAATATTGAAATTATATTGTTATGAAAAGTTAATTATCTTGTAAACTGATTACACTCACTGAGCACATTTAGCTCACCCTTATTTTTATGTTTTTAAACAAACCACCCTAGTTATGTGTACATGTGTTGTAGTAATTGGGACTCCGCCTTAAGATTAGTTGTATCGTCAGGTGCTGCTGTGTTTGTGTTATTTTTTCTATGTCGTGATATGCTTTAAGTTACTTTGGAAAGAGTTCAAAAGTGTGATCCTGTGAATATTAGTGAAATTTTAAATATCTTTTCTTAGTGAACTATGAGGGCTTTGATCCTTAATGATGTTTTTAAAATGTTGAGAATTATTTGTTTGGGGTTACTTGTGAGTGGACTTGAAGTCCATAATTTATATTTGAGAAATTTGATTGAATATAGAAGTGTTTTAAAATGTGTTATGCAGGTTTTTGAGATTTGGGAATCTTAGAAAAGTAGTCGTTATGCTACCAAAATTTTTAATAAAAAGTTTTGAAAAAAAAGTTCCCACTATTTTCTACGTTTGTAAAAGTTAAAGTATAAAAAGGTTTTAATAGTTGAATGACTTGGCTTTATGGGAACCCTTCAGTTGAGTTAGATTTCAATTAGAGGGCTACTGTGGGGTCACTAGGAGGGCTAAACTCAGGTTTCGAAAGGGGAACTCTGGGATGGGTCCTTTCAATCTAGCTCCTTTACCTTAACAAATATTGAAGAAATTAGTCTGAACTTAATAGGTATGAGGAGTTATGCTCCTCTTTTCTTAAATTTTTAAAGAAATTAATGTGAATTTAATATTTATGTAGTTTAGATCATTTTCCTTGACAAATTTTCAAAGATTATAATGTCTAGCTCTTAATGTGAATTTAATAGTTAAAATAGTTTAGATCATTTGCCTTGACAAATTTTCAAAGATTATAGTGTCTAGCTCCTTTGTTTTAACAAATATTTAAAGAAATTAACCAAATGACCATATGTTGAAGGAGTATGTTTCTTTTTTCTTAATTAGTTCCCAAAGAAAATTAACCTAATAATCATAGGTATGAGAAGTCTTGCTCTTTTTCTTTAAAAAATTTGCAAAGAAATTAACCTAGCTAAGGATTTTTCCTCTACCTCCTTATGAAATACTAAAATACAAAAAAAAGGAACTTAAGTTATCTTATTGTAAGGGGAAATGGCTTGAGGATATTCATTCCATGTTGGGAAAAAGGTATAACACTTGATATTGCAGTATAGTTGATGATATGTAATTGATTCATTTTTTAGTACCTTTGGAATTTGTTATATTTCCTTGTAAGCTCTTAAGCTTCCTTACAAAATGATATGTCAAATTTCGTTTATCTTGTTCTATAATTGTTACTTATTAACGTACGTTATTATTGACTTTTCCTTTTTTCATTAAAAAGTTCATTTATTAGCTCTTTTTTTAATATATGATCAACCTTGTAGTTTTGCTTTCTAGGTATTACCTTAATGTTTCTTATGCGTTCTCTTTTATTTGTCTAATATTCTTGTAATTTTCCAGCTTGTCTACTTTCACCTTATAGGTATCATTATGTTGGTTTACTACAAGTTGTGAATCTGAGCTAATGTTTGTGAGCCTAACTTCAAGTTTATTAGTCAACTTTAGCCCAAATAATATCACTTTATATTATGTCACATTTTTGGAAATTTTAAATTAGTGTCTTAATACATAATATATGTTTATCCTTATTCTTCTTTCCAAATATATCTTTGCCCCACTACCTTTTCCTTTGGTTGATAAGCTTGCTACCCTATTTATCAACCTTTTTTCTTCTTTTAGATTTTTAGGTGACTCCTAATAGAAAATGACCTCATTTTTCTGAGCACTAAACTTTATCCCTCTATTTTAACAATGAACCAAAGTAATTTTCCCATCCCACACCAAATATACATTTTTGGAATTTAATTTTATACCATATTTTCATAAAATTATAAAGTATTATTCTCTATTAACAACATGGTTTCTTCTAACCTTTACTTTTACAATCATCTTACCAATATATGCTTATATGTTTCTCCCTAATTATATGCAAAAGACTAAATTTACTAGCTTTGTTAGGTTATTTCTATATTTCTCATACATGCATAAATTTCTAACAATAGATGCCCTTATGTTTGATAAAGGATGTTCTTTCTTAGGATGCCCCATCCATTTATTCTGATTGTATCCTAAGTAAGGATACATGAAACTTAATATTTAGTGGCCTAAAGTAACATCCAATGATTATTCTATTTTAGCAAATGGTAATTATCTTTAGGGTCATGTTGGTGAAGTTTAAAAACATCCTCAACTTATTGTTTGCTTTCTTAACCATTATTATTGTAGCAAGCTACTCAGGGTAGTTGATAGATGGTTAATTGACTATAGTTTTACCCCATATTTAATGTATTCTTGTTTGATATTTTATACTTTGTTATATATTTGGTACTTAATGTGCTTTAAGTGTGTTTACAGGTAATAATTGCCCTTATGGACTTAAAGGAGAAGAATTCAGGAAAAAACGTGGCATAAAACAGAAAATTAGCAATCTAGAAGGAGTGCACGGCTGTGCACTTTTACACACCCATGCACTATCGTGCATAAGATCGTACATAACCCAAAAATCTAGGTTTTCATATAAGTTCAATGTTTTGAAGGCAAATGAGAGGAGGAAGCTGCTAACACTATTCTTAGATGTTCAGAGGTGATTTCAGAGGTGATTTGGGGCTTAAGGAGCAGAAGTCACGAAGTTTTTATCAAGAGATCCATCAAAACACAAGATCGAACATATACATTATCAGAATACACAATAGAGAACAATCAGGGAGATTTATAATTATGATTCAAATTTTTTCTATTCTGTTTTCTGCATATAAGGATATGATTTCATGTTCGCCGATGTATAACTAATTTTTCTATTAGTATCTAAGTTAGATGAACCTTAGTTGAATACTTTAACATGTTTTGATTATTTTATGAATGCAATTGAATTAAGTGCTTATTGGGATCCAATTATCTATTTCATGATTGTCTATTAATTTGATTTATTAGAATTTAATATCATTTCATGCTTACCGATTGAGAAATCCTTAGGTTGAATAGATTCACGATAATTGGAAAGAGTTAGTTGTAATCTTAAAGATAGGACAACATAAATCTTCTAAATTAGGTTCAAACCTAATAGAGGGATTCATAATACGGTAACACAATTATGTAAGTTTTAACTTGAGTAACTTGGTTAAAGACCTTAGAATTAGTTATTAGTAGACTCAAAGTCAGCTACTAGCATACCTTAGGAATCTCCATAATCTAACAAACCAACAACACAATTGCATGAAAAATAATCAATCAGTTAAGGTTTAGGGGGATTCGATGCCTTGATACTAATTATTTGATATTGATAATTAATCTAGTGTCACCAATTCTTTGTTTAATTCGTGCTGTTTGATTAGTTTAATTGTTTAAATTTTAATTTCTTAAATTAAACCATGATTAATTTGTTGGCTAGATAATAAAATAACAATAATTACTAGTACTTACCATCTTTTTGGGATCAACCTGTATTTGCGAGTACTAACTACAGCTACACCGTGTACTTGCAGTATTAAATATTGACTAATGTGAATTAGGTCAACCAATAGTCAACTTCTTTAATAAAGTCTTTTGTCACTTACTTTTTAATGTCTTGTTATCTTTTCATACAAAATTCATTTTCTTTTTGTTATCAGTCTAGAGAGGGAATCGATATTTAACTTATCAGAAATTATCTCCTAGCCATCATAAGGCATACAGGTTAGACACTATACAAAAAGGTCTAACTAATGGAGTAATAATTTCTTTAGGTTTTCTTCAGTGATTTCTTCCATTCTTTCTGTAATATTGAGAATTTTGGAATCTTTACATCTTATTTTATAAACTACCCGATTTCTTCTTTTGGCACACCCATAATATTCTTTCATTGGTATGCACTATTATGTGCATATATAAAGGAGATACTTAAGGTTTGATTGAGTTGTCCAATGGTAACTTCCAGATGGATCATTTGGTCAGTTATACTAGATGAGTTGGTAGATAGGTCATTAGCATCATACCAAAAAAAACGACCATTCGAATGACACACTATAAAAAATTACTACAATTTGCAATGTTTTATTGATAAAACGTCGCGGATTGTAAAGTCCCACCTACGCTCTGTATGGTGTTCAATTTGCCGTCGATCGCTAGACCTATGTCGTTGTCAAGCTTCTCCTCCTTCCTTCCGACTTTCAGTTATCGCAATCTATTTGTTACCTTCTCACAGATTTCACATCTTGTTCTTCGATTTGGGCTTCCAATGTCTCTCCCTTTTCTTTAGTTTTAGCTGTAAGCTTCATTTTCTATAATACCAATTAAGCTTTCTTCTGTTTCTAATCTATTGGTACTTTTTTTTTGTAATTATGTTTGCTTGTTCGATTTCAAGGAATCCTTTTTCTGTTCATTTTGGGTCTGAATTTGAGTTACGAGTTCTTTTTACAATTTCTTTTAATTTTTTCAAATTCCCGTTGAATCTCTGGTCATTTCTCTTAGATTAGGAATTGAGGCTTAGATCTTCTATGATAGGAATTCTAAATTTTTTATTTGTTGTATAGGGAATTTAAGAGGTGAGAAATATGTTGGGATTGGGTTAAGTGTTTGATTAACTAATTATGGGTTGTTTATGCAGTTTTTCACGACATTTATGTCTCATGCTTACTGGGAACTTCTATCTTGTTACGGACTAGGAATCCCTTGGTTTGCCTACTAGTAAAAATGAAGGGTGTTTTTACATAAATATGTGTTGGGTATCTTTGGTGATTGAAATTATCTTGTAGTTTATATTCCACTTATGATTTTGGCATTGGATTAAGCACAGTTTAATAACTAAAATACTATAGCAGTAAGAGTGGCTATTAAGCTTGACTCAGAAGGAAAAGGCTCGACCATTTTTCTTTTTTGGCTAGTTCTTGATAAAAACGCGAGATTGAGAGCCAAAAATACTAGAATGGAGCAACTGTTTCAAGAAAGTTTGGAATTAGATTTTGAATATAACAAAAGGATAACGTGTATCTGTAATAGTTCCAATGGCCATTAGGGGAGATGGAGAAAGGCTCTAATACTTGATATGTTCTTCACCTTTATGGTGTTTAAGTGCCTATAAACCTTCGCTCTCTAAGACAATGCTCTCTTAGATGCTGCGTTTCTAGTATTAGAGACCATTTCTTGTTCTTTTGGTTAGACTTTAGTCTTAAGAAAAAGGGAAGAATGTGGGTTCATGTTTTGCTACTAAATTCATTACTCAGTGCTATGTGCATTGTGATCTTATTGCACGTATATTACTTGTCTTCTGCGGGAAGGACAAAAAGTTAACTTATAAAAGTTTCATGATATTTGATAGCATTATTTTTATTGAAGTTTCATGATATTTGATAGCATTATTTTTTATTGATGTGTTGTCAAGTCAAACTTGTACATGTTATCCATTTCATTCATCTACCCATTTTGGCTATTTCCTGCTTCTTTCCTACAAGTTTTTTATTGCACGGACACCATAAAGTCAGCCACAAGCAATTATATCTTTTCATTCTAAAAAAAAACAAGTGCAGATTAATTTTTGTGTTATTAAAATATCACAATGACAATATTGGAAATGACTCCAAACTATGAAATAAGGGTGGTTTGAACAACCTAAAATCTGATGTTCTTATCTTTCTATTGTTTTCTCTTCTAGGAAAATTTCCCAAAGAAGTTGATAAAGCTAATCATGATTAGCAAGGGCAGACCCTCGAGGTAAGGACTTAAGATTTATGACATTTATTGTTAGATGCAGTGATGCCCTTTCTATCACCATTTGTCATTTGCTATCAAAATATGGAACTTTGCATCCAATTGATAACCTGGATGTTGTTGTAAAAAAAATCGATTGGCATAAGAAATATAAAAGAAATATAAAAGGAGTTCACAGAGTAATGTATGGATATTCATATTAATTTATTTTCTTTTGGTATACTAATTTTGAATCTATTTACTTCTGCTATTCTCTTTCACTGTTTAATAATGATCTATTTAAGAAGTATATGTTTAAGTTTTGCAATTCGATTGTGACTTGAATTTGTATATCTTATGTTATTAACTATGAATCTAAATTTATATTACTTAATCAATTAATAGTATCATTGAAATCCAATGTCAAATTGAATACAAGTGATTCACATGGGACCTAGTCTACCCAAGAAGAAGAATAAGGCTGCACTAAGTAGCTTAGTACCAACACAACTGCAGTCGCGGTATCGTCAGCTTCTTGGAAGTGTAGCTGATGAGCCATCTGCTCGTACACAGCTAGAAGATCACACACCTGCACCTTGTCAGCCTACTCCAACACTAATAGATGTCACATTTGCGCCTATTACTCATCCTAGAGATAAGTATCTACAACTTTTGAATATACGATGCAATATTAGTTCTCCATCTTCTTAAGAGATGCCTCCATTAACTTCTCAAGAGATGCCTCCAGCTTCTTATAATCAACCACCAGTAAAAGACACGAGCCCCTTTCCCAGTATTATTGTTACCTCTGTAAGCATTGCAGGTATTATCTTTCACATCATATTACTTAAACATAGAAGTTTAATAATTTTGTTTATCTAACCAATTAAGATTATGTTATATGCTTATTGTAAAAATATTCCTTTGCAATATTTTAGGATCCACGATTGATCCGAAAAAGACAAGGAGTGTCACAAAAGGACACAGATTGGCAAAGATTAATAAGGCGATAGGTAAAAGATTGGAGATAGAGATCTCCCCCGCTGAAGGACGACCAACCAACTCTATACAGTCTGCCAAATTATCGAGTAAGATTGGTGTGGTATCCCGAACTTCCTTATCTGTAAGAACAAAATGGAAAAAATAATTAATGAGGAGTTGGACATTGCATTTGATAAGTTAGACGTAAGTATTATAAAACTATCTAATTTGTATGTGCTTTCCATATGTCTAAAGCTTTGACCAATAATTTATAATTTTTTGCTGTAAAAATTGGAAGTCAAGGGAATGAGGACAGACAACAAAGTACATACTGCTATCAAGAAGTTTCTTTTTTTAAGGTCTAAAGATCAAATATTTCATTTAAAAAATATTTTGCCAAACACGGAAAGGATATTAAGCCGCATAATGTCAGAATGGCGGAGTGGATGGATTTATGCGAATATTGGGAGGAATCAGCTACAAAGGTTACTTAATTTGATCACAAAACTTAATTTCACAACTTTATTGGCAACTGATTATATTTTAGTATTTATGAATTGTGATTTATAGAAGTTATAATAGATTTTGTTACGTTTACGGTTAGGAAAAACGTCAAAACGTCAAATTGGCTAGGAGTCAGGTCAAATGTCGACCAAACTCCAGCTCCAAGGCTTTTGTATTGATACGACATGAGATTGTGAGTTATTATCTTTTTAATTATATTTTATTTTGATTGAAATTTTAAAACTTATAATAAATATTACTAATAATATATTTCTATACAACAAAGTGACAAAGATGGAGAAGAGTGTAACCGGATGAAGCTATGGTATCACACTCATTATGATGAAAGTAAAAGTCAATGGACAACTACCGAATGCAGAGAAATATGGGTGAGTAAATAGTTCATTTACAAATATTTCTTAAATGAGACTGTTTATCTAATTAATTCTTAATTTTTTAGGAATTAATTTGTAAGGAATTGACATATTTAATAGAAAAAGGTCATCCGATGACAGTAGATGAAGTGTGCGACAAAGTCTTGGGCATTAGATCTGATTATGTTATTGGCATGGGAGTTGGGCCTTGACCACAAAGGAAGACTTCGGTCAGAAAGAGGCTTCGAGATGAACCAGAGGAGTCGAAGAAGGTTAATTAGGAGTTACAGTCTCAAGTTAATGAATTCAATAAAAAAGTTGAACAAATGCAGGATCGATTAACTACCGAAGTTAAACAACAAAGAATTGAATTTGAACAACAAAAAAAGCTCTTAGAACTTTTATGTTCTACACATAATATTCGTTTAGATTAAATATATATACTCATATTGATATATTATATACACTTATGACATACTTTTTATATTAATTATTGTATTATGCATGTTTAGGATTTACAATTAAATAATAAATTGTCTGCATGTATAAAATTCTTGTGATACATAAATAATTATTAAAATTAATGATATACTAAAAAATTGAATAATTATTAAATAAATAAAATTCATAAATAATATTTAATAGTTATTAAATAAATAAAATTTAAAAAATTTGTTATTGAAAAAATAATTATTAAAATTGGAAAATTATTAAATTAAAATTATTTTCAAAAAAATAAAAAAATAAAAAAAGAAAATAAGTGTATTCTGCGACGTTTTTCTAAAACATGCTGCGACGTTGAAATTTTTCACATTCTGCGCGTTTTAGAGTTTTAAGAAATGTCGCGGAAAGGCCAACCTTTCAATGACGTTTTTATAAATGTCACGGAATGTCTGTGTTTTCCGTGATGTTTTACATAAAACATCGCAGAAATCTTTTGCCTACACCACAATTCGCGATGTTTTTTGTGACGTTTTTTAAAACATCACAAAAAAACGTCATAAATTGTATTCTGTGACATTATGTTGACATATTTTCCAGCAAATTGAAGAAACGTGTCCAACATATCCTGTCACTGGTTGATTAACCCAATTCACCATGTTATGAATATGAGTCTCCATTCTCTGATGCCTCATTTTTTATTCTTGAAAAAATTTGTTCATTATATCTTCCAAAGTAATAGTTGGCTCCTCACCTTCTTGAAATTTATCTTTATTCGTAAAATCAACCTTCATCTCTTGTTCACTATGAGATGTTAGGAAGCTCAGATAATATGAGGAATTATGCTGACTATATTTAGGTTAATAAAATCTCTTTTTGATTCACGTTGGCTAATTATAGGCTTGGCAAGGTATTCTATTAGTTTATCTCTAATACTTTTGTGTTGTTGCTCTTGTTGTACATATTCAGTTGAAGCATAGTCATTCCATCCATATGCGTAAGTTTTGCTCAACTCTAAATTATACATATTCTTATATGATGCACCTTAAGGTTGGTTATACATGTTTGGTTGCTCCCACGTATAATTAGGTGCCTAACATTTATTATTGTAATAACACAAATATCACAACACTACCAAGACATTGATTGAGCTTTCGAAAACATGTTAGAATAGTTCTTTCCAATATGGTGATGTTACATATTGCAATGACATTTCATAGCTCCTATAAGAATACTGATTACTCCATCCATCCATCCACTGTGAGTTGTGGATATAGCCTAAAATCTCAATATCCTAACAATAAGTCATAAACACAAAGTCAAAGTAGCGAAGTTCAAAAGGTAATTAAATGAATAAGCCAAAAATACAATAAGATACAATAAAAATAAAATAAAATAAAAATAAAATAATGGTTAGATTAATAGAATCTAACTTTCCTAACATTATAGTCCCTGACAACGGTGCCAACAACTTAATTGATGGATTATACCAATAATTAAATTACAACAAGTGCATATCGTAGTTGTAGCTAGAGAAGAATCAGGTTGAGGATGAGAAGATTAAACAAAAGGAAAAGGATAAAGAATAAGATAAGAAAGAAATCCTTCTATCTTATATCTATCAAAACTGAACAAGGATCATATATACGAAACATTTGGTAAGCCCCTAAAACTCTTAAAAAACTACATATTAACTTGCCTTTTGTTAAGGCTCTTTTGTAAATGCTAAGGTATGCCAGATTTTTTAAGAAGTTGCTATCAAACAAAAGGAAGATAGAGGAACTATTCATTATAACCCTTTGTAAGGAGTGTTTAACCATCCTTCAGAATAAAATACATAAGAACCTTAAGAATCTAAGGAGTTTCCTGTCATTTATTTAGTTAGTAGCTTATCAATTAAAAAGGCAATTGCTGAATTTGGGGCTGGCATTAACTTAATGCCCTATAACTTATTTTTAAGAGATTAGGATTAGGAGAACCAAAACTAATAAGGATGAGTGTATAGTTAACTAACAAGTCAATCAAAAACCATAGAGACGTTATGGTTTGAGTTGAAAAATTAATGTTCCTATATGTTTTTGTCATATTAACTATAGATAAGGACATAGAAGTACCTATAATATTATTCCATCCTTTTTTAGCCACAACTAGAGTAGTAATTAATATAAGTGATGGTAAATTGATGTAGAGGGGAGATGAAGAGGTCACTTTAAAAATGTCTAAAGCATTAAGAAATTATCTTGAGCAAGATGAAACTTGTTATTTTCTTTGTGTAGTTGATTTTTTAAGATTTTCTAGTAGCTGATATTGTTTAAAACAATATGAATGATGACCTGTTGGAGCTATTTCTAGTCTGAGGAGATGACTTTAGTCTCCAACATCATGATAGAGACTACTAAAGTGGAAACGTCAAAGTAATGACATTAAATGAGTGCTTATTGAGAGGCAACCTAAACTTTTTAAGTTGATAATTTTTCTTTAATTAGTTTTATTCTAGGTTTTTAGGTTTTAGTTTTCATAACTTAACTTATATCTATGTTATTTTTATGATTTAGTATAAAACTTTCACTTGGTTATGGCTATATAGGTGCTATTTTTTCCTATGATGCTTTTAGGTATGTGTGTTTATTTACAGGTATGAAAGTAGGTGGAAAATTGGCTAAGTTAAAATGTTACAAAGCATAACATTCCTATCATCATGCTTGTGTTAATGGTCGTGTTGAGTAATACACGAGTGTTGATCAAAGACACGACCATGCTACACTTAGAGAAGAAGTATCAAAAAGTTTCAATGAGCAACATGGTCATCAACATGCCTGCGTTAATGATCGTATTACTGGAAAATCACTATGAGTCACTTACACACACATCAACATGCCCATATTGCCGGAACCAGGTAAGCATTTGAGAAATAGTAAGAAACACAGCCACCAACACACCTGTGTGGTGACCATGTTGAATTATATTTTCTTTTCTTTGTTTTATTTTTTTCAACAGGTTACATAACGTTACATGCGTTGTATCATGCCTTTATTAGTGCATGTGTAGATTTAAAGTTTCTAAAATTTAATATCAATATAGATGTGTTATGTACTAGCACACTTGTGTAATTTATCATCTTATTTTTTTAACACTACTATCTACATGCCTATGTTTTGGACCGTGCTACACTCTTTCATAACATTTTTGAGAGACACACCTATGTAAAACTCCTACATGCCTATGTTTTATCCCAACAAGGCTGTGTATATTAAAACCTAACCCTAATATGCTCAACATGGGCTAGTTACATGATTTGTTGCTGTCTGTATTAAATGATATCACTTTAAAATTGGTCCTTCATTGCCTAGACTTGCATTTTTGCCCCCCCTCTCTCTCTCCCATTTCTCTCATATGGACGATGTTTTCTCACTCACTCATTGTGTAAAACCGTCTCCCCATTTATGTTGCTTGATTCTTCATGAATTCAAGGTATGCTTATTTCTTTATTTTATTTATTCTTAAGTTATTATTGAAAATTTTTTAGGGAATAGAAGTAGGATTCCACTGCTTTGAATGTTTTAGGTTTTTTAAGTTAATTGAGATTACCCGATTGATTGAAATGGTTTAGGAGTTTTAGTTGATATGATCAAGATTACCTAAGTGATATGCTCAACTATCTGAGAGATGATTCGTATTGGTGGATGGGATCGCTTCTTCATAATCCAAGATCCCGCTATATAGAGTTAAACATGGACTTCCTCACCACCTTCATAATAGAGAAGTAGGATTATTCTTGGGATGCTAACCACAATTTTGGCTGCATAGAGGGATGCGTGTTATGATACACATGGGCTTATAATTAAAGGAGTATATCATCATCGAAGAGTGCACTACATTACCAGTACACTTCCTAGAGAGGTATATAAAGAAGAAACTATGGTAGAACATTAGTTGTTAGTGGTTGTACAATATAGTAAGGAGCTAGGAGATGTAGTTGATATCTTTGGCTGTGAGATATATACACACTTTAGTAATTCATACGATTAGATATATTTAATTTTATGTTCTAAACAATAAGTACACGATATAGATAGAACTAGCATTGATAAGTACATGTCAATCCCATACAGGCTATAAGTACTAGAAATAGTATGTTTTTCTATTATCTAATTGACAAATAGAATGGTGGTATAATTAAAATTGAAGTAAACTAAAATTCTATACAATAATAAACTATAACATAGATAACACTAAGATTAATCAATATTAAATAGCTAGTATAGGTGTGATAAATTCCCTTAATATTTCTTAAGTATTAACCCTTTATCATACAATTCAATTATTGATCATAAGATTATGAAAAATGTTAATACCTTTTTTAAGACTATTAAAAACTAACCCTCGGTTTATTAACTGAAACCTCTTTCTACTTAAAACCCCTAAGATTGCATTACTTGATTGGCAAATTTCACTTTTAGGTTTAACTATAATATAAAGGATTTATGTTGGCCTATCTTTACGTTTACATGCAACTTCTTCTAATTAGATCTATGACCTATCTCCTCCTTTTAACCTATCTCTAATTTTGATCTATGAAGGCAATTGAAACTTGAAAACAAACTACAAACAAAATAAGTACTAAAAATAACATAAAAGTCATAAATAAAAAGCAAAACACACTAAATATGGGAATAAAAATATAGTGCATTAAATGTTTATCAAGCTTCCCCACATTTAAACTTTTGCTTATCCTCAAGCAAATCATAATCCAAATCGCTAAACTTAAAAAATCTATCCATCTATACCATAAATCATCATATCTCATCAATCAAACTAATATACAATTATAATCAAGTTATCTTATAACCAACTTTCATAAGTCAATATTAATAGCAATCATATTAATAATCTTTGTGAAATTGAAAACACAAATTTGACACCATTACAAAGGATTCACTCAATGAACTGAGAGCGTCTAGGGTGGAAAATATAACAAAATCTCAAATTATTACATAGGAGGATTATTAACTATAAGCTTGCAATAAAATCACATCTTCATTACTAATAAGTAAATTAGAAACAAAAATAAAAAGGTCTTTTAAATAGGGTTCAATAAGGCTTAAGTAAAGGTATAATAGGGATAGTTAAAAAGAGTAATGATATTAAAGGAATTTTACATAAATAAGATTAAATAAAACTTGATTCTTCATAGTATAAGTGCCTTAAACAATATTTTCATTGGTACAACATCAATTCTTCTTACTCTCGAACAAATATCACAACTTAGTAAATTTGGAGAGCATATAAAATTATGACAATAAAGCATGAGAAGAAAAAAATAACATTCACTATATACCAATAATCATAGAATTATCAGACTTTTTATTTAAAATTCTTATATATAATCTAAATTTCAGGCAATTAAATAAACTGAAATTCCTTAAGGATAAAAAATAATCAAATGTTTCAAAGAAAAATAAGGTAAAGGCTATCAATGTGGTTATAATCAATCAAAAGGCTAAGTCTCAAAAGTGGTTACTCCTAAGGGATAAAAATATGTTGGATAATAATAAAAGAAAATAGGCTAAGACAACGAGTTAAAACTAAGTGCCATTATGATTTTAATGCCTTTATTTTTAAAAATATGGTCTCAATATATATAATAAAAGTAAGTTCTAGAATCATCCAACTATACATGATAAAATACAATAATGAATAAAAGAGCATAAAATAATGATATTTTTGCTCTTAGACTTAAAAGCTCACATATAGGTCTCAAGTGTGCAAATAATATGCAATTTTCATTCAAATTAATTTTCTCAATGATTACTAAAAGTATGGCTTATAAAAACAAGTCCATTCTAACCTTCATCCTTTTGCCTATTAATTTAATTCAATAACTAAATTGAAATGTTTGTTAATCAGAATAAATAATAAAGATTATAATAAGCTTATGAAATTTGAAAATTTTCATTAACCCCTTTTTCACACTTAAAATTACACATTGTCCCCAATGTATGCCATAGAAGTACGGAAAAATAAAATATCAATCAAAGCCTAAAAAGTGATAAAGGAATATTTTTGTACTTCCATGAATATTAAAACTAAAAATTTTGTGAGGATTCCATTTGGTATTATGTATAGTCATCCCTAATAGAGCATCTTAGACTGACTCTGTAGCTATTAGTCATTCTGTGTATTGAGAATGTCCTTGGACTCTATATCATCAAGTGTAGCTATTGGAACCGATGATGAAGGTCCAGATCTGGTTAGTGAAGGTACCCATCATCCTGCATAGTGCATCCTCCATCCATCGATCATATGGCTCTAGTTGTGACACACATACCATGATCTCTTAATAATCATCTCGTATAAAGGTTTGCCTTCCTTGAATCATCCCTACGTCCTTCTCCAATCTGGAAATCTTTAGCTGATCCTGATGTGTAGGTGGTATCAAATTCCTGAGCATGCTTGTTCTCTTGTCTATAATAAAACTATTACTCTATTCCTTAAGTAATACCTTGATTTTATTAAGAAAATTTTCTAGATAGACATTATATGATTCCTTAAATAAATTTAGTAACTCCTATCTATCTTTCCTCTTTTATCTCATTAGGAGCGTGAGTATTAACATATTCCTCTTTTGTGATATTCAAGCTCATCAGTTCTTTGGCATTGCCTATTCTGAAGAGTTTACTCTTTGGCTTCCATTCCTTTTTCTATGGCTTATAAGGCTTCCATCGGTAAGAGATTATACTCTTTACTTGTTCTAGCCTACTTCAAAAATTAGCCTCATAACTTTCATTTTTTTAGTAGTTCCTTACTTATATCCATTCTTACTAAACTTTTACAGAGCCAGTTCTTTGTAACTCAATTGTTTGAGCATCAAGGTAAATTAGTTTCCTCGTTACACTAGACAAATAGATTAGGTTTGTTTTGGTTCAATATTCTAAAGAAATGATATGGAAATTTATCTATAATAGGATTGTATGTTTCCCATTTTTTGTCAAGAGCTTGAACTAGCCTCCATTTTTGGGTGAATATAGGCTTTCACACAATGTGCTAATGTTTAAACCCAACAATTCTTTGACAATTGGTCTCCAATCTAAACCTAAAGATGAATAACTCCTCTTCATTAATTAATTTTTTCTCAAGCCTCATCTTTCCCCAAACCCACTTGGCCTAAAGTTCTATTTAGGGAAAAGATTATTTCTTACCTGTGAAGTAACCTTTAATTTATAAAACTTCTAAAGGAGGGGTTACTACTTGCATTTCCTTTAGAAGGACCTCAGGAAAGAATTCAATTTTGACCTACTTACTTAATTCACCAACAATGGCAATCCATATTTTATGAATGGTAGGTAGGATTCTCAATTGCCTAAGCATTCTTGTCTAATGGCAAGCTTAGATGGGAGAAGTCATTAGAGCTATTTTTAAAGTTTTAGGGTTTACTCAAGTTTAATAGGATTTCAAGTTAGGGGTGGTTCTTGGAGATACAGTGGAGACACAAAAAGGATAAGGTTCTAATTTTACTATTAAGCTAATAGTTCCAAAAATAGATTATTTGGGTTTGTAGTGGCTCATATGATAGGGAAAGTTAGGATTATTAGTAATAGCAAGAAAGATTGAAGAATGAGGAGGGATGGGAAAAGGGAAACCAAAGAGGGAGTAGATGAATAAACTGAGTAGGACGTGGTTGGAGGTTTGGGAGTGGCATAAGCCATTACTAGTAATAGTAAAGATTTCTCTAAAAAAGTTAGTTAACCCAATATAGTAAGGAAAGCCTAATTTGTAAGGAGAGGTTAAAGAGTATTCTTATGAATTTATTTTCTTATAATCCTCCTTTATAGTTTCAAACAATAAATTATTCATATTTTTATTATTTACTTTGTTTTATTACTTTATTGTGGTTTAATTTAATATGAAGTTCCTTTTTTTATTGATCTTTTGTTTTCCTTAGTTGTGTTTATTAGTAAGGTATAAATAATTTCTAGATCATGATTATAAATACCTTAAATAGGTATCGCATTCTTGTAGGTTATATTAATCCTTGTCCTTTGCATTTAATGCATAGTACTTACCTCTTAGTTAGTTTAACCTAGTCAGTTTTCTACTTAACGTAATTAAGGTAATGACAAGCTTGGTTTGAGTTACTCTTATCTAGGTCTTTTCTAGTATGTATTTCTATCTTACCATTTATTATTATTCAGTGAAATATTATGTATGTAAATTATTTGATATTGCCTTACCTTTTTTGTTTCTCTTTATTAGTTATTTTTTAGTACCTTTTTGAATATGCTTGTACATCCATTCATAATTTTGTAGTATTGTCATGTCACATTGTATATGGGTCTATCGCAAATAACTACTAGATAGGGGTAAGGATGTGTACTATCGAATCTCTCCTGATCCCATACCTCAACGAAATTTCAACTGGGTGTTGATGATGATGATTATAAATACCTTAAACAATAAACAACAAACAAGGGCCAAAGAAGTTTCTGATGCCTTTTTATTTTATTCTCCTTATACTTATTATTCTTTAGTTTTTCTTTCACTTTTTATATTTCTTATATTGAGGATAATGTATAACTCAAGTTCTAGTAGATAATTAACTATTTATAATTCTTATATTTCTTATGAATTTAATTACAAATAGCTTCACACAAAATAATTTTGGGACTTTTTGTCAATGAAAGAATATTGACTAAGCAAATAAGTTATAAATTATGTTTTTTTTGCAATTCAATAAATTTATGTAAATGATTTTGGAAATTGATAACTAATATATTTCTAATTTGCTCCATGAATCATGGAAATAGATACTTCATTTGCATTATGATATTTTTGTATATTGTATTCATATCATTGAGCTAAAAGTGAATTAGTTTTAATAATTTAGTATCTAATAAAAAGAAATAAATTATATGAATAAGTGACTATAAATATATGAAACATGGCAAGAAAGAAATAGGAGAAAACACATACAAGAGCAAGTGGATGCTAATAGATTCTAAAGGAAAACCAATAGTAAGATAAAAGAATACTACATATTTTGTATGAACAGGGAGCATGTTACCAATGAGGTGGCTCAAAGATAGGGAATCCGCCAGTAAGAAAATCAATGATAAATGCAGTTACAATAAGCACAAGTAATGTAATGTGATAATGAGATACTAGTTAAATAATTCCAATTGTATTCCTCACTTGTATATTGTGAGATGTATACTTTTGACACTTCTTATACATTTCGTAAGGTTTAGCCTTAATTTTGCAATATAATCTTTCATTTAATTTTAAAAAATTCACTCCACTAGCTTTAACGTAACTGCAAAGGTTAAAGTTAAAGAGTAGTGTTAGTAGCCATTTGAAATAGTGGCGTAATCTAATAATTGAGAGCACTCATGAAGGTTTGCTTTCGAGTCAAAAGGCTAGGTGACTTTTCAAACAAGACTTTAAATAATCCTTCATTAATTGAAATTTTAGTGTCTTTTTTGTTAACGTTGGTTGCTAAACTGTTTAAAATTTGAAGTATCTTACTCAATTTTGTTTGCTTTTATGCATTACAACGAGTTTTGTAGATTAAATTAATGTTTAAAGGATTATTAGGTTAAATTGAATTTATATACAATTGAATACAAGTATCTAATTCCCTAACTAATTAATGAATAATGCAATTAAATAAATGATGGATAATCTTGAGTATTTCCGTTATTTTTTGAATTGTTTCTTAGAACAACTACTTATTTGAGTTATAGTAGTATAACTAATTTGCTTGAGGATAAGAAAAAGGTTAAATGTGAGATATTTAATAGACATAAAACATGCACATAATTTCTCAAGTATTGTACTTGATTTTAATACTAAATTATCTTGTTTTAATAAGTTTTTGATATTTTTGGTTATTATGCAAATTAGATCTTAGGATGATACTATTCAAGAATTAGAAGCCATTCTAGGTAAAAATATAAAAAATTCACAATTCTTATAAGAATACAGTCTAGCCTATACCTATGTGCTAACTTGTGCTTTAAGAGGATTAGTATAGTAAGTGACATATTCTAATCCATAATCACGTGGGAGATTATGTATAAGAAAAAGAAGAAAAAGTGAGATTAGTGGTTGAAAGAAGCATTATGCTAGAGATTGTGTGTTAATCGTGAAGAAATAGGACAATCTACATCTTAGAGATATTATCATGCTAGAAGTGTTTATCACCTAAGAAAAACACTAATTCTCATAGTCTAGGCCATAATCATTTCCTAGGCCATGTCCTACAGAGAATAAAATCTATTTAGGGTCAAAAACCTAATTTTATGGGACTTTAGTTGTCTTTTAGAGAAAATACATCTTAGAAACATCCTTTTCTCTTTAAAAGATAGAGTTAGCTATCGAAAGGCTTCTTTAACCCTTGGGTGATCGATTTTAAGATGTTTTCACTAAAGAATCAAGATCCTAACATTATCTCAATAGAGAAAGCCAATGTAAAAATTAGAGAGTTCATTTAGATTTACTTACACCATGACTTCTCTATTTTTATTTTTTGATTTTATTGTTTTGAATATATTTTGTCAACAAACACTTTTTCTGTGAGAGAGGGAAAATCCTAGTTATTATTTATGTATAAATTAATTAAATTTAATTTATTATATGAGGTAAACATTTTTTATCTATCCTAATTCACTTTTTGATAACTTGAGAAGCCTCCTTATAGTAGGATCATGGCTTAGGTAGTAGGGGTTGAACAAGGTACTCAAGGAAGATCTTTGTGATCTTCCGGGGGTTAAACATGGTACTCAAGGGAGATCTTTGTGATTATCCTTTTGTTAGGGTTAACCATTCATACGATTTCAACATAGCTTAATGTCATTCAATAAGGTGTTAGAAATGCAGAGATATGAGTCAACCAATTAGAAAGTAGATGTTTATATATTGAGAGAGTGTTGTTTCAATCTTTAGGAAGTCATGTCGGTTTAAAAAATATATCCAATCTATATTAATTAAATTATGAATTCAAAGGTGCTACTAGGGAAAGTACTCATCTAAATATAGTTATTTGATTGAATTCTCTTTTAATCAATTGTTTTATCTTTTTTTTTCTATAGTTATTATTTAAGTAAGTTTATTTTGTTTTATTTTATATTTCATTATCCTAAAAGTATATAAAAATAATCTTTTTTTATTGTCCTCAGATTTGTTAATCACTTCTTCTTGGGATTTGACACCTACTTACCATTTATTACATACCAAAGATGGGTGCATCATAAATTGATATTTGACTATATTTTTACACCCATATTTGATGTATTTTGCTTGATATTTTATACTTTTATTGTATTTTTGGTACTTAATGTGGTCCAAGTGTGTTTATAGGTGATAATTGCCTTCATGGACTTAAAGGAGAGGAATTTAAATGAAAACATAGCGTAAAATGAAGAATCGACAAATATGAAGGAATACACTACCGTGCATATTAACCTTACAATTTCCCATGGCCATGCATTTTTGCGATACCCAGTGGATTCCAATTATGTATGGTCTCTTGCACAGTCGTGCATCGACTGAAAACTTAGAATTTCATATAAAAGCCACATTTCGAAGGCAATTGAAAGAGAGGAGACTTTGGGAGGCAATTTCCAGATGTGGAGTCATTCTTAAGGGACGATTTTGGTCTCAAGAAGCGGAAAACACAAAAAAATCATCAACAGATCCATCGGAATACAAACAAGCCTCTACATCACAAAAAAATTTGATAGAAGACAATCAGGTAGATCTAAAATTATAGACCCATTGTTTTCAATTTATATTTCTATTTATATATGTTTGATTTTATTTTCGATCATATGTAACTAAAGGTCCAGTTAGTATTTAGGTTAGATGAAACTTATGTTAACACTTTAATATGATTTGATTCCTTTATTAATGCAATTGTTTTCATTGATTATTGTTATTTGATTTCATATTTTATTGATAATCTGATTTCATACATAGAGATTGAGAAATCCTAGGTTCAATAAATGTGCTGTAATTAGAAGGATTTGATTGCAACCCTACAGATAGGATGATATAAATCCTCCATATTAGGGTCAGCCCTAATAGAGGGATTTTTAAATCGATAACGGAATCCTATAAGATTTAACTTGAGTAATTCAATTAGAAACCTTAGGATTAGTTATTAGTAGACTCAAAGTCAGCTATTAGCATACCATAAGAGTCTCCACAGTCCAATTAATCAATAAAGAATTTCATGATAAAAGATCAATCTATTAAGGTTTTAAGGGGATTCGATCCTAAATACTACTTTCTAATAATGATAGTTTCCTAGATACTACTTTCTAATAATGATAGTTTTCTAAGTGAATTCCACTATTCTCTTGAGGTTACACGTGCTAAGTTTTACGATTTATAACCTCAGTAAATTTCACAAGCGCACAGGTTGTTTGTATAGTATCTAAGGTGTCGATTCCACGAGGAAGGGAACTAGTCTTAAAATCTAATGGCAGCTAAGTTCGCAATTCCTAAATTAACAACTACTGCAGAAATTAAAATTAATCAAAAATCAATTATGAGAAATTAAAGCACCAAAAGAATGAAAAAAAGCTAACTCACACAAATAATTCGAATTTCAACCTAGAAGTGACCAATTAAGAGAACGAGGGAACTTATTCGAAATTAAAGAAAATCTACCCAATTATGAAATTTCCGATTTAAAGGGTGTAGATGATCCTAGGGTGAATTACTCTCTCTCGAGTTATAATTCTTGACCCTAATTAATAATCCCTAATTCAAATTATGGAAATTACGATCTCTCGATCCGTAATTGGTCCAAAACTTAAATTGCTTATAACGTTGTTTATTAACCTATTAGGAATCTATGCTTGATCTCTCGTTACACGAGTCTACCAATTTGATTCAATTCTCTACCTATTGATTTACCTAACTCTCATTAACCTAAATTGGTGATTTTCACCGGCTCACCCCCCAATATAGTGCCATGTTATGAAGAATCAAATTGAATCACAATTAAATCGAATAATAAGACAATCAAATAAATTTTATTAATCTCAAGAACAAAAACCCAAAGGTGAGTTTAGACAGAAAAATCAATACTCAACAACAATATTTCTAATCAATCTCCAAATTTCATACATCAATGAAATCGAAATAAAAACTAGGAAATACTGTCGGAATGGATCTTGGAGGTCGTGACTACGGGAAACCATCTGTTCTGAGAAGTATGTCACGTTAAGCGTGTCTCTGTGCCTCTCTTTCTTCATCTCCTTCCTCGATTTCCTAATCCCTATCTAGGTCTCTCTTGGATTTTTAGCAGAATCTCCCTTTTACGCAGCTCTCTCGGCTCTAAAATGTCTTTTAGCCCGAAACTCTTCAAATCTTCACCGTTCTTCCCTGTTTACCCTACAACACTAACACACATATCAAGGTACTTCAAAAATATACAATTTAAGCTCAAAGATTCCAACTAACCCATAAAAACACTTAAACATAAAATCTAATCTAATTAAATCCTAAATGCATAGTCAACACTCAATTTAACACAAAATGCGTGACAAATTAAACCCTAAAATATCATGCAAAACACTACTATCAACATCCCCACACTTAAACATTTGCTTGTTCTGAAGCAAACAAAACAACACCTAACAAAAACAAACACACCATGCAATAATGTGACAATGGCTCTAATTTTCATGAACTAAATTTAGTCTTAGACACACTCATTCGAATTATGTCAAATCATTAACATGCAAAATATGTGTTTAGGGCTTCAAACTAAATATACAACTAACTCGAGACCAAGTGTTAACCTATTCACCCATTTCAATTGTGCATACACATTAATAATTTTTCAATCCCTCAAACTCGATAACTGCTCTTAGGTATAGTTCTATGAAACTTCTAGCCTATTACAAGTCCGGTAGGTTTTTATTTAAAACATTTGTGATGAATGTCGATCTAGTTACTCGACTAAGTTGTTTATTAACAGCTTGGTTGAAACGTTATTATAGCCTTTTTACTTGAAGGCACATATTTGTGATGCGTGTCGATCCGGTTACTCAGCTACATCACGTTTTCAGCTGGCTACTAGCTCTATTCATAACCCGAAGGTCAGCAAAATAGTGATTATTAAACACTTATTAACCCTTTTTTTATTGCCTACCTTATTGCTTTTAGCTATTTGTTTACATGAAAAATACTGGTTGAGCTACTTAACCTAAAAGGCCTCAAATTATGAATGAATGTGACAATCTATAGGTTGCTAAATTTACACTAAGTCCTAATTAGGATGTATATTTATCCAAAGGCCCCTTAATTCACTAATTTTGTAGGTTAATGATTATTCACAATCTAATAGACCATGTCCAAAATTAAAAAAAATCACTCAATTTGAGCCATTGACACTTTCACACACTTCACACTATACAACCTAATACTATCATATAGTATGCAAAATTCACATACAAAAGAAACACACAGAATCCCTCCCCACACTTGAACAACACATTTTTCTCAATATGAGAAGGAAACACACACGACACATACACAAACGAAATGTGAAAACAGAAATTTAAAATAACAACGAGCAGATAAAAATAAAAAGAAAAATAAAAATAATAAAAAAATAAACAACACAAAACAAAATAGAAATGGAGAAAAAAATTATAGGTTAGATTTGGATCCTCCGAAGATGGGGGTGGCGAGGATATGGGTGGTGGTAATTGAATACCCTAAGCTTCGAAATACCGTTGGAGTCAGCGGATCTCTCAGCTCTGGCATCTCTGTGTACATACCACTTCCTTTAATGTTCTGTTGGTTTCATCCAAAACCGTTGTCCAGTGTTGGTCCTCTTCTTCCTCTTCTTCTGATTCCTCGCTCGTTGATGCTTCTCGTGCCTACCTAGGTGGCGTGGAGCTCAAGCTTGCTTGACCTGTCCTGGTCTGCACATGTGTCTTTTCATTTATTTTCCACAGACTCATCTTGGTAGAGTGAATAATTTCTGCCCAAAATAGATGATGGTGGTCAAGGAACTCAAGCAGATGCACTGTTAACCCCCTCTGATCCACACCAAAATGCTCTGCGATGGTAGACACCAGATACCCTATTCCAAGATGGTTTCTCTGCTTTTACGGAACTACAGCAAGAGCATTCAGCATATGCGTGGAGGTGCATACTGAAATACTATGGTCCATGCACCACAGTATGAACAGTTCCTTGGTTGAACACTTGTTAGTCTCTGATTTGTCAAAGAGCAACTAGCACATAAATTTGTGCAGCAGCAAGTGTTCATGGGATTGGATAATATTATTGTGGGCATTTTTGGCATAAAAACGCTCAATGCTGATTAGCTCATTCCAGTATTGGGAGGGAAAGAAGTCATCATGTTGGTCGACAACGGTGGATTCGGGGAATCCACATATGGCGAACATGATCTCTACCGTTAATTCATAAGCTCGCC
>JANZXP010000002.1:22964950-22979048 GCA_027576715.1 Erythroxylum flavicans
TCAAAAATATACAATTTAAGCTCAAAGATTCAAACTAACCCATAAAAACACTTAAACACAAAAACTAATCTAATTAAATCGTAAATGCATACTCAACATTCAATTTAACACAAAATGTATAACAAATTAAACCCTAAAACATCATACAAAACACTACTATCATGCACTATCACTGTGTTCATTATTATTTCCTATTTTATTTTATTAGTTTTAGTTTTAGTTTCTTTTAATTAAAATCTAAAATCATTCCTTAGGCTAGATAATAGGGGAAGGGTAACTACTATTATTCATCGTCTATGTGGGATCGACTCGTTCTTGAAGATACTAGCTATAACTACTTCGTGTAATTGTGGTTGTTACAATAATTAACTAACACAAAATAAGTCAATCAATATTGATCTTACTGATGCTATGAGACAGGAACTAAAATTTTTTAGGATTGATGTAATGGTTCGTAAGAAATCATATGCTAGGAGATCTTGTCAACTTAGAAGTGCCTTATCAAACATTTACTTGTTAAATTCTTTGCTAGAGCCAATGTGAGAAGTGCTTTCGAATCAATTCATCAACTTAGCTTGTCAAGCTATTTGGTATGTAAGAAAAGAGTTAGAAGTTAGAAGGAAAAAAATAATTGTTTAAATTTTTACAACAAATTTGTCATGTCTGTTGTTTTTTTTATGTAAGTAGTCTTATATTACTTTTTACTAATTATATTAAGCAGAGGTTTTGGAGACAAATTCTAATACCAGTACACTAACATTTGATTTATTGAGATAATATCATTAAACCTTAATATCACTCTCATATAACATATTTGTGATAGTAATTTAAAACTTTTATAGCTAACATTCATAATGTAATTTTTTCACTTAACGAAGAAAGACACATCAAATTGAATCATACATATCATAAGAATTGCAATTTTTATAAAAAGAAGGAAAGTATAAGTACAACATACCACAACAAGTGTTAAGCTAAAAATAGTTGATCTGAACACCTTATAAATAAATATTCTGTATTTGAAACACCTCATAAATAATGTTATAATACTTATTTCCTGTTTTACGTTGATCTCTACTTATTCCATAATTGTATGTTATTTATTTTTCTTTCCGAAAAGTCTTCCTTTAACAGTTTATTATTTGAAAATAGAATTCATTTATAAAGTTATAATTTACAATTATTGTTAATTTATCTTCATTTAATTCAATTTTACTCTTAACATTCTTTTGTTTAAAACCATGAATCATTTGATTAGGCAACCAAATTGTAAAATTATGTAACATAAAAATGCAATATTCAGGTATAAGTCATGATTTAGTTTCTTCTTTATCAAAAAACTTATTTAACTTGATGTTTAATTATTTTAATGAAACTTTTATAAGTTAAATAGGAAATAATTTTAATTATATTTTATAGTATATTATTTAAGGAAGAAACCTATTGGGCACAAGCTATAATGAATTCAGTAGAAGGCATATATAATATGGATGAAAAGAGTACACTATGTAATAAACTAGAAGAGAAGAAAGAATTTTTGATTCAAGAATTAGTAAATTGTGTTTTGCCAATATAGGTGGATAGGACACCCATCCATAACATAAAAAAGGCCTATAAATGGAAAAGTAAGATGTATACATATCTACTTTTGAAGAGAAAGAACCAGTTAATGACACCAAACTTTTAAAAATGATCTTGAAACAGTGATTTCAAAGGATTATAGAAGCATACATAAGTTTTTAAAAGTTAGAAAGATATAATCTAACTACTTTTTTATTATGAAATTATTTAAAATGTTGTTATAATAAATATTTTGTGACCACAAATTTACAGGGGTTTGGTAAATGAGAAGGATACTTGTAAAGGGCTTCATGCAATAATAATAGTAGGATATGAATTCCAGCAAAGGGCTCCATACTAGAAGATTAAAAGTTCTTATGGAAGAGCATGGGTGGAAATTGATATGGTAAAATCTTATGAAAATTTGACCAATCATCTCTATTTAGAAAAATATCTTATCTTACAGTTAAGTATTTTAAATAAATTATAATTTAAGATTAATAACAAACTTATTTAAAATACTAACATAATGATATACAATATCAGTTATAAATTCTTCACTCTTTTTCAAAGTTGTAGGATGTCAACAATTGATATCCTTTGACCCAGTCAACAATTGATTCAATTTTCATAACAAAATTTTCATTTCTGTTGTTTTTTTTTGTAAGTAGTCCTATATTACTTTTTTCTAATTACATTAAACAGAAGTTTTGGAAACAAATTCTAATACTATCATACTAATATTTGATTTGAAGAGATAATATTATGAAACCTTAATAACACTCTTATATAACTTATTTGGTGACAAACCCCTTTTCTGATGACTAGGTGACCTACCCAGCAGCCTATGAAAACCCTTTAATTGATATCCAGTCGAACTAGAAAGTTCCCCTGGAGCTAAGCCTTTTCCCTTTTCTTCAAAATATTTTTAAATCAATATAAAGAAAAGAAAAGGTAATATTGTTCATTTGTTTACCTAAGTTTACTATTCATCTGGAACTACTATTCACCCAGAATAAATATATAAACCGATTGAAGGGAAAATTCAGGATTTTACAATCACCCTTCCTTATGAAAAATTTGTCCTCAAAATTTACTTGAGCATACCTCCTTGAAATAAATAAGGGTATAATGAACTCATTTGTCGCGCAAGCTCCCATGTAGCTTCCTCTACCTGTAGTTCCTCCACAATACCTTAATAAGCAAAATGGTCTTGTTATGCAAAACTTGTTCTTTGCGATCGAGGACCTGTATTAGTTCTTCCTTGAAAGTCAAATCTTTTTTTAGGTTCACCGGTTGTTCTGTGATTACATGTGATGGATCAGCTAGATATTTGCGAAGCATAGACAGATGGAAGACATTGTGAATCTTTGCAAGTTCGTCTGGTAACCTCAGTTGATACGCCATTAGTCCAATCCTTTCGGTAACTTCATACGGTCCTATGTAACGCGGACTTAATTTACCGCATTTCCCAAATCTCAATATGCCTTTCTAAGGGGAAATCTTAAGAAACACCTTATCTTCAATTTCAAATACAAGATCTCTATGACGATTATCCGCATCACTTTTCTGTTTATCCTAGGCCATCTTTAATCTATCCCGAATAATCTAGAGTTTGTTTGTTGTCACTTGCATAAGTTCGTGCCCTATCAATTTCCTTTCACCTACCTCGTCCCAACATATTGGAGTCTGTACTTTCTTCCATAAATATTCCACAGCCGAGGCCATGCTAATGCTGGCTTGGTAACTATTATTGTAGGTAAATTCTATCAGTGGTCGATGGGTGTCCCAACTCACTTAAGGAAGAAAGAGCTTTCAAATTTAATCATAAATATCACAAGAATTGTAATTTTTATAAAAAGAAGTGAAAGTACAACATATCATAGGTGTTGAGCCTAAAAACAATTGATCTAAACACTTCATAAATAAATTTTTTATTTAATAAATAATGTTGTTTTACATTGGTCTACAATTATTCAATAATTGTATGTTATTTTATTTTTCTTTCCAATAATTCTTCTTTAAAAATTTTATGAATTCAAATTAAAATTCATTCATAAAATTACAATTTACAATATTTAATTTAATTTAATTTCTCTCTTAACATTATTTTGTTTAAAACAATGAATCATTTGACTGGACAATAAAAAATATAATATGAGGTGACATAAAAATGCAGTATTTTCTTATAACTCATATTTTAGTTTTTTATTTATCAAACTACTTATTTAACTTCATATTTAACTATTCTAATTAAATATTTATTGTTTAAATATTAAAATAAATCTAATTATATTTTATTGTCTATTATTTTATGAAGAAACTTGTTGGGAAAAAGCTACAACGAATGTAGTAGAAGCCATATATAATATGGATGAAAACAACAAACGACCTAGCAAACCATACGAGAAGAAAGAACTTTTAATTCAAGAATTAGTAAATTGTGTTTTGCCAAAATGGGAGGATAACGTGCATATCCATAATAAGAAAAAGGATTATAAATGGAAAAGCATGATGTATACGCATCTAATTTTGAAGAGAAGGAACCAGTTGATGACACTAAACTTTTAAAAATTATATTAAAACAATCTTTGTAACGATTAAAGAAGCATACAAAAGTTTTTAAAACATGAAAAAGGCAATATCTAACAATTTATTATTTATTATAAAATTATTTAAAATGTTTTTACAAGAAATATTTTCTAATAGGAAATTTACAGACGTCGTATAAATGAGAAGGATACTTATAAAGGACATCATGCAGTTTAAAAGTAGGATATGGATTTGAGCAAAAGAGGCCATAGTGGAAGATTAAAATGGTTATGATAAAAGCTTATGAAAATCTAAACAATCATCTTTATTTAACAACATCACTTATCCCAGGTAAGGTATTTTAAATAAAATTTAATTTTAAATTAACAATAAACTTATTTAAAATACCAAAATAATGATATATGATGTTAGATATAAGTTTTTCTGTCTTCTGTAAGAGTTATAGCAAGTTACTGATTGTTGCCTTTGGAACCAATCACTAATTATTTCAATTTTTCTTACAAATTTGTTATGTTGTTGTTTTTTTTAAGTTGTCATGTATTACTTTTCACTAATTACATTAAACAAAATTTTTGGAAACAAATTTTAATACTAGCACACTAATATTTCATTTATCGAGATAATATTATGAAACCTTAATAACACTCTTATATAACTTATTTGGAATAGCAATTTAAAACTTTGATAGCCAACATTATTATTGTAATTTTTTCACTTAACAAAGAAAGAGTCGTCAAATTTAACCATAAATATCACAAGAATAGTACTTTTTATAAAAAAGAAGGAAAGTATAAGTACAACATATCACAACAACTGTTGAGCCTAGAAATAGTTGAGCTAAACACCTCATAAATAAATTTTTTTATTTTTGAAACACCTTATAAATAATATTATAATACTTATTTCCTTTTTTACATTAGTCTACACTTATTCCATAATTGTATGCTATTTTATTTTTCTTTCCAATAGTTCTTTATAAATTTTATGAATTCAAAATAAAATTCATTCATAAAGTTACAATTTGCAATATTGTTATTTTATTTTTATTTAATTCAATTTCTCTCTTAACTATTTTATTTAAAACAATGAATCTTTTGACTAGACAATCAAACACATGATATTAGGTAACATACAAATGCAGTATTCAAGTATAAGTTATATTTTAGTTTCTTATTTATCAAACTACTTATTCAACATCATGTTTAATTATTTTAATGAAACTTTTATAAGTTAAATATGAAATAATTTTAAACATATTTTATTGCATATTATTTAAGAAAGAAACATATTAGGCACAAGCTATAACTAGTGCAATAAAAGGCATACATAAAATGGATGAAAAAAATAAATTACCTAACAAACCATAAGAAAAGAAAAAACTTTTAATTCAAGAATTACTAAATTGCATTTTGCCAACATAGGAGGATAGGGCACCCACCTATACCATGGAAAAGGCTTATAAATAGAAAAGCAAGATGTGTACATATTTGATTTTGAAGAGAATGAACCAGTCAATGACACTGAGCATTTAATATAAAATTGAATGCACTAGAAGCTACAATATAATATTGATGAAATCAGTAAACTACCAAACCAACCATATGATAAGAAATAACTTTTAATTCAAGAACTAGTAAATTGTGTTTTGCCAACATTAGAGGATATTTTAGATATCCATAATATGAAAAAGTCTTATAAATGGAAAAGCAATATGTATACAGTTCTAATTTTGAAGAGAAGGAATCAGTTGATGACACTGGACTTTTAAAACTTATCTTAAAACAGCCTTTGTAAGGAATAAAGATGCATACAGAAGTTTTTCAAATATGAAAAAGGTAACATCTAACAATTTATTATTTATTATAAAATTATTTAAAGTGCTTTTGTAAGAAATATATTGTGTTAAGAAATTTACAGGGGTCGTGTAAATGAGAAGGATACTTTTGAAGGACTTCATGTAGTTTAACAGTAGGATATGGATCTGAGGAAAATATCCCATATTGGAAGGTTACGAACTCTCATAGAAAGCATGGGGTGAAAATGGCTAAGATAAAATATTACAAAAATCTAAAGAGTCATCTTTATTTAACGCATCTCTTATCCCAAGGTAAGGTATTTTAAATTAATTTTAATTTAAAATTAACAATAACCTTATTTAAAATTCTAAAATAATGACATATGATATTAGTTATAAGTTATAAGTTTTTCAGTGTTTTTTAATAGTTATAGCAAGTCAACAATCGATACCTTTTGAGCAAATCAATAATTTTTTAAATTTTTACTACAAATTTGTCATGTCTATTGTTTTATTTTCTTTGTAAGTGGTCTTATATTATTTTTAAGAGTTACGTTAAACAGAGGCTTTGAAGACAAATTCTAATGCTAACACCCCTATATTTGATTTATTGAGATAATTTTACAACCTTAAGAACAATCTCATATAACTTATTTTAGATAGCAATTTAAAACTTTAATAGCTAACATTTATATTGTAATTATTTTTCACTTAACGAAGAAAGTGTCGTCAAGTTGAATAAGAACCATTAGAAGAATTGTAAGTTTTATATAAAAAGGAAGTATAAGTACAATATCTCAAAACAAGTGTTAAGTCAAAAACTAGTTCATCTAAACACCTCATAACTAAAAATTTTAGATTTGAAACTCATGATAAATAATGTTATAATACTTATTTCCTTTTCTACATTGGTTTATACTTATGCCATAATTGTACATTATCTTCTTTTTCTTGACAACAATTCTTCTTTTAATATTTTGTTATATGAAATTAGAATTCATTTATAAAGTTATAATTTTCAATTATTGTTATTTTATCTTCATTTGATTCAATTTCTCTGTTAACATTATTTTGTTTAAAACCATGAATCATTTGACTAGACAACTAAAAACGTAATATTAGGTAACATAAAAATGTAGGTATAAGTTATATTTTAGTTTCTTATTTATCAAACCACTTATTTGACATCATGTTTAATTATTTTAATGAAACTTTTATAAGTTAAATATGAAATAATTTTAACTATATTTTATTGCATATTATTTAAGGAAGAAACATATTGGGCACAAGCTATAACAAGTGCAGTAGAAGGCATATATAATATGGATAAAAAGAGTAAACTACGTAACAAACCATAGGAAAAGAAAGAAATTTAATTCAAGAATTAGTAAATTGTGTTTTGCCAACATAAGAGGATAGGGCACCCACCCATACCATGAAAAAAGCTTATAAATGGAAAAGCAAGATGTATACATATGTGATTTTGAAGAGAAGGAACCAGTCAATGACACTGAACTTTTAAAAATTATCTTAAAATAGTCATTTTAAAGGATTATAGAAGCATGCATAAGTTATTGAAAGTGAAAAAGGTATAATCTAACTATTTATTTTTAATTATGAAATTATTTAAAATGATGTTATAATAAATATTTTTATGATAAGAAATTTACAAGGGTCGTGTAAATGAGAATGATACTTCTTAAGGGCTTCATACATTATTAATAACAGGATGTGGATCCAAGTAAGGGATGCCATACTTGAAGATTAAAAGTTCTCATAGAAGAGCATTAGGTTGAAATTACTATGGTAAAAGCTTATGAAAATTTGATCAATTATCCCTATTTAACAAAATCTCTTATCTCATGGTTAGGTATTTTAAATAAATTATAATTTAAGATTAATAACACACTTATTTAAAATACTAACATAATGATATACGATATTAATTATTAACTTCTCACTTTATGTCAAGAGTTGTAGGATGTCAACAATTGCTATCATTTAAGCCACTCAACAACTGGTTCAATTTTCATTACAAAATTTTCATTTCTTTTGTTTTTTTGTAAGTAGTCTTATATTACTTTTTACTAATTTTATTAAACATAAGTTTTGGAAACAAATTCTAATACTAGCACACTAATATTTGATTTGTCGAGATAATATTATGAAACCTTAATAACATTCTATATAACTTATGTTGGACAACAATTTAAAACTTTGATAGCTAAGATTGATATTGTATTTTTTTCACTTAACGAAGAAAGAGCCGTCAAATTTAATCATAAATATCATAAGAATAAAGAAGGAAAATCTAAGTACAACATATCGCAATAATTGTTGAGCCTAAAAGTTGATGATCTGAACACCTCATAAATAAATTTTTTTGAAAACACCTTATAAATAATCTTATAATACTTATTTCATTTTTTACATTGGTCAACACTTATTCCATAATTGCAAGTTATATTTTATTTTCCTTCCCAACAATTCTTCTTTAAAGAATTTACTATTTTAAATTAGAATTCATTGGTAAACTTTTAATTTTCAATTATTGTTGTTTTATTTTTTTTAATTCAATTCCTCTCTTAGCATTATTTTGTTTAAAACCATGAATCATTTGACTGGACAACAAAAATGTAATATTAAGTGATATTAAAATACAATATTTAGGTATAAGTCAGATTTTAGCTTCTTATTTATCAAACTACTTATTTAACTTCATGTTTAATTATTTTAATTAAAATTTTATCATTTAAATATTAAAATAAATATAATTATATTTTATTGGCTACTATTTTATGAAGAAACTTGTTAGGCACAAGCTATAGCAAATGCAATAGAAGCTATATATAATATTGATGCAAAGAGTAAACTACCAAACCAACCGTACGATAAGAAAGAACTTTTAATTTAAGAATTAGTAAATTGTGTTTTATGAACATGGAAAGATATGATACATATCCATAATATGAAAATTGCTTATAAATGGAAAAGCAAGATGTATACATATCTAATTTTGATGAGAACGAACCACTTGATGACACTGAACTTTTAAAAATTATCTTAAAACAATCTTTGCAAGGATTAAGCCTATATACAAAAGTTTTCAAACATGAAAAAGGTAATATCTAACAATTTATTATTTATTATAAAATTATATAAAATGTTTTTCTAAGAAATATTTTGTTCCAGGAAATTTATATGGTCGTGTAAATGAGAAGGATACTTCTAAAGCACTTCATGCAGTTTAACAGTAGGATATGAATTTGAGCAGAAGACCCCATATTGGAAGATTTAAGAGCTCTCAGAGAAAAGCATGGGGTGAAAATGTCTAAGATAAAATCTTATGAAAATCTTGACAATCATCTTTATTTAACATCTCTTATCCCAATGTAAAGGTATTTTAAATTAATTTTAATTTGAAATTAACATCAAATTTCTAAAATAATGACATAAGATAATAGTTATAAGTTTTTCAATCTTCTTAAGAGCTGTAGCAAGTCAACAATTGACATCTGTTCAGCCAATCAACAATTGTTTTTCAATTTTTACTACAAATTTGTCATGTTTGTTGTTTTAGTTTTTTGTAAGTAGTCATATATTACTTTTTACGAGTTACATTAAACAGAAGTTTTGAAGACAAATTCTAATGCTAGTACCCTAGTATTTGATTTATCGAGATAGTATTATAACCTTAAGAACAATCTCATATAACTTATTTCATATAGCAATTTAAAACTTTAATAGTTAAAATTTATATTGTAATGATTTTCACTTAACAAAGAAATTTTCATCAAGTTGAATAAGAAATATTAGAAATGTAATTTTTATATAAAAAAGAAGTATAAGTACAATATCTTAAAACAAGTGTTGACTCTAAAAATTGTTCATCTGATGACCTCTTAAATAAATATTTTATATTTGAAACTTATGATAAATATTGTTATAATACTTATTTCCTTTTCTACTTTGGTTTATACATATGCCATAGTTATACATTATTTTATTTTTCTTTACAACAAAACTTCTTTTAATATTTTTATCTGAAATTAGAATTCATTCATAAAGTTATAATTTTCAATTATTGTTATTTTATGTTTATTTAATTCAATTTCTCTCTTAACATTATTTTGTTTAAAACGATGAATCATTTGACTGGGCAACAAAAAAACAACATTAGGTAACATAAAAATGTAGTATTCAAGTATAAGTTATATTTTAGTTTCTTACTTATCAAACTACTTATTTAACTTTATGTTTAATTATCTTAATGAAACTTTTATAAGTTGTATATGAAATAATTTTAAGTATATTTTATTGCATATTATTTAAGGAAGAAAACTATTTGGCACAAGCTATAACGAGTGCAGAAGAAAGCATATATAATATGGATAAAAAGAATAAACTACCTAATAAACCATAGGAGAACAAAGAACTTTTAATTCAAGAATTAGTAAGTTCTATTTTGGCAACATAGGAGGATAGGACACCCATCTATAACATGAAAAAGGCTTATAAATGAAAAATCAAGATGTATATATATCTAATTTTAAAGAGAACGGACTAGTTAATAAGACCAAACTTTTAAAAAATAATCTTGAAACAGTCGTTTCAAAGGATTATATAAGCATACATAAGTTCTTAAAAGTGAAAAAGGAATAATCTAACTATTTATCTTTTATTATGAAATTATTTAAAAAATTTTTATAATAAACATTTTGTGACAAGAAATGTACAAGGTCCAGGTAAATGAGAAGAATACTTTTAAAGGGCTTCATGCAGTAATGATAGTAGGATATGGATTCGAGCAAAAGGACACCATACTAGAAGATTAAGAGTTCTTATGGAGGAGCATGGAGTGGAAATTGCTATGGTAAAATCTTATGAAAAATTGATTAGTTATCCATATTTAATAGCATCTCTTATCTAACGGTTAGGTATTTTAAATAAATTAGAATTTAAAATTAATAACAAACTTATTTTAAAAACTAAGATAATGATATAAGATATCATTTATAGGTTCTTAACTCTTCTTCAAAAGTTGTAAGACGTCAATAATTGATATTCTTTAAGCCAATCAACAATTGATTCAATTTTCACAACAAACTTTTCATTTCTTTTGTTTTTTGTAAGTAGTCTTATATTACATTTTACTAATTACATTAAACAGAAGTTTTGTAGACAAATTCTAATACTAGCACACTAATATTTGATTTATTGAGATAATATTATGAAACCTTGGTAACACTCTTATATAAATTATTTGGGATAGCAATTTAAAACTTTAATAGCTAAGATTAATGTTGTAATTTTTTCACTTAATGAAGAAAGAGCTATCAAATTTAATCATAAATATCATAAGAATTGTAATTTTTATAAAAAGAAGGAAAGTGAAAGTACAACATATCATAACAAGTGTTGAGCCTAAAAATAATTGATCTAAATACCTCAAAAATATTTTTTTAAAAAAAAGCTCATAAATAATGTTATAATACTTATTTCCTTTTTTACATTAGTTTGCACTTACTCATAATGGACCAATAAAGAGAAAAGCCTATAAAAGTATAAGTTGAGCTTAAGAAAGCTTATGTTCATTTCTCTCTTAAACTCTTTTCCCTATAGGTTACTATTTACTCCTAACTTCCGACACTCAAAACTTTATCATCAGACCACCATTTTCGACAAACTAGGGCTCTACGAAAAGCTCTCAGGACGTTCTGCAAAATCTATGAACTTGTTTCTTCAAAAACAACCCAAATTTGGAGGAATCACGATAAGAAGTTTCAGTTCATTTAGGTAAGTCATCGATCTCCTATGTTGATCATTTTTTCGTGAAACTAACACCATCATCGTGTCTAACAACTCTAAAAATGTAGGAAAGGAGGGAAACACGACACCAATCAGCCCATTTTGCCAGTGAACAGAAATGGGTCACCTTTGAGCTTTAAACCTTCGATTCTCATAAACCAGGAGGAGTTTCAACACAAGACCAGTGCCATTCGATTCCTGGAGGTGAGCTAGTCATTTCTGGGTGGGTGGCGAAGGTCACCGCCCCTCTAGTGACGGTGGTGATCTTCTAACCACCCCAAAAATGGTCAAAAATAATTTTAAAAATTCCTAAATATTATGTAGATCAAATTTCATAAAAGAAACCTATTAAAATTCTTCATAGCTTGTGAGATAAAATTTTAAAAAGGGTTATGTTCTTATAGAAATGTATGGAATTGATTAAATTGAGTTGTTCTTGATTAGAATTGAGAATATATTAATGTATTGAGTATAAATGAGGGTGTATGGGTTAGAAATTAGTATACTTGAATTATGATTAGATTTATTATGAATTTTTGTGATGTAAATGTGGACTCAATTGGGCATGAACATGTAGTTTGGAGGACCAAATTGAGATGTGATTACTGGTGGTCTGTAACAACCCAGACCACCAGCTCACAAATATTGTCCGCTTTGGGCTTTGGACCAGCTAAGCCCTCACGGTTTTGCTCTTCCCACCCCTTGGAAAAACGTGTCTATGAGGGAGAAGTTTCCATAGCCTTATAAGGCCTATTTCGTTCCCCTCTCCAATCGATATGGGAATCTGATATTCCACCCCCCTTGGAGGCCTAACATCCTCACTAGCCCACAGACCTGGATCCACCTCCGTTGAAGGCCTAATGTCCTTTGTTGACACGCAGGCTTGGATCCACCCCCTTGGAGGCTCAGAGTCCTTGCTGACATACCGATTCGGGTACTGGCTCTGATACCATTGTAACAACCCTAAACTGCCCGCTCACAGATATTGTCCACTTTGAGCCTTGGCCTAGCCAAGTTATGCATATATAAGTTCCAAAATGTTCTTTCATGCAATAAAGTCATCTTTTGCACTTCAAGGGCAAAGTGGTCAAAACATGTAGTTTTCAGAAAATAAAATGTTGTTATTTACACTTTAAGTGCAGGTTTGGTGAAAACAATATCATTTCTCTAAATACGAAATAAAAATATCAGTTGCACTCCAGGTGCAAAGAGTTATTCGAAATAATGTTATTTATTAAATACACAAGTATACTAGCATCTATTTAAATTTTAATTTTACTATGCATTACCTAGGTTCAAAATTCACATACAAGTCATCATGCATATCTTGGGATATCCTAATCCCATTTGAGAGATATGTTTTCCATAGCCTTATAAGGCCTACTTCGTTCCGCTCTCCAATCGATAGAGGAATCTAACATTCCACCCCCTTGGAGGCCCAGAGTCTTTGCTGGCACATCAGCCTGGGTACTAGCTCTGATACCATTTTTAACAGCTCGGACCACCTGCTCATGGATATTGTCCGCTTTGGGCCTTCACCCAGCCAAGCCCTCATAATTTTGCTCTTCCTGTCCAACGGGAAAACGCATCTATGAGGGAGAGGTTTCCACAGCCTTATAAGGCCTACTACGTTCTCCTCTCCAATTGATATGGGAATCTAACATTCCACCCCCTTAGAGGCCCAGCGTCCTTGCTGACCCACAGGCCTGGATCCACCCCCTTTGAGGCCCAACGTCCTTGTTGGTACACAGGCCTGGATTCATCCCCTTAGAGGCCCAACGTCCTTGCTGGCACATCGGCCCGGGTACTGGCTCTGATACCATTTGTAATAGCCAGGACCACTCGCTCACAGATATTGTCAACTTTGGGCCTTAGCCCAGCCAAGCTCTCACGGTTTTTCTCTTCCCGTCTAACAGGAAAACTCATCTTTGGGGAAGAGTTTTTCATAGTCTTATAAGGCCTACTCCGTTCCCCTCTCCAATCGATACGGGAATCTAACATTCTACCTCTATTGGAGGCCCAGCGTGCTCGCTAGCCCACAGTCCTAGATCCACCCCCTTGGAGGCCCAACATTCTGCACAAGCCTGGATCCACCCCCGTTGGAGGCCTCTCATCCTTGTTGACATACTGATTTGGGTACTGGCTCTGATACCAATTGTAACAACCCTAGACCACCCACACACAGATATTGTCTGTTTTGGGCCTTGGCCCATCCAAGCCCTCATGGTTTTGCTCTTCCCACCCTTGGAAAAACTTGTCTATGAGGGAGAGGTTTCCATAGCCTTATAAGGCCTACTTTGTTCCCCTCTCCGATCAATATGGGAATCTAACATTCCATTCCCTTGGAGGCCTAGCGTCCTCGTTGGCCCATAAGCCTGGATC
>JANZXP010000002.1:22987287-23002869 GCA_027576715.1 Erythroxylum flavicans
TAATAATGTATGTTAAGAAATGAGATTTATGTAATGATGACTAATGCGGGTATATGTAATTTTTATGCATGCTACCCAATAGCTTGTGAAAGCAGACGAAGAATAGAACTAGAAGTCGGACCTAATACCTCACAAGTTCAAGAAGATTAGAAAGAGATCTGAACCCCTGAGATAGTCGAGGTGAGTATAATCATGCTACTATACTTGTGTAGTAACCTTTTTTTTTATATTGCGGCTTGTTGAATTGTTCTCGAACCTGTATGACTTATTTGATATATGACTCCATGTGATTGAGTCTAGCATGTTGTATGCCAGATTGACCAGATGATATTCATATTCTTTGCATCTTTTGGTCCCCTTCTTATGTTGAACCTATTACTTGCAATTCTTTGATGAACCATGTTTTTCTTGTTAGTCATGATTGGTGAGTTCACAGGATACCCAGCTGATGGAGTATATTATCAGACCATGTGCACATAAGTAACCCGCCGGTGATGGGTTAGATCCGGGTCCTACTTGGAGAGGGCAGGCCTCCAGGGGCAGGGTTAGGCCAACCTTGTCTAGAATAAGAAAAGGGGAGATACATCGTACTAACATGCCTCTGTCTCTTCCTAAGAAATTCAGAAAATCAGAACTAAAAAAAATGAGAAAGCTTAGAATTAGAAATCTTGTAGAACTCTACCAAAGAAAGAACCCAAAAATCAGAAAGAACCCAAAACTCAGAAAAGAATTTAGAAACCAGATTCATTTTTTAAATAGAACAATTCATAATGAGATTTATTATTGATACTCATGTGATTGCTGTATTTGAAATTTCTACCTGTTTATTCATTGATACCATGTATTATTGCTTAGAATGCCACAGACCATTCTTGTGAAGCTAGCCTTGTGTTACCTAGCCTCACAAGCATGGTAGCATGTTTATATCTCACTAAGTTGTGTTGTAGACTCACCTCTCACTATTATCATTTTAGGGGATTAGCAAATCGTACGAGAGAGAAATCCAAGCCTTTTGAGACTCACTTGGATAATCAGTCAAGTAAATTTTTTGACATGATGTAATTTGCAGATACTTATAGCTGCTCCATGGTTTGTCAAAATCATATATACATGATACATGTATGGATATGCTATGTTGTTGAGAATGATGTTAGTTGATGATATGAGATGATTATAGATTAGTCGATTATAAGTAGATAAGGTATGTTAGAAATACAGATTGAGACCCTTGCTTCATTTAAAGCTGTTAAGCAGGTATATGGGATAAATCAGACAAACGAATGGGTTATGCCAAATTTTCAGTAGAACATAGAAAAGTTAGGCTTACTACGGGGTTTTGGTGGTATTAAGCCTACCCATTCCCTAGTGCCAAGACGGTCCAAAAGGCGGGTCATGTCAGAACTGTTAAATTTAATCATAAATAGCACTAGAATTGATTTTTTTATAAAAAGAAGGAAAGTATAAGCAACACATATCACAAAAGGTGTTGAGCCTAAAAATAGTTGATCTAAACACATCATAAATAAATTTTTTATTTTTAAACACCTTATAAATAATCTTATAATACTTATTTCCTTTTTTACATTGGTCTACACTTATTCCATAATTGTATGTTATTTTATTTTTCTTTCCAATAATTGGTCTTTTAACAATTTATTGTTTGAAATTAGAATTCATTCGAAAAGTTATAATTCCCGATTATTCCTATTTTATTCTTATTTAATTTAATTTCTCTCTTAACAATAATTTTTTGAAACTATAAATCATTTCATTATACAATGAAAAATGTAATATTAGTTAATGTAAAAATGCAGTATTTATGTATAAGTCATATTTTAGTCCTTTATTTATCAAACTACTTATTCATCTTCAAATTTAATTATTTTAATTAAGTTTTGATCTTTTAAATAATAAAATGAATCTAATTATATTTATTGGCTATTATTTTATGAAGAAATTGGTTAGGAACAAGCTATAGCAGATGCAGTAAAAAACATATATAATATTGATGAAAAGATTAAACAACCTAACCAACCATGTGATAAGAATAACTTTTAATTCAAGAATTAGTAAATTGTGTTTTGCCAACATAGGAGAATAGGATACATATCCTTAATATGAAAAAGGCTTATAAATGGAAAAGCAAGATGTATACATATTTTATTTTGAAGAGAAAGAACCAGTTAATGACACTGAAAAAATAGCCATTGTAAAGATTAAAGATGTATACAAAAGTTTTCAAAAGGTGAAAAAGTTAATATCTGACAATTTATTACTTTATATAAAATTATTTAAAATGGTTTTATAAGAAATATTTTGTGCCAGGAAATTTGAAAGGGTCGTGTAAATGAGAATGATACTTTTAAAGGACTTCATGCAGTTTAATAGTAGGATATGGTCCAAGCAAAAGACCCCATATTGGAAGATTAAGAGCTCTCCTGGAAAGGACTGGGTTGAAAATGGCTAAGATAAAATCTTACGAAAATCTAGGCAATCATCTTTATTTAGCAGCATCTCTCATCCCAAGGTAAGGTATTTAAAATAAAATTTAATTTAAAATTAACAATAAAATTATTTGAAATTCTAAAATAATGATATATGATATTAGTTATAAGTTTTTTAGTTTTCTAAGTATTAGCCAATCAACGATTGCTACCTTTTGAGCCAATCAACAATTGTTTCAAATTTTGCTACAAATTTTGTCATCCCTGTTGTTTTTGTTTTTTTGTAAGTAGTCTTATATTACTTTTTATGAATTACATTAAATAGAAGTTTTGATAATAAATTATTATTTTTATTACTTTATTTTGAAATTACTTATAATGTTGTTACAATAAATATTTTGTGACAAAAATTTTATAAGGTTTGTGTAAATGATAGGGAAACTTCTAAAGGGCATCATGTAGTATTAATAGTAGGATATGGATCCGAGCAAGGGACGCCATACTGGAAGATTAAGTGTTCTTATGGAAGAGCATCGAGCATAATTGCTCTGGTAAAATCTTATGAAAATTTGATCAATTGTCCATACTTGTCAAAATCTCTTATGTCACAGTAAGGTATATTAAATAAATTATAATTTAAATTAATAACAAAATTATTTAAAATATGAACATAATGATATACTATGTTAGTTATAAGTTCTTCACTCTTTTTCAAGAGTTGTAGGATGTCAACAATTGCTATCCAATCAACAATTGTTTTAATTTTCATTATAAATTTTTTAAAGTAGTCTTATATGACCTTTTCCTAATTATATTAAACAAAAGTTTTGTAAACAAATTCTAACACTAGCAAGCTAATATTTGATTTTTTGAGATAACATTGTGAAACCTTAATAACGCTCTTATATAACTCATTTGGGATAGCAATTTAAAACTTTCGTAGCTAACATTGATATTGTAATTTTTTCACTTAATGAAGAAAAAGTCATCAAATTTAATCATAAATATCACAAGAATTGTATTTTTTATAAAAAGAAGGAAAGTATAAGTACATCATATCATAAAAGGTGCCAAGTCTAAAAATATTTGATCTAAACACATCATAAATAAATTTTTTATTTTTTTAAACACCTTATAAATAATGTTATAATACTTATTTCCTTTTTTACATTATTCTACACTTATTCCCTAATTATACGATATTTTATTTGTCATTCCAACAACTCTTCTTTTAACAATTTATTATTTGAAATTAGAATTCATTTGTAATGTTATAATTTACAATTACCTCAACAAGTTTTGATGGATTTCTTCGAGTTATAAGCGAAGCTTGCTCCTAAAAAGTAATATTAAAAAGAAATATTGATGATTTAAACTAAAATCTTAAAAGAAATAAAATAAATGCAAAGAAAATAAATGGTTGGATAATAACAATTAAGCTTTCATAATATCTTAGACCTAGGTAACACCACCAAAAGCTTGGTTGACTCTCATAGACAATGTATATAACTTAAATCCTTTAATAAATAGATTATCCAAGGCAAGTGTACCTATAATATAGGACTTAGAGTACTGAAGGTCGATTCTACAAAGACTATATGTACTAGTAATGAATCTTTTCCTATTATCTAACCTACAATTAAGGTGATGGTGATAATTCAAATTTAAGGGGAAAGAAAATAGATATAAATCATCACAATAAAAGGAAACTAAGAAAGCAAAAGTGTAGAAAATTAACCAACTAAAAAACAATACTTTTATTTTGAATTCCCCTAGGGCTTTTCATGCAATCATGATTTCACTAATAAATTTATTCTTAAGTTCATTGAACCAAAATAATTTCTAAATTATGTTAATATCTTTCTCAAGTCCATTGACACATAAGTCTAGGTTAATTAATTGAAATTACTTTCTAATTAAAACACCAAGAATTAAATTTAGTTGATTTGTGAATTTCTCTATTAGGTTTCACCCTAATCTAGAAGAGTTATGTCGACCTATCTCTAGGTTTGTATGTAAATCCTTTCAATTATGCTATATTTATTCATACAAAGGATTTCTCAATCTTAATTGTATGAAATCACATATGAAGTAATATACTGACAATATTAATTCAAGAATAACTATGAACATAAAATTGAATCTTAATGAAATTAAGGAAAAAAAAGTAATTTAAGACAAAGTCACTACAATAATCATCTTGGGGTTTATCTAATCCAGATACCTCAACATATTTAGCTCATTATAACATAGAATAAAATATGGAAACTAAAGAAAAATTGGAAATCCAATCAAACATGTTTGGAATCTTTAAAATATGCAAAAAAACATTCACTTTAGATTAATGAAAATCTACTTTAAAAGAGTTTCCTTGGTTGTTTCTCATTTCTTTGGTCATTCTAGGGATCATCTCTTCATCTTTTTGTACTTCTTCCCTTATTTGCAACTTAATCTTATCTATTTTAGTTTTAAATTCAAATATAGTGAGATATAGGGTCATCAACATGAGCATATTGATGATCGTGTTCTTTAAATTAATGTGTAACACTCTTTGGAGCTATAACGTGCATAAACATAGGTGTGTACCATTAATATGGACATCTAACAAATCAACAAAAGCGTGTTCTATTGGAAAAATTCAATATGCCTCTAAACTCTTTTACATAGCTATGTACATTATCGTACACTTCATAAATTAATAAAAAAGAACTCTAAATCACTCTAAACTTGTCAGAATTCATTCCTTTTTTGGCTCCAAGTGAGTGAATTAAACCTAGAAACAAAATATAAACTACTCAAGTACTAAAATCACTAAAAAAAGTAATTGGATATAAAAGTAAAATGCATTAAATATGGGACTAAAAATATGATTAAATTGCTACTTATCACCTATAGATCTTTCTAGGTAAATACAACTATTGCTTCTATAGTATACGTTATGAAGTGCTAAGTGTATATTATACAATGACTACGAGTTTATAAAGTTATGATTATGTCAATATCTTTCCCAAGATTATTAACAATTGATTAATCAAAATCTCTTTTTTAGAAAAAATAAAAAATTTTCTATTAAAAGTGGGAGCCAAATGTTAATTACACTATAATAAGCACGGTACAATTCTTAGGCCATTGCCAAATAAATACTCGTAAGAAAGGCAGCATGGAACCAACTAACATCTATAAACATGGGAGCTTATTAAATGCCAAATGTGGAACTGTAATGATCCAAATTTTTGTAAATTACTTGTAATGGACCATTAACAAGAAAAGCCTATAAAAGTATAAGTTGAGTGTAAGAAAGCTTAAGTTTATTTCTCTCTTAAACCCTTTTCCTTATAAATTACTATTCCCTCTAAACTTCTGACACCCATGCCTTCACCGTCCGACAACCATTTCTAGTAATCTAGGGCTCTACAAAAAGTTGTCAGGTCTTTCTATAAAGCCCCTTAACTTATTTCTTAAAAAATGACTTGAATTTGGAGGAATCATGACTAGAAGTTTCTGTTCATTTAGGTAAGTCACTGATCTTGTTTTTTAGTTTTTTTGGCAAAATAGGACCACCAGCATATCTAACGTTCCTAAAAGTATAGGAAAGGAGGGAAACCCGACAACAATCGACCCATTTTCCCATTGAACAGAAATGGGTCACCTATGAGTTTTAATCCATTGATTCTTACAAATCAGGAGGAGTTTTTACACGAGACTAGTGCTATTGGATTACTGGAGGTAAGGTTCTCATTTCTGGGTGGGTGGTGAAGGTCACCACCCCTCTAACGCCAGCTCGTGTACCCCAAGCTCCAATGAAGTTGGCGATTTTTTGACTAGCCCGAAAATGGTAGAAAATAATTTTTAAAATTCTCAAATATTATGTAAATCAATTTCATAAAAGCAACATATTGAAATTATTCATAATTTATGAGATAAAAATTTGGAAAGAGATATATTTTTATAAACATGTATGAATTTGATTAAATTGAGTCATTGATGACTAGTATTGAGATTATCTAGATGTATTAAATTGAAATGAGGGTGTATGGATTAGAAATTGGTATACTTGAATTATGATTGGATTTATTATAAATTTTTGTAATGTAAAGATGGACTCAATTGGGCATAGATTTGTAGTTTGGAGGCCCAAATTGATCTGTGGTTACTGGTGGTTATAGAATTGTCTTTTTGTTGTAGGAATGGCCCTTCTTTTGGAAGGGATGTCCATTTTACAAGGTAAACTCTGCTAAATTTTAAGTAGGCTCCTCGTAAAACATGACATCATCATTTTTAAATAGAAAATACAATTCCTTAATATTGAGTCATGGTCTTATTCTCGTGTTGTCTAAAAAATTAGTTTAGGTTTTAAATCCTAATGGTCATTTCTACTTTTCTTTCTATAGATCAATTAGGAGTAGAACCCTCCACTCCGAGACACTAGGTTCGACGCGAAGGAGCGCATTCCACCTTTGATTTAATATTCATGGTTATGAATATACATTAGAATTTCATATTCATCATGGAAATCACCATCATTATCATATGCACACATGACATTCATACATATGCATTGAAATATGTATATGTATTTTTTTATGCAATGTTGTGCTCATTTTGATAATGATTTATGAACAAAATCATTATGTTATGAAATTGCATTTATAGATATAGTACATTATAAATATATACATATATATGTATCATTTGAAATCCTTAGGAACGCATAACATAACCATAATATTAACTCACTCAATGAGGTCGGACTCCTCTCAACTATTTTTTTCATGATCTTTTTTAAATCTCTTTTAATAGGTACTTCGTCGGTCTTCCTCTCCAGCGATTTGATGTATGTTTGTTAGTGGCCTTTGACTCTAGGGTTACAGTAGTCTTGTCTATGTAGATTTCCCTTGTATTAACTATCTCAACGTTGTAGCAAATTGTGGATTTTATATTGTTAGAACCATTTAATTATTACAATTATGAGTTTGATCATTTTGAAATTTTATCTTTATTATAAATATAGGGATTTGACGATATTTTAGGCTTGTTAAGGGTCTAGTAAACCTTGAGTTTACTGCTCCTTTGGTTTCAGTCAAGGTCTAAGGTTGGGGTCATGACAGGAACATACAATAGATACATATTACCCCTGGATTAAGTGAGCTGAGGGAGCATCCCTCAACTTAATGTCCATTAGATTGCATATAATTGAAGTAGAAGTTCTTTATTGGAGATAACTAAGGCATATAGGTGAGCTAACTTTAAAACTCCTTTGTGTTTATGAATGTCATTAAGTCCTTTCTCTATCAAATCATTAGAATTGCATTGATCAATTTATAAATTCCTCTGCTAGGTTTGACTATAATCTCAAAGATTTATATCAATTATCTCTAAGATCATGTGCAACTCTTTTCAATTATGCTAGATCAATTCGTACAAGATATTTCTCAATCTCATGAAATCAAACATGAATCAATATAGGGGAACATATTAATTTAATAACAAAAGGAATGCATAATCCAATCTCAATGAAATTAAAGAAGAAATTAAATTAAGATTAAATCACTATTGAATCCATATCGAGGTTTATCATATCCAGATACCAAAAAGATTTAATTCTTAATAATGAAAGACTTATGATCAAAATTAAAGGAAAAATAGAAAACTAAAAGAAACATAATGAAAACCCTTTAATCTTCATAAAATTCAATTTTGATTAATAGAAATCCACTCTAAATATGTCTCCTTTCTTGTAATTCATTTGCTTTACAGTTCTAAGTCATCTAATTGTGCCTTCCTAACCTCTTTTTAATCTAGAGTAAACACATGTATAAATATGAACCAAAAATGTGAACATGGGCTCATCAGCATACAATACAGTCATATATCTCTTAAATATAGATGTGTAACACATCAACACTCCTTAAACACTTCAAATGCAACAATATAAGCTAGAAATATAAAAATAATAAAGAACATAGGCAAGTACATAGTCGTGTGATAGGTCATGTTCTTTCCTTATAGCCTTATAATTTGGTAAAAAATAGCTCTAAATTGCTCTGAACTTAACTGAACTTTTCCCTTTACACTAAATAAGTGAATTATGAACTAAAAATGAAATATGGATGAATTAAGTATCAGAAACAATAAAAACACTAATTTAAAAAAAAAAGCAAAATGCACTAAATATAAACCTATGAACAACTAATCACTTATCAAAACTTCCTAGTAAGTTTTTTTTGGTCCTCAACAAAATTAATTTTATTATTCTCAATATAATAAGTAATAGCTCTATAATAACCACATCAAAGAAATCAATCAAGAATCTTCATTATTCATTTAATTACAAAGTTCATTGAATTGTTAAAAATTTAACTACCTGTATCAAATTATAAATTAATCCAATTCACTCCATAATTCTTCAATTTTTAATTCAATTCCTATTATTCCACTTACTGCATAAAGTGAACATACATAAGAAAAAAAGTAAAACCTTTAAAAAAATTTAAAAAACAAACCACTAAATTTAAACATCATAGGAGTAGTTAGAAGCTGATTTGAAAAGTCACCTAGCTTTTTGACATGAGAGTAAACACCTTAGCTATGAATACCTCTAGTTAATATCTTAAATGGCTACTAGCATCACTCTTTAACTTAGACCTTTTTATTGGTAGAAATCTAGCATAGTGAAATTATTTATGCTTATTTATTCACATATTACTATTTTTCTTCCTTTTCCTTTTTTCTTGTTTATATGTGGGGTAATAAAATTTTTAGAAAGAATTCAAATTTAACTCAATGCACGTACAAATTATACATAAAGGATCATAATGTAAATTAAGTATCTATTTTCAAACTTTATAAACTAAATTGAAATCAACTTAATCATCAAAACTCATAATTATTTTCCTAAACAAATCAAATCACAATCACAACCAAACTCATAATGAATCATCTTGATGATAATCCTTTTTTAAAAAATTCCTAAATTATTCATTATTAAGCTAATTATAACAAAATTAACAAGCTTGACTACTAAATCACTCCCCTGTACTTAAATTATACCTTATCCTTAATGTATAAATAGGAAATAATGATAGGAGGTAAGGATAATTGGTACTTCCCTAAATGTTAACGATTTTTAACCTTGTCCAACGTCATTAACACCTATCTAATGTCGGTAAAATCTTCTTTATTATAACATTTAGGGTGATGTTGCCTTTATAACTTGTGAAACTCCATCAAATCTTAACTCAAGTAATAAAATTAGAACTTAAAATTAAAACTAAAACAACCAACTAAGCTACTAATATAAATCCTATAAACTACTTAATCAAAACAAAAACACCTAATTATTGGTTTTGCCTCCCAACTAGCACTTCTTTATGAGTCTTTTAGTTGGACTTCTCAGCAATCATTTCTTTAACCTATATTTACAATTAATGACTTTCTTCCACCCTTATTCCTAAACAGAGGCTCATTAGCATACAAATATATCATACGTTTAATAAAATAAAGACATATGGTATCAAATTAATATGACCAAATAAATCCACAAATGCCCCTTTTAGTAAAAGACTATTAATATAATAAGGAATATTAGAACCCTTTGAATTTCAACTAACTCTAATGTTTTTTTTTTGTAGGAAGTAGAGCCCTTCATATTTAAGATGATCATCAATAATTCCTTGATAACTATCTTATTTGGATCCTCTTTATCTTCTTCCTCTTTCTCTTTTAGAATAAGAGATTTTTCTTTTGTCTCTTCAATGTCTAGCTCCTCTCCACTCCTTAAGGTTATTGCATTCACTTGCTTCCTCAAATTTAACTCGGTATATTTGTATAAAACACCTATTTACGCCTCAAAAATAAGCTTAATAAGTTATCCATTTGAAAATCATATACTATGGAAATAGGTGAATAACTTTTTAGTTTCTTAGAGGTCATTCTCAATTAAAGCAATGGCTTTCATAAGGAGCTCTTCAAGACATCGATCCTCCTCTTGTTGTTGTTGTTGTTGCAGAAATCTTTGTGAGGCTTAATCATTTTATGTAAAGTTAGGATAGTTGCTTTATCTTGGATTATGAGTATTCCCATAGGGGATGTTTTAAAGTTAGTTACTATGACTCTTATTTCAAGCTTCCATTGTCACTATAAGCAATGACATAGTATAATCCCATAGAGAATATTGTCCTCTCCATCCTTCCATTTTGTTTAGTGACTATAGCAATGAACTCCTAAAAATAAGGTATAAAATTAAGATTAAAAAACTCTAAGAATAAATAAACACAAAAACAAACATGAAAAGGAAAATAATGGCTAGATTAATAGAAATTAAGCGCTACTAATATAATGGTCCCTTGTCTTGACACCACAAACTTGATGTGTTTAGTATCCTACCTTATAGATCTTTCTAGGCAAATGCACTTATCGCTTATATGGTATACTTATATGGCCCCAAGTGTTAATCCTACAAAGACTGCAAGTACTAGTGTTAACTCTTTTCTTATTATCTAACTGATAAATTATGAAGATGGCGATTGGTAAACATAATTTGACATACTTGTAGTGAACTTTTAGGTTTTGATCGTGTAATGTAGTTTAGATATCCTCTTTGAAGACCTCACTATAATGTGTAAATAGTTTTATCATAGCTAATGAAAACTCCTTTGATTTCTAAAAAAATCAAAATTAAAGAAATAAATTAACATAATTGACTAACTAGAATAAAGATTAAATCAAGAAATAATAAAAATAATAGTAAATAGATAGTGAATCCCCCTAAGACTTCTCATGCAAATAAGACTTCTCACATTAATTTTACCCAAAGTTCATCGAATTATGGAAATTCTTCAATTATGTTAATATCTTTCTTTCTCAAGATTATTGCCAACTAATTCTAGGTTGATTATCCAAAATCTATTTCCAACTAAAATCCATATAATTGAAATTATTGATTTATGAATTTCTCAATTAGGTTTGACCCTAATTCGGAAGATTTATGTCAACCTATCTCTAGGATTGCATACAACTTTTTTCGATAATGCTAGATCAATTCATAAAAAAGATTTATCAATCTCAAATGCATTAAACCAAACTTATAATGGAACATATTATTTCAATAACAATAAAGAATACATAATTGAATCTCAATAAAAATGAAGAATAAATTAAAATAAAATCACTAAAAAATCCAATATGGGGTTTATCATATCCAAGTACCATAAAGGTTTAGTTCCTAATCATAGAAGACATAATATAAAAACTAAATAAAAATAAAAATAAAAGAAACATGATGAAATCACTTTTAATCTTTATGAAATTTCACTTTAGATCGATATAAATCAACTCCAAATACATCTCTTATATGTTCATCCTTTTCTCTACCATTCCAGGTCATCTAATTATGCCTTCTGAACCTCTTTTTAATCTATCAACCTTGTTTTGCCTTTTATAATTTAAAAATTAGGTTTTTACATATATCATAAGCAAATGCATAACTATGTACTTAATAAAACAGGAGATTCAAATCAGGAGCAAACACGACTAAAAACACATATTGAAAATGTGAACATAGGCTCATCATCATACAACGCAAGCATATACCTCTTAAACACTGGTGTTTAACGCATTAACACACCTCAAACTCCTCAAAATCAACCATGTAAGCTGGAAATTCTAAAATAATAAAGAATACAAGTAAGTAGATGGTTATATACTAGGCAATAATCTTTCACTACAACTTCATTAATTATTCAAAACAACTTCAAATCACTTCGAACTTGTCTGAATAGTTTCCTTTTGCTCCAAATAAGTGAATCACAACCTAAAAAACCAAATATAAATGAACTAAGTGTCAAAAATATTAATAACACTTAAATAAATAAGCAAAATGTACTAAATATAAACTTAGAAGTATGAATAAGTAAGCACTTATCAGTTTGCTAATCTTATGATCCTCGTAAATAACACCAAAAACTTGATGTGATATAAATGAAAAAAACACACAAAAATAATACCGAAAACATTACACAAACAATTGTACCTGTCATTTCCTATAATATAGCTAAGTGAGTCAAGTGTTGATCCTGTGAAGATTGGAATTACTAGTAATGGTCTTCTTATTATTATCTAATCTAAGAAAGAATATGATTGAATTAAAGAAAAATAAATACAACTAATCTAAATCACTGAATTAGAGTAATGAATAAGATCAAAACAATTAATGAATAAATAAGATCCAGGTAAGAATTTCTCTAGAAATTTTCTTATGCTTTGACTTTATCTAAATTTAATGATTAATCCTAACTCCATAGACCAATAATTATTTCTAAATTACAACTATATTTTCTTTCAAGATATACAATCCCTATTCTTAATTTTTTTGACCATTATCTCTTTCTAATCAAGCAACCTAATAACATATTAATGTGCTTTATGAATTCCCATGATAGGTTTCACCCTAACCTGAAAAGAACATGTAGTTTTATCTCTAGAAGCTAGTAACCCATACAACCATCATTATTCATTTATAATATAATCATACATATCATCTCCCCAGCTTTATATATGAACTTCAAAATGAAGGAGCCGTTTGGTTCCACTTCTGTTTTTCTATTGCAGTTTTTAGTTTTTAGTTTTTAGTTTTTGTTTTCTGTTTTTTATTAAAAAAACAAAAAGCTGTTTGGTTGAGATTTATAATAAAAAACTAAAAAGTACCATGTTTGGTTTTATCATCTTGTTTCTATTTTTGTAATTATACTCTTATGTTAATAATTTTAATATAATACATTATGTTTTTAAATTAATTAATTATCATTATAGCTAAAATTAAAATATATGTAAACTAAATACAATTAAAAATTTTACACACTAATTGTATATAATAAAATTGTATAAATTAGAAAATCATATTCAATCAATTCTAATCAATAAAAGATGTCCATCATATTATAATTTTTGAAAACATAATAGTACTATCGTTTACAAAAAAAAAACATAAATCGATTAGAACTAATATCATCATTCCACATTTGTCTAGTAATTTCATCTCGCTTCCAGTGTTGGAGTGATATTATACTCTACTTGAGAATTGCATCTTCATTTTCAGCAAAACTGTTAAATAATTCATCGCATTGTCCATACATTCTTAATGCTTTTTATGTATACAACAAGCAATAATGATGTATTTTTGTTTCTTCATATCATAAATCGACATGTTTTTTAAGTATAGGAATCTTACTTAGTCCATACATTTTAATATAATGGATTAAGTATAGCCCATAATCCATTATACTTATTCTTCAATTGAATATAAGTATACTCTGTATTGAATTTTGTTTGAAGCCCTGCCTTAATATTCTTCCAACCAGATTTGGAAAAGGTAGTGGTCGTTTTATTTCCCTTCTTCACTTCTTCAACCATCAAGGAGATTAAATACATCTCTATGGCATCCTTCCATACCTCTTCGTTTTCATTTATTTCCATACAATCATTGGAATCTTTCATATTGTTCAAACTGTCCATCACTAAATGTAATCACTTATATCACATATAAGTGATATCAATCAGAACAATTTCTAAAAAGTATTAAGTGTTAAACATGGTTCAAAATAAACATAAGACAACTATATTAAATGTTAAAATGTATACAAGTGCATAGAAATGATAGAATAAAAATACATGTGTCAATTTGATTTCATAGCATAAAAATAAAGGTTTAAATTTAAGCAAGGTCATAATATATGCATGATGTATGTCATGCTTATGCAAGTAGATGTGTTTTTAAAAATATAAACTATTTATGCGGTAATTACTCCAATGGCTTTGAATGCATTCTAATTGTTCTCATCTGACTCTAATAAATGAGCAGAGCATATTGAGCTAGCTTGATGGCCAGCAACTCAACTTTGTTCTTTACATTAGTTTTGGAAGCGTTGCTCATTTGATGACTGACCAGCTTCTAGAGTGTTTAAATCCACTGAAAATGATCCAATGGACTAAGAAAGTTTGCTTCGTATTGAACTTGAAAATAGGATCAGAAAATCAGGAAAAAGGATTGATAATACACAAATGGGCACCACAATGATAATATGGCCTATGAGTGGTGGACTAAATTGCATCTTTTTGGTCAAAATTCCTTGCGATATATGGAAAAAGGGTTTGCTAGCAACAATCTAGCCACTGACAATGGCTTACTTCTAGTTCTAATTGCCTCTTCTTCAAGTTATCTTTTGCTTTACTTTTACCCAACAATCCCATGTTCTCGTATGAAAAGAACGATTAGGATTCTAAAATCAATTTGTAAATTTTTATTTGTTATCTTTACTAGTTGAAAGTGATTCTTTTCTTATTGGCACTAGCTACATGTGTAATTTTCTTCCCTTTTTTTCATCAAGATTTGTTATTACCAAAGTAAACTTTATTTTTTTCATCCAAAACCCAATCCTATTGATCTTTTCAAACCACTTTTAATCTGATAGCCTAATTTAACACCTAAAAACAAAGATTAATGTGTGGATAGAGTGGAGGTTATCCTTCTCGAGAAGTTTCCAAAAACATAATATATATTTTCACCTTAACATAAAAAAGAGACCAGATAAGGAAAAATGTCGAGAATAGGACATGAATGCATAGAACAAGTGATAAAAGTAGAAAAGTCCTATGTCTTGGTTGTCAACTTTGTGGATGGATTACATGTTAGTGACTTAATTTGGGACCAGTTCCTCATCAGCAAATCCTACAAACATATCCTATTAACTCTCGAAGGTGTGAGCTTCGGAGTGCCAATGATAACATGGCCTATATCGACAGACCAATTTGACAACAAAAAGTTAATTACAGACGTGTTGAAAACTAGTGTAAAGGGAGTATGCACCAGACGTCATGGAATGATGATCCAACACCAACATTGGGAAGGGATAAGGTTGAGATAGTGGTGAAAAGGCTAATGAGTGGCGGTGAAGAGTTGGCAGAATATGACATTCATGTAACCAGTCCTCTGGGTAGTAGTATGTTAGTTAATCAGGTATTTAGGAATTGTCCTATTATGATCCAAGGAAATGAATATGTAGCTGATCTGATTAGATTGCCTTTTCATGAATTTGATTTGATTCTGGGTATGGATTGGTTGTCTAAGCATCAGGCAGTAGTT
>JANZXP010000002.1:23002969-23014082 GCA_027576715.1 Erythroxylum flavicans
TAAAAATAATTAATAAATAATTTAAGTAAATTAAAATTTTATAATTACTTATATATTATTTTGAAATTGATACATTATGATTAGTAAAGTGATTAATTCATTTTAAGATTAATATAAATATATATATGCATAATGTATATATTATGTAAATATCAAAAATAAAATAAAAAGTTTTAAAAAGCATAAATACATATATGCATAATATACTGTATATACATATGTTGTAAATATGAAAAACAAAATAAAAAAGTTTATAATTTATTAATTTTAAAACATACAACAAATTTTTTAATTTATTTTTAAAAAGTTTAAAAATACATTAAAATTCCGAGCCAAAAACGGTCTGACGGGTGGCCCATGACCCGAACGGGCTAGGAGGGCCGGGCCATGGGCCTCTCCACGAGCTGCCCACGTCCTGCGAGCCATTTCAGCCAGCATGGGCCGATCCACGAGCCAGGCCTTCTGCGGCCTGCCCGAGCTGTAGGCCAAGCTCGCCCGACACTTTTTTTCAACGAGCTGAGCCGGGCCTTCGCCGGCCCAAGTCCAACCTGACCTGTTGACACCCCTAATGGTATGCAAATAACCTAAAAAAAGTTATATAATCAGATTTAACTTGTTATGGCTAAAAATGCTAACGTTACTTGAATCATATTTACGTAGTTCAGATTACATATTAGTATATAAACATATTTTAATCAATATTAACTTTGATGACCAAAAGACCACTAGTTAAGCGCATAACATAAATGGTTTAAAATGTTCTTCAAAAAAAACTATGGCGCAAACAGCGTCGAAGTTATTTGATTACCGAGATATTATAGATTAATTGCACCCAAATGCTTTCCAGTCCTGTACCCAAAAAAAAAAAAACCAGAAAAAGTGCTTTATAGGTGATACATGAATACTCGTTGAAATATATGGCACTAAGTGGCCAAAGTTTTCAAAACGAGCTCAGTAGAATATGACTACTTCCAATAATCTCATTTCTGAGCATCCACCATTTAATTGCGGTATATGTGGTTGATCTTTCTTTTATAAATATATAAATTTATTTTTGAATATTAATTAAGGACCTTCGTTAAACAAGATTTTTATTGATTAGATCACACGACCGCAACAGCTGTGCAGTGCATGTTAGGCAACATGTCTCGCAAGTCCACCGTTAACATAGACGCCCTCGGCTTCGGTGACCGGCCAGAGTGTCCCACCGACAACGGCGGCATCGGCGCTGTCCTCTCGCACGAACTCAGCCATTTTGCTTGCATGTACCTTTGCTTTCTCCACGGTCCCAAATGCATTTTCTTTTCTTTCATGCACCTCTTAGCTGCCAGGCACAATATCTTAATTACGTTGTTTAATCTTTCCACTTTTCCGACGAACACTTCCGGCAATCTGTGTACTAATCTGTTGTACTCTTGGCTTGCTTTAGCCATCTCGAACTCTGCCTGGAAATACAACTCTATTATTATCCTCACTTCTCCTTTTTTGGAGCTTGAATTATCTATTACATCCATAAAAATATGCTCCCCTGCACGTTATAGAAAACACAAATGGTTCACCATGTCAGTTGCTATAATCTATTTTTAAAAAATTTTCCAACTGTAATATCACCCACGCTAAAATTAAACATCTTATGTATGTGTTTATTTTCACTAGGCCAAACGATTGAGAATTTTGCAAGAAAATGTGGAACTTGTACGTTTGTTTATTACCTGATGGGATATCAGGTGAGCTTCTCCATTTCGTTTTGCAAATGGCACAATTATAACCGGCACTGGAAAGGCGGCCGGAAACTTCTCTCATCAAACAATTCCGGCAGCCATCTGTAACCGGTCTCCCGCACTCACAAATTGTTCCGGTCATTTGTAATTCCTTGATAGTTTCTTTGGTGATACTTCTAATTCTTGATTCCAAGGAAGTTGTCCTGCATAACGTAGCCTGTAGACACCAGATCACAAAAGAACAAAATAAGTAAGGTTGCCTAACAAGACAAGTTTCACAATTGTTTCGTTTTCAGGCACTCACTTGTAGAAGTTGATGTTGGTTCTCCCAAAAGCTCTTATGCTCTTCAAGACCTTCATTGTTCTCTTTCCCTTCCTCTAGTTCTTCATCTAATTCCTCATTTCTGTCAAAATCTTCATTACTAAGGTCCGCCGGAGACGACCCTTCGCCGTCCTCTAGAAATCCAAAAACCATGGCAGATAAACTGGCCGCTAGCTGGTCGTTGTGGTCGGAACCGCCGCCACTACACATCAATTTTCGCTGATCAAAAGGGTTTCTAATTCTTGCACTAGGCATGGCTTCCGTTGTTCCTTTTCTCTTGTCCTAGGACTAACTTTACGGTGAGGTTTATATACCTACATTTGGACCGACGCGGGACACAGGAGGCCTAAGACAAACAAAGGCCCGCCGCGTTACAAGTGGTTCATTTTCAATGTCTACGTGGCATGCGATTGTTGGAGATGCACAATAAAACGGTGTTGTTTTTGGATGCGAATAGACCAGACAGCAAGGATCCACGTCAGTTGAGTTCAATAATTTTGATGCTGTGACCATTACGGATATACTCGAATATTTTATTTTCCCACACAAATTTCTAATTTGCTCCATCAGATCCAGATCCATAGTATATAATAATAATATTATGTCCCATTTAAAAATAAAAAAGCAGGAAAAAGGAAAGGGTAAATTCGTAAAATTTATGTACCTATCCTGATCTCGTGAATGGAGTGGGACTACCACTAAGCGATGTTATCGAATTCTAATGATGTGGAAACGTGGTGACATTTCATTTTTCCGACGCTGAGTTTATCCAAAAGACGGGCCCTACGTGTCCCTTACCTACTAAATGTGACTTCTTTTCTGCTAGTTTTATCACACGGAAATAGAATAGTATACTCCTCTTCGCTACAAAGCGCGGCGCCCTGCCAATGATTTTGCAGAACTTTTGGCTAAAACGACAAGATTCCCATTGAGTGTGTGTCTTGCAGTGAAAATGAGGACAAAACTGGGGGCAACATCGTCATTTAATTGACGCAATAATTTTGAATGAGTCAATCTTTTAAGGATTGAAATGATGACAGATGGCCAAGCGTTCTACTTAGTTTATTCTAGAACTGGGAGAAGATAAACATGTGAAGCGCATTCGTTCTTAGCTATTCAAAGAAGCATGATGTGGGATTTGATATTAGCGATCCGGATACTTGTTTACAATGTTTATCATGTGCAATTTGCTTACAATAGGACTGTCTAGAATGTAGGGATTGTAATTGTTTTGAGATATATAATTGTTTTCCCCACAGAACTAGATAATAAGCTGCTTAATTTGTTTGTTTTAACTAAAGATGATAAGCTGCTGAAATTTGAGTAAAATTCTAGTCAAGCTGTTTCTTTTTAACTTTTTTCAAGAGAGTTCTGCTAGGTCCAAACCCCTTTCATTTCTTCTTATTTTACCTAACTTTAGATAATCTATTTTTTCAAAACCAGTAAAAGAGAAGAGTATATAATTATTTATTCCCCTACAGGTAGATTCAAGTGACGAAGGATCAATAAGAGCATAGATTTGTGCGTTAAACGATTTAAAAGAAAAAGAAAAAGAATGGTACTTTTGATGCTAAAGATAAGATGCCATGTTATGTCATATCCAGCCTACCCAATACCCAAAATCATCATATCTTTGATCCTAAATCCAACCAACCACTCTCAAGTTTCACCACCCTTAATACGATTATTAAATACCCAACGATAGGTTCCTGCTTCTCTAATATTATGATATTGTTGATGTGTAGCAGGTGGCATCTTTTTCACTTTTTGCTGGCCAGACATCCTCAAACTGTCGATAAAAAAATCTGACATCTACCAACTTGTTAATTTCTTGCTTCGGGTATTCATTAAAGAAAACAACGAGTAATCAATCCAGATACAATAAACGCGTGATTATCCTATCAGGTAGTCCACGTCTTCTGACAAAGACCCGTTTTATCTTTAGTAGACAACTTGTTTACTATTATATAACATAGAAGACCCGTTTTATCTTTAGTAGACAACTTGTTTACTATTATCTAACATAGAAGACCCGTTTTATCTTTAGTAGACAACTTGTTTACCATTATATAACATAATAATAGATAATACCGAATGTGCTGGAACACCGTCGGCCGGAATGCATACACAATTCATTTATATACCAAACCTCATGGGCAAACATATGGAAGGTATCATTTCTTTCGCTTCGCTTTATTGAGAATTGGAAGAATGCATACGCGAAATAAAAAATTGCAATCCTAAATTTATATATTGTGTATAATATTTATAATAATTTTTAAAACAGGAAAATAAATATTTAAAATTTGTGAAGATCAATTGATAATAAATTTTAAAAATATGAAGCCTTCATATAATTTATACCAAAAAATATATCTTGCTTTTAACATTTAATATAATTATGAAAAATTTTGAAGAACTCTTCCTTTAAAAATGAAACAAAACAATTTTACTCTTTTCCCCTTATTTTATTTTAAACGCAGGGAACACATGAGATGTTCTAAAACCCCTTTCTTGCTTTTACTGTTTTGAACGCATGTACAGCATGAAAGAAAACAACTTGTTTTATTCGTAATAGAGTCTACCTTCTTCTCTTCGTTTTTAAATGTTCAAAAAGTCTCTCCTCTACGCGAGGAACCCTATCTCGCCGACGAGTGATGTAACTTAATTTTCCGTCTGTTGTACCCAAAAAAAAAAAAAGTTCAACAAGTCACAGACCAACATCTTCTATTCGTTTCTTGAAAACGTTAAAAATGAGAGACCAACACTTCTCCTCGTATATTAAACGTTTTTAACACAACAGAGGCCAACTTCTTCTCTTTTATGCACGTATGGAAAAATGAGTCATACCTTATCTACGTTTCGTTTTGTCTTTAAACATTCAAAAAATAAGACAGCAACTTCCCTTATTTGTTTCTTAAACGTTACAACGATAAGAGAGTCAACGACCTCTCTGCACTTTGTTTTTACTTTTTTTATAAAAGAAATAAAATAAAACTATTTTATTTTATTCATTTATTTTACACAAGAGAATTTCTAATATTAATTATATTTTCTGTGCTAGCAAAAAATATAATAATATGTCATATAGATTATTTAATAAATTATCTCATAATAAATTAAAAAATTATAAACAGAAAATATCACATTAATAAGTATGTGACCATATAAGTTCATCATTAAAGCGATACTAGTTAATCCAATTAATACTAATCAAAGTTAGCGTCTAACAATACTCCTCAACGACCGAATAGTGTGAAATAACAACTTTATAAAGGCAGAACATAGTAAAGGATAATGTATTATTACCTTCTATCATGACAACTCTAGATTATCCTAACGTATGGTTTAACTATCAAATCTTATTATATAACCAACTATGTTATATATCTATCATTAATGATTGGTAAATGACTTAAGAAACTCATTTCCTCATTTATTCAATCGCTCTTGCTAAGATCTTGAAACAACCATTAAGATCAATGACAACGTAGAGCTCAAACTCATTACCTAAAGTTGATGGATCTCATCTTAACTCACCACTAATCAAATAAGCACTTAATTATATCTAATGATTATTCAACTAGCATGTTTACATACTAGGTATCCGATATCAAAACATAATAAGTGACCTATTGATTACTATGATGATCTCAAGTCAAAAGAAGAATATACATTTAAATCCTTATGAGAATATCCCACTTGACAATTCATAGGTAATATAACCATTGGAAATTCTCAGTTTGGTCAGTTCAATGATCATATCTCTATATGCACCATCTATATATGTAACTTAGTAAATGAGATCTATTAATATCTATCCAATAGATACTATTACATATATATTGATCTAACCGGATCATTAAAGTCCTTATTTGATGATCCTAGGATCAATAACAACTTTTGGATTAAACCCTAAAGACTTAATTCTCATTATCATATTCTCCATTATGATGGCAGTGTATAAATTTAATCAAGGACCTATCATGTTAGGATAAAAGCAATAAACATAATATGATAATATAATTATTTGCCATGTTATTAAAAAAGTTAATAATTAAAAAAAAGTGTTCAATCTATTATATAACGATTGAGTCATGGGCATAATTCTTACAAGTACCCCTTTTATTTTTCATTATTCTACATCATAAACGTAAAGTTGTTACAAATATGGCCATGCTTGGGAGAATCAACTCTAAGTTGAGTAGCCATGTTCTCACTGATTGGAGGGAATATTTGTCATCTTAGAATTATTGACTATTAGTTCATGCTATATCTATATGTATTCAAAACATTATGTAATAAGTGATTAAATGATTTAAAAAAATTATGTATAGAAAGGTTAGTCAAAATCACGTTGACATTTCTAAATATTTGTATTCAGGACATTATATAATAAGTGATTAAATCATTAAAAAAATTATACATAGAAAAGTTAGTCAAAATCACTTTAACATTTCTAAATATTTGGATAGTCATGATGTGTTGCTAGTTATCATTCTTAATCTATGATTATAAATTGTTTAATTGGATAATTAAAGATAAATTAAAAAGGAGTTTTGATTTATCTAATTCTAATTATGAATTATAATTATAATTTGTAATTATTGTTAACATATTTGGGTACTTAATGAGTCTCATATAAAGAACGGATTGAAAAAGCAAAGATATTTTAATTAAGTTAGACCTGATTATAAAGTTTGAGAAACTTTATAATTAAATATAAAATATTTAACAAATAAAGGTCGATATGAGATATTGGATCTTATTTAGACATAGTTAGTATTTAATTAAAATTATTTGTAATTCTAATTAAAAATTAATTAAAATTAGAATTTAATTTCAATTAAATTATTAAAATGTCGAAAACTTATTATGAATAGGCTTAAGCTCTAATGGAGCTAGGACTTCTTGCTATAAGAGTTACAAAATTATCTCAACCTATTATGTCAATACCATTAGAAGTTGGATACTTATGAGGCTACGGTTGTTAAGATGGCTCAATTTCGTAAATGATTCGAGGGATACGACAAGAATATGATCAAGCTTTAGAATAAGGTACGAACTAAGATTCATGCTTTATGATTTATGCATTAATCATATTACAAAATTAAATTGATGTTGAATTTTGAGAAATTAAAATATGAAAATTTTTTGTAATTATTCTGCTGTGTTCGGGATCAGATCCCATTCCTAATTTCCCAATAGTAGTATTAGAGTCGAGTTTAAATTTATACTTTGATTAAATTGCTTAATTGTTATTGATCTTAAATTACAAATTTGAAATAAAATTCAAATCTAAGATGGAATTAGATTCAATTTAATCTGAAAATGTTTCATATTAATACATTATGAACTTTAAAAATCATTTTAGTTCTGATTATCATTAATTTGAAGAGTTCAAATTGTAAAAATTTGTTAAGAGTTTTTGAACAACAGATTAAGAACATAAAAACAAACTAGGAGTATGACATTTTTTAGATTCAATCCAACTATATATAATAGCCTAACAGGATAAAACAAATAAAACAAATAAAAAAAATACACCCCACGTTTAGCTACAAACATGGTAACAGACTAGGAAAAATTCAAACTTGTAACTACATCCTATAGACTAGGACACTTATTAACTGAATAACAAACTACTCTAAGCCATGGCATTCCCTCCCTTAAACTAGATTGCCTAAGCAACGAGTTTACTAGTAGGTGCTTTATAAACTCCCAACTGATCTCTAAGCCTTTGAAAAGACTCCAATTTAAGTGGTTTAGTAAATACATCAGCCATTTCCTCCTGTGTTCCACAACGCTTCAATTGCATGACCCCTTCTCTGGCCAGCGCCCTTTCGAAGTGAAAACGCATATCATTTTGCTTACTTCTACCAAGCATCACAAGGATTTCACTGCCTTCATATCCAAGTTTCTTCATAATTCTCTTCATCCATACGATTGGACATGAACATGTTGTAGAAGCTACGAATTCAGCCTCTGTTGTACCAAGAGTGACAATTGGCTGTTTTCGTGAAGACCAAGCCACTGCTCCATAACTTATAATGAAAACATAACCTGAAGTGTTTTTTCTATCCTCCAAAGAACCCGCGTAGTCACTGTCAGTGTAACCAACTCACTCCTTCTTCCCTCCCTTCCTATAAAGAAGTTCAAAACCAGCTATTCCTTACAGATAACGTAAAATTCTTTTGGCTGCCATAAGATGAAGTTTTGTTGGCTTTGACATATACCTACTAATCATACTTACTACAAACATTATGTTCGGTCTTGTGGCTATCAGATACATCATACTTCCCATTGATTGCTTATAAAAGGTGCCATTAACCTCCACTCCATTCTCATCCTTAAAGATCTTAAACCCTGAAACAATGGCATTTTGAACTTCATTGCTACCTTTCATCCCAAACTTCTCCAAAACCTCCAATGTATATTTCTTCTGACTTATAAAAATCCCTTCATCACACTGCATCACTTCATTACCGAGGAAATACCTTATTTTTCCCAAATTTGACATATCGAATTCCTTCATCAATGAACCTTTGAACTCATTGATCATATCCTCATAATCTCCAATATAAATTAAATAATCAACATACAAGCTTATAATCAAACGTTTACCTTGTTTGTTGGTTTTGATGAAGAGTGTTTGTTCACTATCACACCTCTCGAAGCCTTCTTTTAGAAAGTATGTCTCAATCCGGCTGAACCAAGCCCTAGGTGCTTACCTGAGTCCATACAATGCCTTGTTGAGTTTATAAACTTTGTGAGCTTCATTCTTCACCTCATACCCTCTTGGTTGATCAACAAAGACATCCTTAGTTAACCCTCTATGAAGGAATGTTGACTTAACATTGAGTTAGTAAATACTCCATCCCTTTTGTGTAGCGAAGGTAATAATCGTTCGAACCGTATCCGTTTGAGCCATTGGTGTGAAAACTTCATCATAATCAACTTCATATTCTTGTGCATAACCCTTCGTAACTAAACCAGCTTTGTACTTCTCAACTTCTCCAAGCTCATTCAGCTTTGTTTTGTATACCCACTTGAATTCAAATCTTTTAGCTCCTCCTGGTAACTCTGTTAGAAACCATGTCCCATTTTTCTCGATGGATCTCATCTCTAAATTCAGGGCTTGTCTCCATTTATCATCCTCCACTACTTCCTCACACCTTAATGGATCTGCATTAGTAAAGAGAGTTATATCGATATTAACATCTTCATCAGAGAGACTGAGACCTTCTCCAGTTTCATAGCCTTTCATCTATATCGGAGCCCTTTGATTTCTACCTTCTTCAGAACTAGTGGAATTTAAAGAGCCTTCCACACTTATAAGACTTGGAAAATTTTCATCACTTTCTTCACTGACATTTGTATCTTCTTTTTCAAACTCACTTAACATACTCTGCTTCTCCTCATCTCCCCATTCCAAGTCTAATAGGACATGTTCTTCGTAGCTTCTATCCCATTCCCACTTCTTGTCCTCCTTGAATACAACATCACGACTGATCACAACTTTCTTTGAGACTGAATCATAAAGCCTATACCCCTTTGATTCTTCACTTACTCCCAATAGAACACAGCTATGGCTCTTGTCTTCAAGTTTTGTCCTTCGAGTATCAGGAATGTAAGCATGAGCAATACTTCCAAAAACCCTGAAGTGTTTAATAGATGGTTTACTTCCCTTCCAAGCTTCCTCCAGAGTCATGTCTTTCACTGCAATGTCGGGCACCTATTCATAGGCATGTCAATAGGCTGAGTGGCCAAGCTCGCGGCCCGACCCAGCCTGCCATTTATTTTTTAAGTAAAAAAATTTCAAAATAACATCATTTTGAATTATGGTTGGCCCGTGGCCTGGCTAATCCGGGCCAAAATGGGCCAGGTGGGGCCAGGCAGACCATTTTTGCCATCCCTACCTGTTCAACACATAGAATGTCCAATTCACAGCTTCAGGCTAAAAGGTCTTCGAAATACCTTCTCGGATAGCAAGCACCTCACCATGTTCATCACCGTCCAATTCTTCCTTTCTGCAACATCATTTTGTTGCGGTGTATATGCTGTAGTTAATTTCCTCTTTATCCCATTACTCTTACAGTATTCATTGAATTCTCCTGAAGTAAACTCACCACCACGATCTGTCTTCAAACATTTAGTGACCAAACCAGCCTCTTTCTCTACACGATCCTTAAAGATTTAAAGAAGCAAATGCACCTAATTTTTCAACAAGGAAATCTACCAATGCTTTCGTACTGAAATCATCTATAAAACAAATCAGATACCTCTTATGACTGTTGGAGACAGGAGAAATCGGTCCATATATGTCTGCATGAACAAGTTCCAACTTCTATGATGCTCGCCATGTACTTCTTTTGGGAATTACTTCTCGGTGTTGCTTACCCTTCAAGCAATCAGTGCATATGGTGCTATACTCAGAGAACTTAGGCAAACCTTTCACACCATTTCTTTGAGCTGTAAAGTCTTGATGCCTTTGTAGCTTAGATGACCATATATGTGATGCCATAGATGAGCTAGGTCTTGTGTGGTTGCTTGAAGACACACCTCCTTCCTTGGTCGCATTTCAGTAACTTGAATGTTGGATAATAGAACAAACATTCTATTCACAGTCATATCAGTTTGGATGATCTAAATATCAGTGTTTATGACCAGATTGCATATATATCTATAATACCATGTATTTATAAACGCAAACCTTAAAGAGTTGACTTGACTTCCCCTCAAAAGATGCCCTGCTCTTTATTCAAGTTGCATTTTCAGTTTTCAGGGAGTCCATTTAGGTGGATTCAAATTCTTAGCAGGGCCCAGGAATGAAACAATTTATCTACTTTCCAAGGTTAAAGTAAAAAATACATCACTTCATTTGTGTCCGACAGGTACCTTGTAACACCCCACTCCTGCTGGATCCGAACCTGATATCGATGGTGATACCCGAATCCGTGTCCCGCGAGAATGGCATGTCACATCACTTACCTTTTAAAAACTCGGTATAATTTTTTTTTGAATTTAAAACTCTTATCAATGATCATAAATGTGGGCCCTCTTTTTCTTT
>JANZXP010000002.1:23069173-23103380 GCA_027576715.1 Erythroxylum flavicans
GATAGAACCAAATGAGCCCAGTATAAGCTCAAATAATGTAAAACAAGCAAGTATTTAGTTAAAGTAACTCTGAAATAATAGATAGAATGAGACACGAGGTAACTTCCCATAAGATAAACCAGACTACCTAATTCGTTATCCTCCCTTACCTTCCTTTTCATTTTTCAAAAGCCATAAAATTGGTTGTAAATTGTCCCGCTAGCTGCAACATTGTGGTGGTTTAACTAGAAAATAAGGTTTCTCATATCAAAGTGCCCCTAACGGGACGGGAGAGAGAGTTGCAAAATTCAATACTTGAGTGTCTAAGCTATATTTTCCTCACTCAGTAAATGAAAGCTAGCTAATGTAAATCACGGATTTTCGTCCCATGGGCAGTCAGAAAACGAGCCAAGAACACAAAGCAAGTTCAAATTCTTAAGTTTCCATCATAAGCTTCTATTAATAGTGGTAGCTCGTTGACTAAAGGGGAAGTCAAATCAACAGCGAAATAGACAATATAGGAACAAGCAATCAGTAATTCCATAAAACAGAAGGCGAATACCAGCATCTAATGAGTAACTAAGAAAAAGGGAGATAAAACATGTAATAGTTCTAATATTTATCAACCTAAACTGATATAGAAGGACTCAAAGATAGAAACCAATCAAAACCCACATTCTAGTTAAACCCTGACAAGTCAAAGAAGAAATGACTTACGTGGAAAAAGATAGACCAAAGAGAGGATTCTCTCTCAAGGGCAACGAGAAGCGACCAAGGAACTTGGCCACACAATCACCATCAAGACCCAGATTTTTTCTGGGGCAGTTGTTGGCATACATGACAGCAGCGAACACGGCAACATTAGCAATAACAAACATAGGAATCAGCCATGAGGTCCGGGTCTTGTCAGAGGTCTCCACGTAGTAGGAAGCGAAGTTGGAATTATTGTTGTTCGTCCCGCGGTTCTTGTAGCCCCTTTCTAGATCCCCACTTGCCATTCTCAAAGTTATTCTATCGTAAAGATTCAAACTTCAAATTGCTTTGTTAACGGATGCCAAGGATTGAGAAGAGTTTTATGGTGAGAGAAAAGTGAATTGCAAGGTAAGCAGAAAAACAAACGAGGAAACGGAGAGTTTTTAAAGAGTGAGGTGCCTCCATTCTGATTTTAATTCTGAAAGTCCCCTCTCTGAAATATATCACACAATTTCGGCCTATCAGCCTGTGCTCTGTTATTTACAAGACCCTCTTGAAAGTTCTCGTGAACAGATTAAAGTCGTACCTAGGTAAGCTGGTAGCCTGAACCCAATGTAGTTTTATCCTTAGTAGGCACATCTTAGAAAATATTATCATTGCCCAAGAGATGATCCACTCTATGGGCCGGAAGCAAGGTAAGACCGGGTTTTTTGCTATTAAAGTGGATCTGGAAAAAGCTTACGATAGGCTCCCCTGGGACTTTCTTCAAGACACCCTCAAGGATATTGGGCTATCGGAATTGTTCTCCCGAGTAATTATGCAGTGCGTGACATCAGTTTCTATGCAAGTTGCGTGGAATGGGTAGCTAACTAAGTCTTTCTCTCCTTCTCGGGGTATTCGGCAGGGTGATCTCATTTCTCCATACCTGTTTGTTTTGTGTATGGAAAGACTGGGCCATCTGATTAATAATGAGGTAGCTCAAAGGAAGTGGAAACCGTTTAAGCTGAGTCCACATGGGCCCTCCATTTCCCATCTGTTTTTTACTGATGACCTCGTGCTGTTTGCTGAAGCCACGGAATCCCAAGCGCAGGTGGTGTCGCGGGTACTGGAGACTTTCTATAAGGCGTCAGGACAAAAGGTGAGCACCGCTAAATCCCACATCTTTTTCTCGCAGAACGTCCCTCGAGAGACAGCACGAAGAATCAGCCAGACGCTGCAGATACCCTGTACCCAGAATCTTGGGAAGTATCTTGGGGTCCCGCTTATTCATGAACTCCCGTCCAGGAGAACTTATCAGTGTCTTTTGGATAAAGTTCAGCAGAAGCTCGCGGGGTGGAGTGCCAGAGTGTTGTCTCTGGTAGGACGCGTCACTCTCACCCAGTCCGTGCTTTCAGCTCTGCCTCTCTACACGATGCAGACAGTGCGACTACCCCGAAAGTTATGTGATGACTTGGAAAAGCTAATGCGTAACTTTATTTAGGGCTCTCAGGACGAAAAACGAAAGGTGCATTTGATCAATTGGGAGACAGTTTGTCGCCCAAAACAAATCGGAGGCCTTGGCATCAAACTCATTCGTTCTTCCAACGATGCCTTATTAACTCGCTTGGCCTGGGACTTGCTCACTAAGCCATCAGCCCTATGGGTACAAATTCTTAGGGCCAAATACCGGTTTGACCCTACTCAGCTCCCCCACAAGCTAGACCTAAAAGGGGCTTCGGGGACTTGGCGAGGGATATCGGCTACGTGAAAATACGTCCGCAAAGGGTTTACTTGAAAACTAGGTAGTGACCGCCGAGCGCTATTCTGGATGGATTCCTGAGTGGGGGATTGGGGCCTGCTCTATATGGCAACCTTGTCCCCTCCCCCCGGCCATGTCCTCTCCCATACAGTGTATGATTATGTTGGAGACGATGGGACCTGGAACTGGCCCCTGCTTCAGCACTATCTACCATCCACAATCTGTATGGCAATTACGGACATCTCCCCTCTCCGGGCTAACTTGGGGGAGGACTACCCACTGTGGGGACCACGGAAGCAGGAAGGTTTCACGGTGGCTTTCGGCTATGAGCTAATTGAAGAGTCTACGCCGGCAACTTACCCCCGTTACTGGCAATTGATCTAGAAATAACCGGGACCTCAGTGCATACGATCCTTCCTCTGGCTGCTCTCTAACAAGAAACTACTGACCAATCAGCAGCGAGTTGCTCGCCATTTATCCTCGGACCATGGTTGTTCCTTCTGTGGTCTTGAAGAAACCACTTTGCATGCTCTTCGGGATTGCCGCAAAGTGAAAGCCTTCTGGCAGAGTTTCCCTTCAGAGTTACTTGAGCAGCATTTCTTCCTCCAGGACGAGGAGCGGTGGTGGATGGTGAACTTAACTACAGGTGGTATTGGGCCGCAAATGGACTGGGTCCAAATTTTTGGGATGTCTTGCTGGTATCTCTGGCAGTGACGCAACAGGAGCATCTTTGAACCAAATTTTGTTTAGCCGACCACTGGCATCCGACTAGTCATGGATTATGTCTCGTGGATCAACATAGCGAGCCCCGTGTCTGAGCGAGTTACAGGCGGGCAAGGAGTGCTTGTTGGTAACTCCATACGATGGAAGCCACCTTCTGCTGGCTGGGTAAAACTGAATACGGATGGCGCAGTCCACCATGAGTCCAACGTCGTTACTGCGAATGGGCTAATCAGGGACACCCAAGGACATTGGAGCGGTGGCTTCCTAACGCATTTTGCCGGGTGTTTGCCCTTGACTGCTGAACTTCGGGGCATCTATGCTGGACTCTATTTGGCATAGACACTCGGCTATCGCCATGTTGTCCTTGAAGTGGACGCGTTAGAGGTCATCAACATTCTATCTTCTTCCAAAATGCCTCTGACAGAGTCTCTTTTTCCTTTGGTGCAGGATACTCGTGCCTTAATGCGGAGAGCCTGGGACGTCTAGATTCAACACGTACATAGGTAAAGGAATCAGAGTGCAGATAGTCTGGCCAAACTTGCCTTTCTTGCCAGTCCAGGATTTCATTGGCTACAGGAGATTCCAGTAGCAACAGCGGAATTCACCCGAAAGAATAGGTAGGGCGTTGCTTATCCCACAACTTTGAACTAGTTTTTGTTCTATTTTTCCTTTTGTAATCAAAAAAAAAGAGTGAGGTGCCTGCGTTATAACGTAAACTAGGGTAAAAAGTCTACCCGAAAAAGTTAAAATAAGGGGCTTTTTTTTAAAGCTTCAAATTTCAGCTTCTTAAAAAGCTGTATTTTAGTTTTTAAAAAAGTTATTTCTATTAAAAAGTACTTTTAGATTTTACGATCAAACACTTTTTTTTTAAAATAATTTTTGCAGTGAAAAAAATATACTTTTTCACCTTTCAAAAATTGAAGCAAACAAGCACATAATACTAAAAATAAGCTGGGTGGATACCTAAATATCCCTAAGGATTGTCGTTTATGTTAAAAGGAGAATAATCTAGAGACCATATATTTTTCACATGCCAAAAAACAACCAATCCTATTTGGAGACTAATCAACAAGGCATGCAATATGGAGGGAATAAGGGACACACTTCAGGACATTTCTTTTCTGGTACAATCAGAATACAAATACTAGAAACGATGACAAAAACATACAGAGGATTGCAATAAACAGTACCGTACAAGAAGTTTGGAAGGAAAGAAACAACAGGTTGCTCCCAAAGCTTGTTTATTTTTTTGGCTTATAGCGCTACAAATAAAAATATTGTAAATAAGTAATATGGGTTTTTTAAGTTAAGACTTGTGAGATATTTTATACATTTTATAGCAAAAATAAAGGGGAACGCTATTTAAAATGAAAAAAGTGAAAAACTACAATCTAAAAAAAACATTTGAGATTGAATAGGAAGTTAGTAACCCTATTTGGTAATTGAAAATTGATGAATAGGAGTGCATCATAAGGAATAAAAGAGAAGTAGAGCCAAATTACACTTGTGGAAAAGAAATATATCTCTCATTCTTATGTGACAATCCTTGGATGCAATTCTATATTGGGAGACACACGCTTGGGTGCATTTTATGTTGATTCAAACTAAAGAACTCTAATTACACACTTGAATTTTATGAACTTTATTTTTTTCTCTAATAAAAGACAATTGCCTTAGTTCCCATTCAATATCCAATTCTATGTTATAAGCTTAAAGAAAATTAGGAATTTAAGGAATGAACTATATATCAAAATTATTGTTTTAAAGCCAAAATTCACCATTTCTAAATCAATTTTGTCTAGTATTATTGTTCTATCCAAGTTCACAAATTCAACTCTTGTATCTAATCAAATAACATATTCATAGAAAAAACATTAAGCTTTATTATGCAACTTAAATGTTATCCAACAATAAAAAATGCAGAACATATTAAGTTTTCTTTCATAATTTCACTAGTTCAAACCAAAGACCCAATAAGTAAATAACCAGAGATAAATAGAAAACATCTTCAACATAAGTGTATGATCACTTAAAAAAAATACTTAAAACAAACACTAACCAAGAACATCTACAATTAGATATATAGTTGACTTAATTCTCCATGTAATCCACATTCAATAGAATCAGTACATGAACATAGCAAAATATGCTCTAAACTTATCAAGAATATCATCAAACTTGCATGTCCAAAAATGAAAACAAAAACAAAAATGAAGACCTACATAAAAATGATAATAAAATCACATGCCCAAATGAAAACATATGTAAAATGAATAGCTAGCATAAAGCATAACAAAAACATACCTAGAAAGAGAAAAATACATGTAAGATTTACACGAGAGAGGCAAAGAATTATTTTTGCAAGGAAATACAATGAGTTTCAGACTACACAAATTATTCTTCCAAGGGGAAATTAGGGTTTATATTTTATGGAGGTAGGTTATTTTTTTAAAAAAAATTGGTTATAGGTTATGGATATGAGTAAATAAGTCTCGAACAATTACATCAATTGAGTTTAAAAAGGCTAAAACATGTTCATGCATTTAATTTAAATACATTTATAAACAAGCCTTCTTTACACAAAAATTCATTTCAAACATATTTGTGGATATGCAACAGTTTTTAAAACGTAATTATAAGGAAAAAATGCCTACATAGCAACACATGACGAAGCTAACTACTCTTGAGGTGGAGTCGCTACTGTTGAAGCCCTTGAGTGTGCACCTGGGAGGTTTTATTTTAAAAATAAAAAATAGAGTGTGAGCTAAACGAGCTCAATGAGTGCTAGATTTTCTATTCAAATCATATTTAACAACTTAAACCTCCCTAAAACAAATTCATTTTGTATCGTATCGTACAATACCAATATAAAAACATATATGTTCCCTGAAATTAATTTTCTCAATTTACTTTTAAATAAATAGTGGCAACACTATTATTGCTATAAATTTTCTTACACGACATAGCCCACCACTAACTTCTTTGCCACACGGTACCCTTAGGCATAAAGTCACAGAGCTGATTCTGCATCTCTTACTGGCATAAAGTCACAAAGCTGATTCTGCATCTCTTACTCATGACTGGTTAACTACTTACAGAGCTGATTTGACATTGCTTATTCACATTAGGTTAACTACTGTATACTTATAGTTATGGAGATGATTCTACATTGCTTACCGATAACAATTTTAGCTTGCACTATATATACTATATACATGTAGACGGTGACTCACTGGACCACTGACAGACACAATACCACCTGCTGTTATTAACTGACACCCGCCAGACACTGCCATACACGATCGGAATATTCTGACCAGTATAATAACATGTATAAAACCTAACAGTGTACTATAGGATAAAATTTCATTTATACTTTATCAAAAAATAACATCGTTTCAATGTAAATTCAAATCACACGAAATTTAACTTTCAAACTAAAATTAATATATTGCTAAATCATAAACTTGTACTAGCAATATTAGCTTGTGACATATCATTCACTAGAGACCTAACATAAATATTCATTTCATGATAAAATAGAAATCATTTTCATAAAATCAATTTAAAATACACTCACTGTTTTGCAATTTATCACCAAGCACACTCATGCATTATGTGCTTCTCTTTTACCTACACATATCGCATTTTGCTTAGGCATTTATTTCCAAAGTCGGAAATAAGGCATTAAAACTATAAATTCAGTTTACCATAATTTGAAATTAGTTTTTAATCGCGTAAAATGTACGTGAATCTTATTTTTGCTTTAACTTTCGTAAGTTAATATATTGTTCTCCATTTCAAAATCTAACTTTGAAAATCACGTAAATACCATCTTTTGCCATTCTAACTTATCAATGTCTTCAAAATAATATCTCACCCAATTAATTCACCATATAGCCGAATATGTAATCCTACAATTGATAACTTTTTCCATTTGATTTTTCACAATAACAAACTTAAAATTTCAACTTATTTACACCATAACCATAATCAAACTTCAACAACTACATTTCCTCTTTAAGGCTAAATAGTCTTCACCACATACTCTCTCTCTCTCTCTCACACACACACACACAAATATATTATCATTTCATTTTCTTTCCAATTTTTCAACACAATTCACCTAAGATCCATACCAAGTGTCATCCAAACGCATTGCTTTCTACATACACTCCATATACTAATTTTTTTCCAAATAATAGCATAACATTTCATTTAATAATTTCAATGCCATAAATACACTTAATGACCATCCTTAATCACATTCACATGATCATTACATTATAATCATAATTTTATACCAAAAATGCCCTTAAGGCTAAATGTAAGATATTTTACATTAAACTTTTCCAGTTCAATTCCATTTAATTTCTAACACTAAAACCAATTCCAAACCAATTCTTTTTCATTTCTTTACTTCATTAGCATCAAAACCATGTTATGAACATCATAAAACATCAAAACAGAATTTTGGATCATATCACACTGAAAAAAACCCTAGCCATGGCCGATTCTTTGAAGCTTGATTTCTTGGTTTACTTTCTTGTTTTCAACTCTTAAATGCTTCCAAGCTTATTATCTACTCCATGGCAAGTCAAAAACTACCATTGATTTCAAATAAATCCATCCCACACAAAAACCCACAAAACTAACAACTTAAGCTAGAAAAACTTAGCACTTTTTCTTTCAATCTGTTGTGTATTTAATGAAAACTTAAACTTGATCAAGATTTCTCCAAATCACCTTCAAAATCCATCAAGAACGACTGCACTCTTCTTCCCCTTCTCCTTGGCAACATTCTCCTGAGCTTCTCTTCTCTTCCTTTTTTGTTTTTGCTCTCATAGTTATCACTCTCTAAATGAAACAATTATGTCTTACTTCTTGCTTTTTATACTCCTTTAGTGCATTACACAGGTCACTCTCTAATTGGTGATTACTAATGACTCATTAATCCATTAAGACCATGTAAAAAGGCCAAATTACCCTTAATGAGTTTAGTTCACCTACTAAATGAATTAAATTATGAAAATATTTTACAACCGTCTTATCGTTAAATTAATCATGAAATACTCTAATTAGGGTCAATACTTATTGATTGGGTGCTTTTAAAAAAAATTCGAATTGGTTTTAAAATCATCAAGTCAACATATCCAATGCACAAGACTTCCTGCTTTGTAGGGTTTGAGGAGGGTCCTGATGTACGAAACTTTTCCTATTCTAGATATTTTCAATTCTTTTCGGGATTAGGTCCCCAAAAATTACTATTTAATTGAAAATACTATTTAACGCACATAAAATTTTTTATTCAATGAAAGGAAAAGGTTTAGAGTTTTACACAAAATTTGAAAAATTTTGAAATTGTAAAATATGTTTTTCTAATCTAAAGTATATAAACCTATTCAAAATCATGAGACCTTAAATATGCTAATATATAAGAAAAGATTTTACCATTTCTTATATTGGAGAGTAAAAAGAAGCAATTTTTATTTTTATTTTAAATGGATGATATTGATCTCTAAAATGATACTTAGATTTTGTTTTATTGTTAAAAAATTAGGTTTAAAAAAAAGCTTTAAATGTTCCAAGAACAAGATTTAAGTTTAGTGAAAAAAAAGCCCCATGATAAATTGATCTCCTAAGACCTCACCTCGTTAAAAAGAATAGAGTGAAAAAAAAATGACCTCCTAATTCCCAACAGGAAGAGAACAGGCGTTATATTGTAAAGTTTTAAACCCAATTTGATACAATTATGCATCTGCCGCATTGTCCTCGATTGGTAAAGATAATCGAGTCCAAACAAAATATGAGTAAAATTGTTAATGCCCGTTTCCTACCATTTGATACTTCTAATACGCGGGATCGAAAGAGCAGCCAAAGTTATAATTTAATACTGTCTTTCTACACGAAGTTACCCACCGATTTTACATTTTAAAAATAAAGAATTAAACTGCCGCCGCCTTGTATCCTGGGATTCTCAACCTTTAATTAATAGAACGTTTGTAAGGAATGAAACGTAAAATGAATTTTACGTCTCATGTATTTATAACATCAAAAAGATTATAAAATTAATTTTTAGAGCTTAAATTCTGAAAACATCATAAATAAATTACAAATTTGTTTACACTATTCAATTGTTATAAGCAAACTGAGTTGCGTACAGTAAGTTAAAATGTTCTATGCTCTATGTACGTCTGTTTGTGTAATGGCCTGTGTTGTCAACGCACATGTAACAACGAAAGAACTGCGTAGTTGTGTTGGTAACAAACGCAACAACGAAAGAAGAGGCGGAAACGAATTATTTTGTCAACCACCGACAGACATCCTTTGAAATTGTCTTCGATGGTCGAATTCCACTGGGTGAGGTCAAAGGACCGCCCTCCATCTCATTGTTTCTGTTTGTTTGTCTATGTAACTGAAAATATTTATAGGCTGTTGTAATACACAAAGGTATATAAATATCAAGAAAAGACCATTGTACGCGAATAGCAGTAGTCACTATCGTATATCGAATTAACATTTACTCGTGAATAATATCATAAACTCGAACTACTTATGGGCCCTAACAGTTTCAATGTTGGCACAGTCAGCTTATGATTTAAATAAAATTTATTTTCACCCTAAAATGAAGGATTCGAAAATATTTGTTCAATCAACATTGGGATAGTCAATTCCACATCTTATCTACGTCAATCCAATTCTTTCTCCATCTGGAAAATAAAGGGGAATTAGTTACCAAGTTCTTATCAAGACATAAATTAAAAACCATTTGTTATGTTTCTAACAAATGGTTAAAGACGGCAGTATGACTGAATTGTTGAAAGAGAAGAGGAGAAGGGAGAAAAACGAGAAAGGATGAACTAATCGTTATGTGAAACCCCGAAACGGGATTTACCATGTAATTAGAATATTGTCGATTATCTCCACTTTTTTGTACTGATAATATCATAAGGAGTTGAAATTCATTGATTCCTCTTTGTAAAAAATAATCATATCATAATAAAACCACCACTATTTTTATGTCAATTATGGTTTAAATCCTTTTCAATGAATCCCATTACAAACGCTAGAAAGCTAAATATGTTATGTCAATTATCTCAAGAAAGCTACGCATAACCACCACACCGAAATCAACACACTTTTAAGATTCGATAAGGTTGATTGAATGAAAGATGTACAATAACTATTGTCATGTTTTATTAAATCAATGAAATTGATAACACATCATTATGCAAATGGGTATCAACCAAATTTTGAGTCTAATAATTAATGTTGACAATTTAATTGGATGGAAGGAATAAATAGTTGATGATGCAATAACAAGTTGGACAAAGCTAGAATTGGTTGAGAAATCCAAATTGTACATGGCCGTGGAGCCTTTGGTTGATCTTTCTTTGTAGGATTGGACAAGAACGACCCTTTTCATTAAATTGGTGTAGCATCGCAACAATCTTAGACGTGCCACATTTAGCTAGTATATATAATCACGATATCTGCCTCCAAGGCTTTGTCTACATACAATCTGTATAGGTACATATAAATGGCAATATATGTAGCTATACAGATTGTATACTTTTCTCCTTAGTTCTTGTCGTTGCGTCATTTAAGAGAATATTTTTATATTAAAAAATGGGTTTATTTGGGAAGATACTCATCCCAACTTTTGATGCTAGTTACTTTACCCAAGGTGATTTAGGGTTAATGTATCTAAGTGAAAATAGAAGTGATTTAAGTGGATGTCATATCTTTTAAAAAATTGGATCCAAATTCATTTTGATTCCATTGGTGATTGAATTTAAGGGTATTTTCTTGTTAAGAAATTGGTTTATTTGGAAATATAATTGATCAAACTTTTTCATTAATTATTTTATTTTAACAGTTCAATTTATACGTTTTTAACATATACGTTTAAATATATAAAAATAGATGATATATGATAAATTAAAGAAAAATAAACAATTTTCTTCTAAAGTCTCAGTGAAATTTGAACTAACTTATCAAGATGTAAGTCGTATGTCCTAAGAAAAGCTGATATTTAAAAGAATTGCTTCATGATTTATGAATATAACCATACAATCACTCTTTAATTGCGAAAACTACTACATTGATCCGAACACAAAACTCCCTTAAACGTTTTACCCTTGAAGTGAAGCCCTTGTTTAATCTTTGACATCATTTTATAATATATAATATTAGACAGCCCATCGCCTTCTAAGGATGTCAACATAATGCACATGTTGTTGTTGGTTGGCCTATCAAATTATTTCCCTGTTTCTTTCAAACTATTTACTAGCCTGAAAAGTTTAGGCAAGGATAATACGTACAGACAGACATCAATCCCAGGTTTTACACAACTAGGGCAACATTTCCTCAAAACCCCCCATACGCCTATCACAAACCCCTTTGATTTATTCTCTTATAAATAATACGAATTTCTCCTCTTGTTTTGCATCAATTTTGTTTCTTTAACGTTACTTTGATCTTTTTAGTTCACAGATGCAGTTTTCTCCTTCTACATTGCTGAATTTTCGATACCCGGAAAAGGGTTTGTTTTGATTTGGTGTCGCTATTAGCAACACTTTTATTTTTTACTTTCGGGATTGGTAAATACATTTTGCTGATACAGAGAACTTTGATCTCAGTGGGGTTTTGAAGCGCCCCTAGAGTTTGGGGCTGATTTGTTGAACTGGGTCTCATCACTTTTGTTCCCTAAGTTATTCACTTTTGGTGAATTTCAAGAGAATTGATCGTTGGTTCAGAAAGATTCCATTTTTGGCCGATTTGGTGAACGGTTCTGGATTGCTCTTGTTCTTTCTCTTCTACGAATATTAATCATCAGTTAAAAGTTGACGACATAATTGTGCATTGATATCTGCGAAAGGACGTGATGTTTTTTATGAGACGAGATGAGTGAAGAGTTGTTTTGTGAGGGGTTTAAGGAGAGACAATGACTGGAGGGTCATTGGGGATCCGCTCTGCGAGTTATGGGTCGTTGGACAAGCCGCTACAGCAACAACTACAACAGCAAAACGGTGGTGGTGTTTTTCTTCCAATCCAAGCAACAACCCGCTCCAAACCTGCCAAAATGTTCAAAGAGAAAGAAAGGGTCTTCCATTGGATCTGCAAGTTTGCTGGCCGTAAAAAGGTCGGAATGCTACTTCTATGCGTTGTCTCTGCTTTTGTTTTCATCTGGGTCTTGTACGTTGGAAAAGGTTCGATTTTCTATCCATCAATAAATCTATCTGCTTTTAGGTACCTATTGTTGACATGCTCGATTGTAACTGATGCAGTTGAAATCTTTTGTTGCCGCTGGATCACAATGATGGTTAATCGGCTAATCATACATAGATGTCTTCTGTCAGTTTTCTTGTTTTAATTTTTTATTCAATTTATGTGCTCTCCAGTCACATACTGGGAAATGGCTATAAAGGGGGACTTCTTAGCTTTTTCTTTTTCCCGCTTAGCATTTGCGGGAGAAGCTTGGAAAACAGCGTTCCACAGCATAATCACTAGATGCTTGTCTAGCAATTGCTTAAAATGATTACACTGAAGAATTTCTTTAATACTTTTAACCTTTTGAGCCTTTTGGAGTATGCAATGCCTTTAAATGTTACCATTTGAGAAGCTGCATCTTTTTAAAAATACGTTTCTAAGCATATCATCAAGTATGCCAGTAATTTAACATTTTGAACTTTTTTTCCCAGGCGAAGATACACCAGATGTTGACACTGTTCCAAACATTAGTCTCAATGCAACAATGGCTTTTAGCGTTGTACATAACAAGACTTTGATTCTTGGGGCAGCAATTGGAGGTCTGACTTTGCCCCCTCCTCCTCCAGCATATTTTACAGGGTACACTCTTCCTCCAGGACATCCTTGTAATAGTTTCACGTTACCTCCCCCACCTGCTGATAAAAAAAGAACTGGACCACGACGTAAGCTTTGTCTCTTTCTTCATATGCTTTCTCTGTGTTTGCACTTTTCAAATTTCTAGAACTTAAATAGATATGATTACTGGCTTTTCTTTGTTCCAAGAAGGCTCGATTACATGTTTAATATGTCCATCAGTATTCCTAAAATTTGTTGGTCCTGTATAACAGCATGTCCTGTGTGCTATTTACCTGTCGAAGATGCCATTGCTTTAATGCCAAAGGTTCCATCATTTTCTCCTGTACTTAAGAGTTTGACATACATCCATGAGGATCCACTAAGGAGAGATGGAGAATTCAGAGGTTCGGATTTTGGAGGATATCCTACTCTGAAGCAAAGAAGTGACTCCTATGATATTAGAGAGTCAATGAGTGTGCATTGCGGGTGGGCCCTCTATTCCCCGCCCCCCCTCTCCAATTGTGCAAAATAACAAATTTTGAAAGAAGCTTGTGAATTTACTTTGTTAATTTTGTTATTGTTTTAATTGTGTTTTAATTGCTACTACCAATTTTCAACAGATATCTCTTCATTCCATATTTTTTTTCTTTAGATTTGTTAGAGGGGAAAAACCTGGCCGCAATACAGGATTTGACATGGATGAAACTGACTTGGCTGCAATGGAGCAGTGCCACGGTGTGGTTGTTGCCTCAGCAATTTTTGGTAGTGCTCTCTGTCATGAATTGGTACTGATAATTCCTCTTTATTCAGCTATTAGCTGCTTAGTGGTTAAGCCATGTTTTCCCAGGAGCTTTTGACGACGTACAACAACCAAGTAATGTCAGTGAATACTCCAGGAAGACTGTCTGTTTTTTTATGTTTGTGGATGAGCAAACAGAAGCATATTTGAAGAAGAATAGTGGCCTCGATGAAAGAAGAAAGATTGGTATTTGGAGAGTTGTTGTTGTGCATAATCTTCCTTATACAGATGGAAGACGTACTGGAAAGGTGAATATCGTGGGCAGATCTTATGCATATTTAAGGCAGTCCAATACATTAGCTTCAAGTTTGTGCATTCCACTAGGTTGACTGACGCTTTGTTGTATGAATGGATGGGGCAATATGTAGAATGTGCTCATCCTCTTTATGACCTGTAGCACCAGTTACTTGCATTTCACATTAACTAATATTCTCTCCAAGCTTGATGGTGTTGGGTGTAGGGGACACTGGATAGGTCAATGGCTGCAAACTTGTTTGTCTATATTCATTTTTCATTTTGGCATATAATCTTGGACGTTAGGATAAGTAATAACACATGGCATGCAGTTTTTTCTTGTAAATCAATAAAATTACATCTTGGGTGTTGCTGTTACTTTGCACCCTAATATTCATCCAAATTCAAAAATAACTCCAACACCATATTTAAGTGAGCATGAGTCATCTCTTTTACATAGCTCTCATCAAGTTTCTGTCAATGGCAGGTTCCAAAGCTCTTACCACATAGATTGTTTCCAAATGCTCGCTTTTCTTTATGGATTGATGGGAAACTTGAACTAGTTGTTGATCCACATCAAATTCTTGAAAGGTACGTTGATTTCTATTCACTTATCCCGGTGTATATATATGCACTTAATCTATGATTAGAAGTGAGAAGGATAGACATAAGCCTTTAACATTTTCGATTCATATGAATGCCATCATTTATTTGGGCTACTCAGTGGCTTTCACGAGTTGTGTGAAGCTGGTATGACAGCCTAGAATAGACAAGTGTTCAATGTCATGAATCATACATTATATGTGACGAATTATATAGGATTGTTTTACTTGCTACCTGGTTGATGTCTTACTATTTGATACTGTTTTTTTTTTTTTTCTCTGGTTCAAATTTTTCTTGGTCTTCTTTCCATTCTGGAAAATTGGGCAGTAGTTTATGGAAATAGTGCTAACTTTTTTTTTTCAAGAATCATGTGACAAACTATTTAGCAATTTTCTGTAGATGAAAACCAGTATATTCGATGATAATTTTCTTAAGTTAACAAGGAGGTGGCAGTTTTTGTGAAAGGACAAGGGAGATCAATAGTTGCTGTGGTATTCCTTTCTGCTTTAAGGTGGAATGCCAGTGCAGTAATGGCAATGATTCCCTTTCCCCTGAAGGGAAAAGGGAATACAATAACGATCTGTTTTTTGGGAACACAAAAATCAACTTAAACCATTTTCATCTGTTCTTAGTTCTTATCTGGAAAAACCAAGAACAAGAAAGGGCGCACAGAACAGAGATTTTTGGTACGTCCTCTCTCACTTGTGGGGATGGAGTGATGTCTTAGTTTAATGAGTGCTGGTTAACTCTCCTTATATACGATTCTTTTTACTTGTATTGGACTAATCCTACAACTTTTCTGAAGAAGAAATTTTTGAAGATGAGTATTTGAGCTTCACAGCAGTTCTCTGTCCTAAACTACAACTAAAGTGAGAAGAATTGTTACAAAGTATAGCAATTCTCTTCCATTCGTTTCGAAGAACAAGTTTTCTTTGTAAGGAATAAGTATGATAGGAAGTGCAGCCTTTTTAAAAATAGAGAAATTGTTGCTTAGTGTCCAACTAAACTCTAAAACCAGTTATCAGTCCTTTCTGGCCTCGTGAAGACTAAAGACTCTTTGAGTTACTTTTTCTTCCCTGTTGCTTTATTGTATTTATCCTCAATTCTTAGCTCTTTCTCAGGCCAAGTTTCTAAATTTTGGAAGGAAATGGGAGGTTTTGGTAGGCATACACCCTGTTGGCGCAATATCCCGATGTTTACTGACTTGATTCCTTGCTTGTTCAGTCAACCATGAAACTTTTGTCCTCTTTTTTTTTTTTGGTTTTTCTGCTTTTTAAATAATTTCAGTGTCTCTGCTGAGAACAATGGTATTGCATATTTTAGATAAGATTCATTTTCAGGTCTGTTGGTTTTTACAACGTATATTATATTGTTCAGAGGGCCTCAAAGGCCACAATCTGTGACTGCCTTCTCATAGGCACTCAGTCTTTCGGTCAGATAGCAATTATTGCTTGGTCTGTATTTTTGCTTCAAAACTGGATTGGTAAATAGCGCACAAACTGAACGTTGGCAATAGGCCAGGCCTGAGCTAGGGCCTAAATGTCGCAAATATTCTCAGCTATTGGCCATTTTCCACGCACATTATTACTAAACAAGTTACAGCTACGTACACTTGCATCTAGTTGGTTACTTGGTGATTAGTATGCAGGACTACAGCTGGGGCATTAGTTACTTATTTCTACACTACTTTTCAGACACCTGTGGAGGAAAAATGCCACTTTTGCTATTTCCAGACATTATAAACGCTTTGATGTGTTCACGGAAGCGGAGGCAAATAAAGCAGCTGGGAAATACGACAATTCTTCTATTGACTATCAAATCGAATTCTATAGAAGGGAGGGCTTGACCCCTTTTTCTGCGGCTAAGTTTCCCATTACGAGTGGTAGATTAAGATCGTTGGTTTCTTTTCTCTCTGGTATTTTTTTCTTTTTTGTTGTGTTGTATTTAATATGGAATTTGGGTGAATGCTGCCTCTGCAGATGTTCCTGAAGGTTGTGTTGTAATAAGGGAGCATGTTCCTATTAGCAACCTCTTTGCTTGTCTTTGGTTCAATGAAGTTGACCGCTTCACTTCAAGGGACCAAATAAGCTTTTCCACTGTGAGGGACAAGATTCGGGCAAAAACAAATTGGGCTGTTAATATGTTCTTAGACTGTGAAAGGCGGAACTTTGTAATTCAGGTAATGAGTTTATCAATTGTTGGCTATATTTGCCACGAGTCACGTCTACTTGTGCAAGAATCTAACCAGTTTCGCCCTTTTCGTAAGTTTTTATTCTGGATCCACTTTAGTCTAGCATTACTTGCAAGTGGGAAATCCATTTTGGTTCTGTGCAATCATTCAGGGGCCAAAGCGAGTAATTTTTATTGTTCTTGTAGAAACCCATCCTTATGATGTAAATTCGTAAGTGTGTTGTTTAGGTGAAAAGATGTTTGACTAGAAAGATATTTGTATGGCTTTCGATCTCTTATATGGATTTATTTTGACTCCCCACTTTTTGTTTGTTTGTGTGCAGAAATACCATAGAGATATATCAGGGCACAAGGCTGGCCCCCCTCCTGTTTATCCTCCACCACCACCCAGTATTTTGTTCAATGCATCAGCCACCAAAGTGACACTTGACCTTTCATCTGAAAGATTGATTGGTACTCCAGCTCGGAAGGGGTCAACAAGGCGTGTGAGAAGGTCGTCCAGGCGCCATCGGAAAGTTGTTGCTGGTGGCAAGGATATGGAGTCGATTTAGGAATTTTGTCCTTGAAAATATCATTCTTTTTCTTTCCCCTCTTGACATTCATTTAAAACGGGGATGGAAGATTTGTGCAAAAACCAGTGTCCTAGTCCAATTACTACAGGAAAAAAAGATGTTGTCTTGTTCTTTTTTCTTTTTTCCTTTCCTTCGTCATCTTACGCTTACTTCCGAGTTATTCAATTTTTTTGTTGTATATAGTACAATATCCAATAATTATAAGATGGATGGGCTGATGCATTAAGTTAATCTAGTGATGTCAACGTCTCTCTTCTAAGGACAGTACATGTTTGTTTTAAATACGTCACTATGTAACCTACAAATATTATATACAAGCACTTAGTAATGGTTTTCTATTGAATATCGATGAGAAAGTGGAATGAAATATCCATATTAGCTCATTCTATCAACCATCATCAATAGTACTTAATTTCATTTAATCATATCCTTCTATAAAATCCATTGAAATATCCATCCAACACTGCCTAGGAATTGATAAGGGTTGAAGTAATCTTGACGTTGATAGTGTTTCGTATTTACTTTTGAAAAAAAACAAGATTATTTGTATCTCTTTACTGTTCCCAATACTCCATAATTACTAATCCTATAGCACTATTATGAAACAATTGTAGAATTTTATTTCTCAGACGACTATTGTTAGCACCCACCGTTAGTCACATCTTCTATATGACCAAGTATATTTGAAATTTCGAACGAGTTTTTATGAAGGATGAATGACCAACATTCTAACTCATCTCTACCGCTTCAATTAAGCTAGAATTTACACTAAAAACCATAAATCTATATAATTTCAAGTTGAAAAATCTCAAAAGAGCATTTGTAACTTGAATTATACTCTTCTTGTAAAAAATTTAAAAAATTATACCCCACAAAAATTCATTTAACTATTTCTTTCATAAATAGATGGGGAAGAGCATATCATCATTGACGATAATAAGCGAATGGAGATATTATACCTCATATATTATCTTAATATACCAAAGCATTTGGCTTTGCTTTTCATCACCATTATCAGTACTTCTTTCTTTATTTGGGATTGCTAGACTTTTAGAAAATTTTCAGTTGAAAGAAGAAGCCAAGTAATTAAAACTATATTGGCATAGCTCAAGTGTATTAATAGTAATTTGCTTAAAATGATTAATAGTAGATCTAATAAACCTTGTTGTTTCTTAGGACTCTATTGACATGTAATGACGAAAAAGTTAAGAAGACAGTTGGAGTGAAATCATATAAAGTCATATACTAACAAAGGAAAGTCATCTATTGAAAAGGATGGGGATTTTATAATTTACTAGCAAGAACATAGAGCGCGAACCTTCTTTTGGAAAATTGATTAATTAACTAGATAGGGGTAAGAAAATTTTATTAAACTCATTAAATGTATTAGTAATATTGGCGCCTTTAAAATTTTTCCTCTTGTCATGATAGGTAATCAAGTGAACTTGAGATACTCTCCTAATATGAATAACATTCCTTGTTAATGGTTCAACAATAGGAAGCAACCATGGCTATAGATAAGGAATCTCAACCTTTGAATTTGGGTGATGATTCTGAATGTTAGCAGACATCATACGCACGTGATATTAACTCAAATTTGATCATACAAGATGAAAAAAATGTCTAACCAACATCATTTGTGATCACCAACCTGAACTAAACTAAGCTATGCTCCATTCAAAAGAAAAAGTCAAGTTACATCAACAACCCTCGAACAGGGCAGGCTACCATAGCCTAAATCAAACTTCAAAATCGAAAACAAACCCTTCGGTGGACGGGTAAAGAAAGTAGATCCATGTGGGAAAGAGAAACTCAGCTTAGCCAAGAAATCCACAGCCCATTAGCCTCTCGATAAATATGATCCAACTGAAAGTTTGCAAACTGTTGAAGTAGAGTACGACAATTCTTCAGAACCGGCCATACACGTCTGTCCTCCTCTCCTGCCTGTAATACATTCCAAGCTTCCCAAGAGTCAATCTCCACATGGACACGCTGCACACTAGCCTGAATAGTGAACTGTAATCCTGCATAGATACCTTCCAACTCCACCTGTATACCCAAACTTGGACCTAGATTGGTCACAAAACAACCACACCATGCACCTTTGTCGTCCCGAAGTAGACCACCAGCCCCGGCGCTGCCACTTCCACTTGTGAAAGCACCATCGCAGTTCAGCTTAACCCATCCTGTATAGGGGGAATCCACCGAACCCAATGATGTTCCTGTCTCCCAAAAATTGGTTGGACTGTAGACATAGTTTGCAAGCCATATCAAAACTGGTTAACATAGTGCGAGACCACACCCCTCGGATCATCAGGAATACTAATCTTATCCCTAAAAATAAGACAATTATGCCAACGCCAAAGCAACCATATCATAGTACCAAACACCAGGGACCAAGAGGGCCCCGTATCCCCATTACCATTCCCCTTATCTAAATTAATCTGTAACCATTCTTTTAGAGGTAGTGAGAAAAATTGCATCTACTTCGATGCTGGAACGATTCGCTCCCATATATACCGTGCCCAAACACAATCCTGCAGAACATGAAGAGAGTCCTCGTTACTCATCACGCATCAATGGTAGCTCGGATCGTGAGTTATACCACGGCGACTACATAACTGTTTCGTGGAAAGTTGATCATGCCCAACTAGCCAAAGAAAGGAATGAACTCTTTCTGGGCCTTTCCATTTCCAAATAAACTTCCAAAGATGACTATCCTCATTAACCGTCCCCTCCTCTAGAAGTTGATACGCTGAGGCTATAGAGAACTTCCCACTAGGATGCAAGTGCCAAATAATCAGATCTTCATCATCAGAAGGAAGGGGTGGTTGTTGTTGCCTAATGCAGTCGATCACCGATATTGGTAAATACAACGCAGCTTCATCTAGTAACCAAGCCCCATTTGTATCTACATACTCACATATTTTACGTTCCCTTATTGTATCTGGTGGATCACAAGACGTCAAATTCTCAAGAGGACCACACTCCTCAATCCAACCTTCATCCCAAAAACCCACACGTCTTCCATTACCAATACACCATCGACATCCGCGAGCCAAAATAGGCCAAATACTACAGAAAGCTCGCCAAGTAGAGGAGCTACCAGGCACCCGACAGGGAGCTTGAGTGAGAGAAAGGTTCCACCTATATTTAGCATATAGTATACGAAACCATAGTGCATTCGGTTCCTGAAACATAGGCCATCCCAGTTTTATTAATAGAGCCCGGTTTGTATCAACTGCAAATCTGAAGCCAATGCCCCCTTCTAATTTCCTTAAACACGCAGTGCGCCAGCTAACAAGATGGAGTTTCTATTGTTCCTCCTTTGAACTCCAAATAAAAGCCCTCGTCATCTTGCCAATATCTGCTAAAACCGAACAAGGCAATTGACATACCTGCATGTTATAAATTGGTATAGCTGATATGACAGACTTTGCCAAAGTAATCTGCCCTGCAAGAGACAGCTGCTTCGCCTTCCATCCTAACAGTTTACCCCATATGCTGTCTACTATACCTACATACTAACGTCTAACTCCTCGCCCTTGCACAATAGGAGCTCCTAGATATTTCCCAATTCTAGTCATTTTCTTATAACCCAAGTACTGACTAATTTCATCTTGTAAAGCAATTGAAGTATTAGGCGAGAAGTAAATAGTAGATTTACCAGTACTCACTTTCTGCCCCGAACTCAAACAAAACTTATTCAAACATTCCTGAACAACTTTAGCTTGATTCATAGTAGCCTCTACAAACAGAAAAAGATCATCTGCAAAAACCAAATGAGAAATAGGTGGACCACGCTGACCTAATGAAATCAGCGCCCACTCCTTTCGTTTAACCGAATAAAAAATAATCTGAGTTAACCGCTCTATACATAATACAAATAGGTAAGGCAAGAGAGAATCACCTTGTCGTATTCCCCTAGTAGGGGAAAAAGAGGTCGACACCACCCCATTAAACAGAACCCTCATAAAGGCTGATCAAATGCATAGCCGAACATGATGAATAAATCCCCCATCAAAATGGGCTAACTGTAGGGTTTCTTCCATAAAATCCCAATTCAATCTATTGTATGCCATCTCTAAATCGAGCTTAATAGCCATCCAACCCCTCCTTCCTTTTCGCCTACATATAGAATGTACCACCTCCTGAACCACCACTATGTTATTAATAATTTACCACTCAGGAACAAAACTAGCCTGGACATTTGAAATCAAAGCTGGTATATAAGACTTCATGCAGTTTGCTAGTATCTTTGTAATGGTTTTATACAATACATTATAAAGGCTGATAGGTCGAAATTGAGCAAAGGTCTCCAGATGAGGCACTTTTGGAAGTAACACTATGAATGTCGCATTTAGGGAGGCATCTAGATTTCCATGATGAAAGAAATCCTTTAGTAAACAAACCACCGAGTTATCGACAACATGCCATTGACTCTAAAAAAATAAGGCTTGTAGCCCATCAGGACCAGGAGCTTTAAACCTACCCATGTTGTTAATGACTCTGAAAATATCGACCGGGCTCAACTGATTAATCATGTCCAAATAGGATGCTGGTACAACATTAGGGAAAGTAGAGTGAGTACTCAGGGGCACAAACTGCTCACATTCCTCAGTATACAATGCATGATAAAAATCCACTGCTTGCTATCTCAATGTCGCTTCATCCGAGATCTAGTTCCCTAAACTATTTTTTAACATAATAATACGATTTTTCTTACGCCTTTTAAAGGTAAATAAGTGGAAAAAATGGGAGTTCCTGTCCCCAAAATTATTCCAATTTATCCTGGACTACTGAAACCATAATAATTCTTCTTATGCAAACACCAATTCGTAGTCCTGTTGGGTCTGCCTTTTGTCATCCTCTAACGACTGGGACCAATGATTGTGAAGTTCTTGTTCCATCCACTGTAGACGTGATAGTAAATTATTCTTACCAAAACATTACGATTCCAATTACCAATATCTGAGATGAAACTAAAGTAACTCTAGGACCACTCGCCATTCCTTTCCCAATGAAAGGATAAATAATCCTAGAAACTCGGATGAGTCAACCAAGCAGCTTGAAATCTGAAAGGGCGCGTTGCCTAATTTGGCTCCACTTCTTGCATGCAACGTAGAAAAATTGGGCGATGATCAGATTTTACTCTCGACAGATGATGCACTACTGTTTTAGGAAAAGAAGTGAACCACTGTGCATTGCCCATAGCTCGATCCAATCACTCGAGCAAAGAGCCACAAAACCAGGTAAAACTAAGTGTGTTTTGCGCATTTGAAGTGGATTTGGATGGTAGAGTGTAAGTCGGCTTAGGTGGGGCAGAATTGGATGCACTAGCTTGGTTGCTTGGTTTGGATGGTGGAGTGTAATTTGATGGGTTTAAAGCATATTTAGGTATGGACTTATTTTGACGGGTGTGTTTGAGGCTAGTTTCACTTCTCAAGGCTAATCTTTTCAATTCAAGAAAGGATTCATAAGTGTAGAAATGTACCATATCTTGAATGTCTTGTTTCAAGCCTTTGAAATATCTTCCCATGATCATCTCTTCGGTCTCCTCTACTTCACACTTCATCAAAAAAATTTCAAACTCCATGGAGTATTGCTCCATGGTTTTGGTGTCTTGTTTAAGGCTTAACATTTGATCAATGAGTCTTTGCCTATAATGTGGAGGAAAAAACACAACATCCATCTCCTCCTTCATCTGATGCCATTGATTGATTCTAGGCCTCCCTTCTCTAACTCTTTTATTTTTGCAAATTCTCCCACCAAAGGGCAGTATACCCTTTCAATCTCATTGCAACTAATTTCATCTTCTTATCCTCGGTCACCTCCCTCAATTCAAAAGCTCTCTCAATGGAATAAACTAATTCAAGGTAAGCATCAACATTAATCTTGCCAAGGAATTCTGGCAATTCAACTTTGTAATTAAAGAACTCCTCTTACCTCTCTTATTGCTGAGGTGGCATTTGTGGGAGGTTCCCCATGGCTGTCCTCCCAATGCCATAGTATTGCCCTCACCCTCTTCCTCTGGGTAGTTCTCCATGGGTTATAACAAAGGGCCTTTTGTCGTCTTCATCTTCAACATGTTCTTGTGGAGTCTCCATAGACCTAGAGACTAATGGAGAATTGTGAACAAGGACTTGTAAGGCCTCGTTTTTGGATTTAAAGGCCTCTATCTCAAGCCTCATCCTATCAAACGTGACTGCCAAATCTTGATTGTCATCGACGAACATGGTGTGTTTGTTTTTTTAGTGTTTTTAGATCATTGGACATAAAAGGGGTGGGGAAAAGGTCTAGGATGTTTACTTCCATTCTTTGGTACTAAATGATAGCGTGGTGGTTGCTGTGGTGTTTAGGGGTTATGGTTGAAGTTATGGAAAAGTTGGAATTTTCTCGAGTAAAAACGAACAGGCAGATTGTAAGGTAAATTTCGGACAAATGACTTGAACTTTGGAGGTGATTCTTGAAGAAACATTGTAGAATAGGATGTGGGATACAACTTTGGTGAAGGAAGTTTGTTAATCAGATCAACAGGTGCAAAGTTATGAATTTTTTAATTCGACTATGTTCTGGAAATCGTGACTGCAAACTAGAATTTCAAAGTGCATTTCTGGGTAAACGCCTGAGCATTTTTGGGTGATTCTTAAGGCTAAATTGAAGTTCAAGTGAACTACAACATTGATCAAGGAATTTTATCGAAATGATGAACAGAAGAAAAGATATGATTTTTATTGTTTTGGACGTTCTGGATTAGGAATCTAGGTAGATTTTCAGAAAATGATGCAAAGGGACTGATGTGAAGAATTTGACTAAAATGGAAGATGAGATGAATGAAAGGGAATGATCAAATGGATAAGGAAAGATAATTGAGTATTTTTGGGCTACACATAAAACCCAATGGATAGTTTTTGAAAACTAACAAAACCCAATGAAAGATAATAACTTGCAAAAGCAAATCTCTCTTACAATTTTTTTAGGTTGATAATTTAACCTCCATGAGAGTTTTTACAATGCAATATAAAAGGTAATAAAAGCAAATAAAGGGTCATGAAGGAGAAACACATGTCGGTTCCTCTTCAGCCATAAAACAACAATTTAATTACTTAATTAAGGACATTAAGTAATTAAAATTGAGCTGAAACTTAAGTCTTTTAAGGGAAAAATAAAACAAGATAAATGCATTTATTCACCAAATATCTTCAACCGAAATTGAATCATACTTGAGCTGAGATCTTGGGCTTCAAATATCATCAAAGAGTGCAACATAAGCTTGATTTTTTTACTGAAATAACATCAAGAGAATGGACTTCAAAAATCATGCATTTCTAAGTCCCAAAGGGCTTGAGCAAAACCTGTAGCTTTAGGCTCAAATTTGGCTCTTCCTCAAGCTCCTCTTCTCCAACCAAATCACTATCATCACTATCATTTGAACTTGTAAGACCAAGACCCATGTTAGAAATGTCTTCTAAGACTGCATGTGATGGACCTCCATCATTCCCCCCTCCTTCAAAGCTTTCCTCTTTGGTAGAATTTTGAACTGAATTGGAACTCATTGTATCCTCTACATACTTGGTCAAATCACAAACATTAAAAATATTTGAAATCTTATAAGTGTTTGGTGGTGTATGCATTTTGATTAACTTTCTTGAGGATTTTGAATGGGCCTTCAGCTCTAGGCATTAACTTATTTTTCCTTTTAGAAGGAAATCTATCCTTTCGCAAGTTTATCCAAACAAGATCCCCTTCTTTGAGCTCCACAACTGTTTTCAACTTGGCTTGCTTTTTGTAGGCCTCATTTTTCTTCTCAACGTGAGCTTTCGCTTGGGCATGAAGTTTGACAATCTCTAATGCTCTATCCTCGGCCTTTGTATTGAATGGAATGATAGAATGTGTCGGACTCAAATCAAGAGGAACAAGTGGGTTAGATCCATAAACTAATTCAAAAAGAGTAAAATTTGTAGTTTTACTCTTTGAATTGTTGTAATCAAAATCGGCATGTGCAAGTAAATTGTCCCAATTCTTTACTTTTTCTTTCAATAAGCTTCTCAAAATGTTTCCAAGACTTCGGTTGACCACCTCAATTTGTCCGTCTGTTTGAGGGTGGAAGGTCGTGCTAAACTTCGAAGTAGTTCCTAATCTAGCCCACAAATGTCTCCAAAAATGGCTCAAAAATTTTACATCCCTATCACTAATAATACTCCTAGGAATTCCATGGAGTTTGACAACATTTTCAAAGTACAAATTCACCACATGAGATGCATCATTAGTCTTGTTACAAGCAATAAAATGAGCCATCTTTGAGAATCTCTCCACAACAACCATTATAGAATTATGATTTCTCCTAGTTCTTGGTAAACTAACAATGAAGTCAATACTTACATCTTCCCAAGGCGAATTTGGAACCGACAATGGCATGTATCCATGGGCTCTAGTTGTCATCTTGGATTGTTTGCAAGTGTTGCATCCTTCCACAAGCTTGGTAACATTTTTCCACTTCTTGGGCTAATAGAAATTTCCACTAGCCAATTCATAAGTCTTGTCTCTTCCAAAGTGACCGACTAGGCTCCACCATGGACTTCTTTTAAGATAACTTCTCTTAAAGAACATTGAGGAAAACAAACAGTATCAAGTTTGAAAAGATAACCATCATGAATGACAAAATCCCTAAAAGCACCATCATTCCTAACTCTCTCCCAAATCTCACCGAATTCACTATCTCCCTTATACAAATTCTTAATGTCCTCAAAACCTATTACATGAGCATACGTAGTACTAAGAACATCATATCTCCTAGACAATGCATCAGCCACAACATTACCTGGACCATCCCTATACTTCACTACAAAATCAAAGGATTGCAAATATTCAACCCATGATGCATTCTTCTTCTCAAATTGGACTGACTTTGAATGTATTTTAAAGCTTGATGGTCAGTATACAAAATAAAAGAATTTGCTAATAAATATGCACTCCAGTGTTTAAGTGCACGGACCAAAGCATAGAACTCAAGATCATAAGCAGAATATTTCTTCCTAGTATCATTCAACTTTTCACTAAAGAATGTGATTGGTCTACCCTCTTGACTCAAAACAGCCCCTATTCCTACCCCACTAGCATCACACTCTAATTCAAAAGGCAAGGCTAAAACAGGAGCTTTGGTCATGGCATTTTTCAAAGTGTTAAAGGCAATTGTGGCTTGAGGAGTCCACTTAAACAAGCCTTTTTTCATGCAATCTGTTATAGGACTTGTAATTGTACTAAAACCCTTATTGAACTGCCTATAAAAGAACAAAACCCATGAAAACTCCTAACTTGAAATAGATTGCTAGGAATTGGCCATTCTACAACTGCATTGATTTTGGCCGGATCCATACTGATCCCATCTCTAGACACAACATAACCTAAAAAACTAATGGTTTTATCACAAAAATGACACTTCTGCACATTAGCATACAATGATTCATGGTCCAAAATCTCAAAGACAAGTCTCAAATGAATGCAATGCTAATGTAAACTAGTATTATAGATCAAAATGTCACCAAAGTAAACTACCACAAATTTTTTGAGGAATGGTTTAAGTACCTCATTCATGAGCTTCATGAAAGTTGAAGGTGAATTGGAAAGTCCCATTGGCATGACTAACCATTCATAGAGTCGTTCATTTGTTTTGAACGCCGTCTTCCATTCATCGCCTTCTCTTACACGAATTTGGTGAAACCCATTTGTAAGATCAAGCTTAGTGAATACCGTAGCTCCATGTAATCGGTCTAACATATCATCAAGTCTTGGGATAGGAAATCTGTACTTAATGGTAATCTTGTTGATGGCTCTTGAATCAAAAACCATCCTCCATTTGCTATTCTTTTTAGGAACAACAAATGCAGGCACAACACAGGGTGACACACTCTCTCCAATGAAACCTCTCTTTAACAACTCATTAACTTGCTTTTGCAATTCATCATTTTCCTTGGGCTCATCCTATAGGAATGTTTGTGGGGAATTTGGGCTCCGGGAGTGAAATTGATTTCATGTTGAATGGTTCTAAGAGGAGGCAGGCCGGTTGGAAGGGTTTTGGGGAAAACTCTCACAAACTCATCAATTAAAGATTATACCTCACTAGGAATTGGGTGGTTCCGTTTGGGCTCATCATCAATGTCAATGGGAATGTAACTAGGCAGCTCCTTCATGATGGAACTCTTCCCCTCATTGGAAAGCAATCCAATGGCTCCAACTTCTCTTCTCTTCCTTCTCTTTTCGGGCAATAAAGGTTTGAGCAAAATTTTTTACCTCTATGGAACAATGTGTAAGTATTTGCTCTCCCCTGATGATGCACATCCTTGTCAAACAACCATGGCCTCCCAATAAGTAAATGGCAAGCCGTCATGGGAATTACATGGCAATAAACTTCATCTTCATATTGTCGAATTGGAAATGGAACAAGGCGCTTCTTTGTCACTCTAATTTCATGTTTTGAATCTAACCAAGTCAGCTTGTATGGAGTGTCAAGTAGCTCGGTTTTAAAACCCAATTTATCAACCATTTCACTAGCTTCAACATTCTCACATGCTTCATTATCTATCACAACTTCACACAATTTATCTTTGGTCAAACACCTAGAATGAAACTAAGATTTTCTCTTCCAATCCTCCTCACTTTTCTCACAATTTAGAACTCTCAACAATATAAGCATTTCACCATCTAACACATTTGCATCACAAACAAGTGCATCTTCCTCATCACACAAATTAGGCCGTGCATCAGCACTAGCAAATTCAGCATGATAGAACTCAATCTCAATTTCTTCAATCCCTTGAATGGTTATAACTTTTCTAGTGGGACATTCGGTTTGAAAGTGGCCATAACCTTGACATTTGAAGCATTTGAGGTAGTTTTTGGACACACTTTTAGTGGGTGGGGCAGATTGGACATTTCTTGGTGTGAAGGGTGTGTTTTGAGCATTGGAAGTGGATTTGGGTGGTGGAGTGTAGGTCGGCTTAGGTGTGGTAGAATTGGATGCACTAGTTTGGTGGCTTGGTTTGGATGGTGGAGTTTAATTTGATGGGACTACAACATATTTGGGCATGAACTTGTTTTAACGGGTGTGTTTGATGCTAGTTTCACTTCTCAAGGCTAATCTTTTCAATTCAAGAAATGATTCATAAGTGTAGAAATTTATCATATCTTGAATGTCTTGCTTCAATCCTTTGAGATATCTTCTCATGATCATCTCCTTGGTCTCTTCTACTTCACACTTCATCAAGAATTCTTTAAACTCCATGGTGTATTGCTCCACAGTTTTGGTGTCTTGTTTAGGGCTGAACATTTGATCAATGAGTATTTGCCTGTAATGTGGAGGCAAAACACAACATCCATCTCCTCCTTCATCCGGTGCCATTGATTGATTCTAGGCCTCCCTTCTCTAACTCTTCTTTCTTGTAAATTCTCCCACCAAAGGACAGCATATCCTTTCAATCTCATTGCAACTAATTTCATCTTCTTATCTTCGGTCACCTCTCTCAATTCAAAAGCTCTCTCAATTACATAAACCCATTCAAGGTAGGCATCAACATCAATCTTACCATGGAATTCGGGTAAATCAACCTTAAAGTTGAACAATTCTTCTTGTCTTTCCCCACGGACAGGTTATGGGAGATATCTATTGGCTACTCTTCCAATCCTCCATGAAATAGCCCTCTTCCTATTCCTCTAATGACTTCTCCATGACCTGCTACAATTGGGCGTTCATCTTCACCGAATTCCTCATCAACCAAATCTTCTTCTTGTGGATTTTGATTCACTAAAGGAGAATTCTATACAAGGGTTTCCAAGGCCTCATTTTTGGCTTTAAGGGCCTCCATCTCAAGCCTCATCCTCTCAAACGTGGCTGCCAAATCTAGATTGTCTCCGGCAGACATGGTGTTTTTGGATCGTTGGACATAAAAAGGAGTTGGGGAAAAGGACCAGGACATTTAATCTCTAATACCTACTGATGGCGTAGTGGTGGCTATGGTGGCTGGTAGAGGTGGAAATGGTGGCTGGTGGTGGTGGTTTGAAAATTGGACAGTTTTAGTCTTATCAGGTGAAAACAAAACAGTCGATTTCTAACTCATGTTCTGGACGATTGGCTAGGTCAAATGGGATGAAATTGGATTTCAAATTGAAGTTTTGTTTTCACCTAAAAGATGTGAACTACAACTTTGGTGAAGGAATCGTGGCGAGCTGATGTCTAGAAAAAAAGTTATGAATTTTCTTGAATGTTCTGGATTAGGAAAGTGCTGAAACTGCGGGCTCAACAATTAGGCAATTTCAAAGTGCATTTCTGGGAAAATGGCTAGGAATTTGGGAGTGGTTCTTGAGGCGAAATTGAAGTTTAAGAAATGAACTATAACATTGATGAAGGAAGTTTCTTGATCTGATGAGTAGAAAAAAAGATATGAATTTTCTTGAACAGGTCATTCTGGAAATGGAAAGCTAGAATTATGGAAATCGGCTGGCAAATTAAATGGGTGAAAGATAAATGATTGTTTTTGGAAACAAACAAAACCCTTTAGTTTTTGGAAACTAATAAAACCCAAATGATAACATTGAATTGCAAATGCAAATTCTCTCTCAATTTGATAAAAAGGATCTGAATCTAATGAGAATTTTTACAATGCAATATATAAGGAAATAAAAGCAAATGAATGGTCATAAAGGAGAACCGCATGTCAGTTTCTCTTCAGCCATTAAAACAATGATAAAATGACATATTTGATGAAACTAAGTAATTAAAATTGAGCTGGTAATTTAAGTCTCATAATGGACAAATAAAACAAGATAAATGCATTTTATTCACCAAATATCTTTAGCCGAAATTGAGCTGCACTTTGGGCTGAGATCTTGGGATTCAAATATCATCAAAGAGTGCAACATAAGCTGGGCTTTTCTACCGAAATAACATCAGGAGAAGGAGCTTAAAAAATCATGCATTTGTGAGTCCTGAAGGGCTTGAGTAAAACCTATAGCTTTAGGCTTAAATTTGGCTCTTCATTTATGAGATAGTATGGCTTCATAGAGTGCCAAAGAGCATTGTTCTGATCAAGATGCCAAGTTCTTTAGCTACTTTTGGAAGACATTGCGGGCTAGGTTAGGCACTAAGCTAATGTTTTCTACAACTTGCCATCCATGAACTGATGCACAAACTGAGGTAGTTAATCGAACTTTGTCTATGTTATTGTATGCTATCATTCAAAAGAATTTGAAGAATTGGGAAGATTGTTTTCCAAATGTTGAATTTGCTTATAATTTTTCCATCTATCCTACTACTAACTTTTCACCTTTTGAAGTTATGTGTGGGTTTAATTCCTTGATTACAATGTATTTAATACCTTTATCAATTGATGAGCGTGCTAGTTTAGATGGCACAAGGAAGGCTGAATTGGTGAAGCAAGTGCATGAAAACTTTAGACATAAAATCAAAAAGAGGACGAAATAATAGGCTTCTCAAGCCAAAAAAGGGCATGAGAAAGTGATCTTTCAACCAAGAGATTAGGTTTGGGTTCATTTGAGGAAGGAGCGATTTCTAACAAAACATCATTTTAAGCTACATCCAAGAGGAGATGGACCATTCCAAGTCATTGCATGTATCAATGACAATGCATACAAGCTGGATCTACCATGTGAGTATAATGTTAGTGCTATATTTAATTTTTCTAATCTCTCTCGATTTGAAGTAGGTGATGAAGATTCAAGCAGGAATCCTTTTAAGGAGAAAGGGAATGATGGAAACCCAGTTCAGGATATGCAAAGAATGGTGCAATCTAGTTCAACATATTTTTATTACCCATTATACGTTGGTGGAGGTCCAATAACTTAAGCTAAAGCTAAAAGTTCCAGAAGCTCTTACTGGACTGATTGAAGATGTTTGGGCTAAATAAACAGCAATAAGCTGATTTGGGATTAGAGAGATCAATCAGCCCTATCACCTTAATTCACAAATTAAATAGGCCTAATTGGTTATTTATTTGACCTAATTAGAAGACTACGTTATTTTGATAATTACAGGAGATCTATAACTGATTTGGGCATGCCTAAAATTCCACTTTCTATATTTGGCTTTGGAAATCAGTTTTGAAAAGGCTTTCCTAAATCTTAGGAATTTCCTTATTTTTAGGAATAAATCATTATAAAAGATTGATTAGGGTTTTCTTTAGCCTATATAAACGTCATTTTTTGTACAAGAATTCAAATTGGAATTTTTATGAAATTGGTGAGGTTATTCACTTTATTGGTTCTTCATTGAACTTGAAACTTATCAAGGTTATTCCTTGTGGCGTTCATTTGACTTATCACTCTCAATCTCTTCTTTTCTAGAGTGTGGCATCAATATCCTTCTTTTATAACTTTCGTTTGTGTTTCTCTAAACATTGGTCAATGTTTTTCTTGAAAACAAAATTAATTCAGTTTTCCTGAAAATTCCTTTTAGCAACTTGTTTGTGGGTTCCTAGATCTCAATTTAAGGGGTTCATATCATATCATCCATAGATTATTTCCTTTTATGTCCTTTCATTCTCCATTCATTTTTTGCCAATTTCTCTTTGTTTCCTTATTTGCGTTTATTTTCGTATTATCTTATTTCCTTTTGTGATCATTTTCTACCTTAATTCTTCTTTTTTATTTTTTATTTATTTCCTTTTATCTTCTTTCTTCTACAATCATTTTTTGTTTTAATTTTGTTTTCTTTATTCTAGCTTAAGACTCTTTTCTTTCTTTCTTTTTATATATGTGTACTTGTTGATTTTAGATCATAACTCAAACAAGAAATCTCATGATTTCATAAGCATACAAGATCTTACGCATGTCACTAAGAAGGGTATAATGAGATACTAACTTGAAACGCGGTGGAATAACTGCTTGTATGCTTGATGTTTTGCCTCACTTGTGGAGATCCACTAGGGCTTCTCCTTCTTCTCCAACTCCTTGTGGTTGGAATGGATGGAGTAGACCGATCTAATCGCAATGCACTAAGGTCAAAAGAGTTGCTAACTTGTGAAAGTAGCAATCCGTATGGTTCACCCACAATGCTCTTAATAAGCTTAATGACTATTTTATGAGAGAGTGCTTCAATGCATGAAGACTTAAAAGAAGGGATTGTTTTCAGCTTAAAGATGGGGAGAAGAGTGTAGTATTTGGCCAAAGAAAAAAACTCCCTCAATGGAACTATGAAATTTCCTTTTATAGGCCACCAAAAGGTGCCTTTGAAGAGTTATGACTCCTCCAAGAGTTGTCTCTTCGTAAAACATCATAACTCTTGGCCAAGGGACACATCCTTTGGGCAAAGAGTCATGTACCTTCACGTAAAATCATGATGGTACACTCGTGACCATTCATTCTCATACATGAATCCCTTTTTGGCCAAATGGTCACAACCATTGGCCAAAACAACACATCATTTCATCCAAAGTACACATACCTTGGTTAAAGGATGTCATGTATGTTCATTCTAAGGCAAGATACATGATGAATCTTCCCCATTGGCCAAATTCAACCTCTTGGCTGAATTCATCCTTTCTTGGCCGAATTCATGTATCCATGTGGAGACAATGAAATTGCACTCTAAGTGCATGCATGGGAAGTTGATTATGGCATGCTACAACTTATGGTATACCCTAGTGTCCATTGTGCACTCAGGCATGCTAGATTCCTTCTTCTAGCACCACAAATTTCTCCCATTAAGCTTTGGGTTTCAACTCCAACTCATGCTCTAAAATTGGCTCTCCTAACTTAACTAATGTGAACATATTTATAGCTAGCTTCAATTCCCAATAACCAAAGTTGAGCTGGGGTAATCTCAATTGAGTCCAATTGAGCTTATCCCCAACTTTCTAGCCATTAACTAGTTTTAACAAGGTCCCACGAGCTCACCTAAAGCTAACTTTAGACAATTGAGCTAAAGGAAAATCATGTCAACCCACTTATAGCTTACATGAGCTTCATTGAACTCCCTTGAGTTGAGGGTTAGCTCCTTACATGAAATCCAAGCACTTTCAAATATATCTTGGTGAGTTAAATGGAATTTGTAGCACTTATGAGATAAATTTCCAACAAGCTCCCACTCACACAAATATATGTTTTAAAAAATATGCTCCCACTCAAACATAACATTCTCAACAAGTGAACATACAAAGCTGAAAACAAATAATAGTTGAAGCACATAATTTTGACTTGTGGGTGCGACCTTAGGCTTGTAAACAAAATCTCTTTACATTGTGGTTGTTAGACCCACAATGAAAGATTGTCACTCTCCTCACGTTTGAACAAATCAAATTATGCCTCTCAAACCCCAAGAGATTTTGATACACATGTTTAATCACATTCTGTCTCCTTTGTGAGTTTAACTCATAAAACCCATGACTGTATTAAACCTAAAGAGCACTTGGTTTCTTTCTCACATCACATTCAATCTTTTATATTGTACAAGACAATATGTGGCGCCAAGATTGAATAATGTGGTTGTGTATCATTTATAGTGTGTAACATTTCCTATCATAGTTATGCAACTCATGCAATTATACTTATGCAGGTAACTTATGTATTCATATCTTTCCTTTAGCTTTGAACTACTAGAAAATTTAAGAAAATATGATTATATAAAAGGAGGATACTCTGGTCCCATTTCTCTCGAGACCTTCGAGAATCAATGATACGGCAATAACCTAGAATCAGTGTCTAAATCTTCTCCGTTTCAATAATTGCTCCCAAACCTAAATTCAATCAATCTAACAAGACTCTTCACCCCCAAAACAGCAAGGAATTGGTAACAAAGAGTACAAAGATTGCAAGAATTGAATTAACGCCACAAGTTAG
>JANZXP010000002.1:23115666-23133380 GCA_027576715.1 Erythroxylum flavicans
ACCTTTATATATATTTTTCATATCGGGCTTCCCCATCACAAGCTTGATATGAGAGTCCATACTGATCAAGATCTATTTTCCACACGAACTTCGACCTATTAATTTAGATCATTTATTGGGTTACTTTATTATCTTTATTGGATCAAATTACGTAACTTAATCAATAAATTATTGTAAAACAAAAATTACAATTAATTATTGTCCAATTTTATGAGAAAAATCAAAAATATCCAACATAAAATTGAATCAAGAAATTGTAAATTTTTATTTTTTTACAGTTAGTTTTCCTATATAAGTATCGCAAGTGAAGTAGGGTGAATAAAGATTCATAAATTTAGGTTAAATAAACGGTGGTTTATGGAATAACTCAAATAGCTTCTACTAGCTATGAGTTGACATATAAATACATCTACTTGTAAAGGGGAAATATTAAAAATTCAAAAGTGGTTCACTCGACGTAAAAAGATATGAAAATGAAGAGAGTTATATACAAAAATATAGCTCATAATTTATTGTCTTTAAAGTCTTAAGTTGAGATATGATACCCTAATTATATAAGGTTTCAATTACCCTATTTATATGTTTCATCAGAAGACTTTTAAGAATTTTTTTTTTGGGTGTGTTTCCCTCGTCTTTATAATGGTTCAATTTAAAATTCGCAATCCTGAGAATTTCCAAAATTTACAGGCACGACGCCATCTTATCAAACAAAATTAATCATTTCCCTTGCACGATGTATATTTATATGTTGTTACGCATCGTAATCAAAGGCCAGGAAAATAGCCGCGAATTGCTGCCTGGCATGGCATGGCCCCACTTTGGACAAAAAAGATCCTTATCTGCTAAAACACTCAAATCTTCATTTTCCTATTACTGAACTGTAAACTCAACTCTAGATTTTTTATGTTTATATAGTAGGGTCCATAATCCACCATGTATACAAGTGTTCAAAATCAGAGTCGTCAACTAGAGTAGATTAGATTAAAGAACAGAGCACAGCAAAGCATACAGATAGATATGTCGTCGTCGGGTACTTTCAGGGGGATCTGCATGCTGCACTCTGTGATAGCCATAACAAGCGGGACTCTGATGATGTTCCACGTGAAAGAGATCTATACCTTTACACACGGGCCCAGCGCTGCAGCAAAGCTCATGGGGTCCACGCCTCACGATCAGCTGCTTATCCAGACCTCCGATTCCTTCTCCGGTTTGCTGCTCTTCACCATCGGCTTCTTGCTTTCAATGGTGGCCTTCGTTAGGGATCGAGATTTCCAGTCTTTCTTCGCCAAAGGCTGTACGCTGCTCCACGTGTTCGTTGCTCTTTGGAGAGTTTATTTCGAGAGGAGAGTCGAGGTGTTGGCTTGGGATTGGCTCAGGCAGACTATTGGAGACGTCTTGTTGGCCTTCTCTTGGGTTTTCTTTCTTATTTTTACCTGGAGAGAGAAGTACGACTGACACTAGTTTCTTTGTTTGTTTTTGTTATTTTTTTAATTATTCTTTTTGTTGATGTTACTGCTGAAGAAGCAAAGTTTTCTATTAATTAAGAAAAAAAGTGGTACGGAATTTTGAGGAGATTTAGTGCACCGAGCAGGGATGAACTTGGTTTTAAGAGGTAAGGCAATGCATTTTGATCGTATAATGCTTATCCATCGGAAATATATGGATGCCAAAAATTGTGGTAAAGAATATTTTTTAGGAGAATCATCTTCAAGATGGCTTGTTTGTGGAGATAGCTACTTCGTTAACATTTGGTTGGCAACTTGGCATAAAAATAACCAACCCAAATTCCTTAATTCTCTTTTCCTCAGTCATAGATTTGCTTTTAAATCTTTAAAGTGAAACCGGATGCTGCTCGACCCTGTTCATTGAAGTTTTAGGCAAAACAATTACAAATAGATCCAATTGTGTACGAGGGTTATCTCCTAATTCCTAACAACTTTTACTTCGTTAGCAAACAAGCATTACACAATCCATAGCAAATAAAATCGGAAAGGTAATGTGATATAATGTTTCCTGTACTATCTACCGCATCAATCAATCTGGATGTTTTTCACGTTTAAGGTGCCCTCATAAAAGCTTCAAATCAAGCACTGCAAATGTAATTTAAATTACAGCCGAAAACTCACCACCAACAAGGTGTGCTCAAAATATCAAATAAATGGAAAGCCAAAAATATGGAAAAAGGACAAGAGGAAACCAAAATAGAACAAAAAGGGAAATATAGAAGTTTTTTAAGCAAAACGGATGAGCACCGTAATTTAGTAACGAACAACGTCCTGTAGGCAATCGTAGAAATGAGCAATGTTAATCTTCTGTCTACCAGAGTAAATTGCATCCGAAGCTCCACCTTGTTCTCCTTGGGCTGCCATCTCTATCAACATATAGAGCTTTTTGATAGGCATCTGTTGGAGAGAGGACAAAAACAATCCCACGTTACCCTCCAGTTTACAAGTCTCAACAAGTCATTGCCAATTTAATTAGTTAAACCTCCCAAGTAATCGAAGACGAATAGTATTTGCAAATGTAACTTGGTGAAGCATTCACGAAAAACTTACATCATTTAGGGCTTCTGCAGCAGCATCAACATCTTCCTCAGCAAAAACATTCAACTGTTGCAGTACCTGCAGGAAAGGGAAGGAAACTAAGGTTGCTAAACAATTTTCTTCTAAGAAATGAGGATAGCAGGGGCGCTTCATAATCTGTCTGTAATTCTAAGAAGGGAACGGGAACAGAGGGAGAGAAAATAAGACGAACAGAAACAAAGAAACATTCCCTAACTAATGACAATCACTTCACATCCCAAATGATGGCATATTAACTCTATCTAAACCTGTACATTCTACCAAAACCAGCAACTATCAAATACTTCATGAAAATAATCAAAATAAACGTGTATTAGTACTACCCAGTAATATCACCCAATCCTTGTCATCCAAAGAAAAAAGACCATACAGAAAAATCTCAATCAAGTGAGAGATCACGGTCTTGTACCTTGTAAAATCAAGAAAGAAACTGAAAGTGACGATTATTATATCCATTGACCTTCTAGCAATAACATTACGGTTATAAACTACTAATAAAGAGATGAAAAAGAAGCCCTGTCATGGATGAACTTAGATTAGACATTAAACTACAAGCTCATATAAATTCCATATGTTTTCCTCTATAGAATGATAACAAAGGATCGAAGACTTTTGAATGTGAAGGATACACGATGGATGGTTTACCTTCTTTGCATCTACTGTCTTCAAAGTGGGAACACGGTAAGTGACAGAGAAGGTATCGCAAAAGCCGATTGAATCTAGGAAACCCACTTCACTTGTTGTCCCTATCACCAGAAGCTTCTTTCCCTGAAAGTACACTCAAAATGTGAGACAACTTTCAGCTTGGCAAGATCAGAAATGCTTAAAAAAGGTGAGAGGGGCTTCATGTACCATTTTGATTTTCTTTATATGAAGAAGTTGCTTATTGAATCATTTGTATTGAAAGAAAAAAGAGAATGAAATGATGACACAGAAGAAGTGAACGTTACAACTCTCAAAAACAAAATGTTCAATAACCTTTGGGGGAAGACGTTTGAGGAGGACCAACAATGTCTGAGAAATTATATTAGAAAAACGAGGTCCAATGGCAACGTACTCCAATAATCTGCCATAGTAAATCAAGTATTGAACAGTAAGAGGTACAAGTATTCATTAAATACACAGGATGCCTCAAGGGATTCAGTAGTAGATACCTCTCAATGTCATCAAGAATTACAATGCTCAATGGTGACTTGTAGGCATCTTCGAAAACCTACAAAATCCACCAGATTAGATACGTTTGTATAACTCATTACAGTTGACAGAATGAACCCAAATTTACCAGCCACATCTGAAACAGAACTGATAAATCTACACTGAACGCAATTTCCAATAAAAAGTTATTCATTGCAAATATAAACACAGGTTCAGAGCAAAATGAAAATTTACAAGGATGGGAAAAACTGAATAAGAATTATACCGTCCCGAAGCTTTTTACCCAGAATTGATGGAATTTATAGACTCAAATGACAAACCTTAACAATCTGTGCACACTTAGTGCTCTCGTGAAGACCAATCATTGTTTCAGCTGAAACCTGCCAATTTAAGAAGTCAGAAAATATGAAGTCAGGTAGTAGAGTTTCTCGAGAGTGAGCATGAAATATCAAATAACAATGGAAGTCGAGCTTACTATCTTGACATATGGAAAATCACTGTCAATACCAACGGTGGCTGCTAGTGCCGATTTACCACTATCAAACACAATAATTCAGTTGTATCAAATTTGCCAAACCAAAGTGCAAAATGAACTGGTAATAACATAAAGACAAACTTTACCTTCCACTTGAACCCTCCAGTAGGCAAGTAACAAGTGGACTACCTTTGCTGACTTTAACTTGCTCCACCAATAGCATAGCTCTCTGATAGATATGCTTATGCCGATCCCCACAGTCCACCATGCCATTCAATCTATATATCATGTTGCAAGGCATGACTTTAACATCAAGAAATTCGTAGGTTTAATATATCACCTATCCCAAATTTTAGCTTCTATGGAAATTTTCCATAGAATGCCATGCAAAACTCTGCATACACATGACTTGAAGTTCTGAATTATTCAATATTAGAGAGGTGGTCATTACTGTGTTATAAACTCTATAGTGGAATAGTTTCTGCATCCTATTTTGGAATATTAATATTAGCTTGTGTTGCCCTATTATTATAAATAGATGGACGCAAACCTACTTCATGGATTTTATTGTATATTATTTCTCTTTTCAACGCATAGAAACCTTGAATTGAACAAATGATGACTTGAACAAACCCAAAGCAATAAGAACTATTCAAGTATACCTGCATCGTGCAAGGTCATCAGTGGAAGCTCCAAATGCAGGAGGAACTTCATGAAGTGCATGCAGAAAGTCATCCATAGTAACTTTAATACTCTCTTCATCCACTGGCTTTGTGAGGTCATCCAGACTCAGTTGTCTATTTAAAGCAAATGATACTGCACTCTTTACAACACCTTCAAGTTCTGCCCCACTATAGTTTTTTGTACGAGCAGCTGTAAACAAACAAAAGAAGTTTATGAACCAAAACCTTGCAGTATCTAAATACTCTAAACATGTTCAATTTATGATGAACATCTGAACGTTTATGATCCATAGGATACATACCAAGCTCTTGAAGGTTGACATCAGGAGCAAGAAAAGAATTCTCTTTCATTTTGTTTGTATGAATTTGAAGAATCTGTAACCGGCCATTTTCATCTGGGAGGCTTATCTCAACTTGAACCTCCAATCGTCCTGGTCTACAAATGAAAAGAAATTACAAATTCAAGAACACTAAGTTAAAGACTACTACGAACACAAATGTGCGTAGACACACAGATAGATCTTTTTGGGCAGATCAGTTGTCTTGAGCCCCATATGCAATATCGTGTAGCTCTAAGGGTCCTGCAAAGGATCTTGGATACAGTTCCTCATAAAATCCAACACAATAATAATAGCTCTATACATGCTTTTACCATTTGTCTTCCAAACACATGTACTAATATTGCCAGCACTGATACTTATACTTTTGTGACAAAAGGAATCAGGGCAACATAGAACTAAGAGATTATGAGAAAAAGTAATTACCTCAAAAGTGCTTCATCAAGCAAATCCTTTCTGTTGGTCATCCCAATGAGTAAGACATTATTTAGTGACTCTACACCATCTATCTGAAAGCAAATATTCTTAGCCACACTGCTTGGATTGGTAAATCACATGCATGGAGCAAAGAAATAGTCAAAATTACAAGTCCCATAATCACTTCAAATTCATCACTGACCTTTGTAAGTAGTTGGTTTACAATGCTATCATGAACTCCAGTACCATCTCTAGTTGAGCCTCTTGACTGGAAAAACAAAAAACAGAAGCTTGCATTAACCTTCTCATCAGGATTAAAAACAATTCCAAAGCATTAAGAACATCTGATATAGGGAAACAGAAGCACACAAATTTCAGCTCCGCTGCAATTACTAGTATTTACATTTAAGAATGTGCAATTGTCTCCTACAATCAAGAATTCATTGCAACTCCTACAAGGTTATTTCTAAAGGAAACCATATAGTGTAAGTCAACAAGCCAGGAGTCATGGCCTTTCTGAAATAAAGTAAATTAATAGCCAATAACAAGAGGACCATGTCTGCAAAAATACTCCGTAATCAATAAACAGATTAGGAATATCCTAACATAGGTCATAATCCCATATAATGGGTTGGACATGGATAGCAATATTCATATTAGTAAAATTACATAGGGGCAATTGAGAACTCTAAAAGGCCATAATGAAATCAACATAACCATAGAAAATCCTTACTCAATCTCCGGCACATAATTGAGATATCAACTGGAGCCCAAAGAGAGGGAAAAAAAAAACACTAAATGTACTAGGGTTAATTTTATCTGAATTATTTTGTAATTTTGGCAGAACTAACAACTGTTATATAGAATATTCTGCCAGATATATCATTCGACAGCTTCCCATATCTCGTACATTTAGTCCAAAAGAAGTGCCAATAAAAAAATAAAAATTGAATATCACGTATGGAGAGCAACTAGGTTTATTATGAAAAACATCAATATAACACTTGGTCTATCATGACGACCAATGGATGATAACAAGAGCAGAAGAATCTCTCACCTTACAGATAGCATCAATCTCATCAAAAATGATAACGTGCAGTTCACTTTGGTCCCCTGAAAAAGGAAACAGATATGGTGGCATCAGTGTCAGAGGACTACCCAAACTTGTATTTGGCTAAAAAAGTTAATCTTACCATTAAGCCTTTGATCGTTTTCAGCATCAGCAAACAAGTCTCTTACATTCTTTTCAGTTTCACCAACAAATTTGCTAAGGACTTCAGGTCCATTGACTATCTGTTGCATTATCAAAGAAACAGTCATTAAGTAGGAACTGCTCAAGAATCAATCATCAGCAATGTCCCATCCCAGGAATCACTTGTACAATTCAATCATTTTGAATCAGAAAGCTATAAGTTGCCAGTAAAGCAGTACATGAAGGTATACACAAACATATTAATCAAATTTACTGAAACGACCCCAAAGGCAGCAGGAGGAACAGAAACATACAGAGCGACAACAATCCAATTTTAATAGATATTCTAAAAAATGATAAACGAAGTTGAAGTTTTAATGGTTAAATCATTTGAGGCAATATTTGATTAATAAGAAACTCATAGGCACATTATTACTGAATATAATGAGATTGTTATCTTGAAAAGATAAACAACATACTAAATGCATCATAATCCATGCCTAATCGCATGCAGCATTTGAAATCTCATTGCAACTAGTGAGAAACAGGACAAACCATCAAGCAGAAAGTTAGAACCATTTCAGTGCACCAATGATACATCTGATCAGGCATCCAGGAGGATGATAAATATCTAACTAGTCCAATATACTATAAAACCAAAAGCAACAGCATTCATTGAACTTCCATTACATCCCATCTCCAAAATCTACGTCAAAAGATAAAGCAAATTCCAAAATTCAAAGCATGCTAGCACAAAAGTACATATATAAACAAGCACACACAATTCTGTTAAACATATGCATTTACACACAATCAAAAAGATGTGCACATGTAAGTAAAAGAACAGATTTACATGTGAGCGCACACACACACACACACAAACAGACACAAAAGTTAAAGTTAGTCCATACCTTTGGTTCCTTCCCATTAAGCATTTTTCCAATTTGGCGAGCCATGAGAGTTTTTCCAGTTCCAGGAGGTCCATAAAGCAGCATACCTTTTACGTGCTTGATCCCCAATCTATGTCAACAAGTACTCCATTATCAAGAACAAAGGATACGAAGATAACATGAACTAGATTTGCATTAACTCAGACGGTAGACCATTACTTGCTTGTCACATGAGGTGGAAAAACACGAGAGGCAAAAGCTCTTCGAAATATATCAGCAAATTCTGCACTTAGACCACCTATGCCAAGTGACTGGAGATTAAACTCTTTGTGCCTAAAGATGTTACTACTGGCAGCTTCACGCTGATTAACAATCTGCAAAACTCAGGGAGTAAGTAATAAGTTGTGATCTTGTGATGCCAAAATTTATAGGAGGAAAAAAAAAAAAAAAAAAAAAGGAAGACAAATCACTCAATCACAAGGTTTAATATGGTGGAATGAAGGGTGGGAGTCAATGTGATACAAAGGACAGCAAGGACTTATATGTAATCAACCTTTCAAAGCAAGGCTGACTCTACAAAATTTGAGCTTTCAACTAGAATGCGTGATGCCTTCTTGTAAGAGTAATTCTTAGACCTTAGGAGTAATTCCTGGTTTCCTAATTCTAGGATCGAACTCATTGTTTTCCTTTTCTAAAACCCCAACTATTCTAACCAAAAGTTCCAACAATGATAATTTGAATTTTCAGCAGCTTTTACCAAAGCTTTAGATCTGAACTTAAACTTCAAGCAAACCTAGAAAAGATTAAGCAGTGCAAATTTTCTAGTTTAGCAACTTTGAACAACTAGTTGACATCCCTCCCATCTTCTAGCTACCTCAATAAACACCAAAAATAGAAAACCACCAGCTTTGATAATACCAAAATTAAAACAGACCTTTATGCCACTCGCATTTGATGCTTCAAAGACAATGTATGTATCATTTGAAAAAATCCCTCTTTCAATATCGTTAGATTTTTCTCTCCCCTCCACAGCAGCTTGATTGACGGTGAAAATGTAATTATTTCCAAGATACTCAAATGATACTCTTTGCCCTGCGGTCATAACCTGACACATAAGAAACACAAATTGCATAACTAAATCAATCCCATAACCTTCCAGTTGAGATGTATCTGTTAAGCGGTGAGTAATTTATAACTCACTCTACCTGGTTAACATATCTCTTCCTAAGTTGATCTGCCAACTTAACGGCATCAATCTACAAAATAACATCAAGATATCTTTTAACCCCCAACTATCGTTAAAACTAAAGAAAATTCAGAACAAAACCCGAAAAAACATAGAACCTGCTCATTTTTCGTTCCTTTTTTAACAAATTCCAACTCCAGAGTGAGCAGGGCGAGGTTGAAATCCTCGGGAGGGATAAACCTAAACAATTCCGAAGAAAAACAACAAAACTCAGCTCGTGATCCGAACACACAAAGGGAACTAAGAAGGACGGAAGGTGTAAAATTTCGACCTGCTCGTAGACACGGTATCACCGGTAGAAACCCTCGCGTAGCGGCGTTGAATAGCGTTGAGAGCTAAATGACCGGTGCGAATGCTCTCGTGAGGAGTAAGTTTCCGTTAAGGTCACAATAACAGAGCACACGCATTTCAATTAAATCAATTCAAAATCAGGCAGAAAGATAATTGGAGAACAAACTAAATAAAAAGAGTAGAACTAGAAATAAGAAAGGATATGAGAGAGAGAGAACGAAGGAGTCCGCGATCAAGACCATGAAGAATTTTGTTCCGGGGACGGCGAAGTTGTGGAGGTCGGACGGAGAGCAGTAAGCGAGGTTGGAGTAGACGAGATCCGACGACGGCGTGTTGGTAACGATCATAGTCGAGGCCGCAGATGACTGGAACCCGAACCGCCCCGCCATTTCCTCTTGCTTCTCTTTTCACAATCTGCTTGGTTCCCCTTTACTTTTGCTTCGAATTAGAAGAACGAAAATTTTGTTTACTTTGGATGCAAGGAAATGAGATCGTTGGCAGTTGGGATCGGGTCTTAGTTGCGTTGCGTCGTCAAACCGGCGTGTCGTTTCTTCCATTTCTAATATATATAAATAATAATAATATTTATATTATTATTATTGTTATCATTATGATTCAGCAAAAGACGACAGAAAAGGAAAACCCTGAGCTTCCAAGTTCTGTACTGAAAACCCTAATGCCCTGAGGTGGCTGAACTAGCAGCTATGGCGCAGAGACGATGTCTCCACAACCTAACTCGTTGCGCTGTATCTCTTTTCTCATCGGACTCGGCTTCTCTTCATCATTCTCTCAAAGCTATGCCTCCTCTCTCAAACCTCGCCCCCCTCAGGTCTTTGTTCAGCTATAAAAGCTCTTCTGTCTTCGCTGATGTGGCCCGGTTCACTCCGTGTACCCACCGTCATTTATCATCGAAATCAGGCGACAATGATGAAAATGAGGACATCGAACTGCTGAGTAGCGATGGAGAAGAAGGGGAGGGGGAGGAGAGGGAGTACTCGGCGGAGGAGGCGGAGGCGGAGGCCGCTGCTATTGGGTACAAAGTGGTGGGTCCGCTCAAGAAGCCTGATCAACCGTTTAAACGATATGAGCCAGTTTTCGCGGTGGTTCAGGTTCATCTTTTTATCTAAAACCTTGAACTTGTGGTTTGTTTTCAGTATTGGTACGAAGATTTGGGGTTGATGAGAGGGTTTTATGGTGTCTTTGGGTAGATTGGATCCCACCAGTTCAAGGTCAGCAACGGAGATTGTATTTTCACCGAGAGGTTGAAATTCTGCGATATAAATGACAAGGTAAGTTGCTTTCGATTTACAGACGGTGCTAGAGATTAAAAAAGGAAATGTTGTGGCAGGGAAACAGACGCTGGTAATCCTTAAACTAGCAGTTACTCTGTTCATGGGTATTTAGCCACTCATAACTATCGAGTTTGCTTGTAATCAGTATCCGTGTTGTTATGTAGCCTATTCTAAAAATTTATAGAATGGTATGCCGATTTTTCTTTCAGATGCTTGACGTAAGATAGAGTTCATTTTGTTTTATGGTCTCTGGCAATGAACTAACTTTGCTATTATGTGATCATAATAGAGAGAGGCATCATCTATTTTCTAGCTTACAATTGTAAGTGGAATCTACTGAAAGAAAAAATTTGCTTTCAGATGCTTGACGTAAGATAGAGTTCATTTTGTTTTATTGTCTCTGGCAATGAACTAACTTTGCTATTATGTGATCATAATAGAGAGAGGCATCATCTATTTTCTAGCTTTCAATTGTAAGTGGAATCTACTGTAGAAAAAATTTGCTGATTGATATTTTCCTCTCAGGAGGTACTAAAATGCATACTTGTTTGTCTGTTTATATCCTTGTCCAAGTTTTAGTTGTAAATGCTTTTATTTTGGAGAGTATGCTGTGATGGCTAGTTCCAGGTTCTATTGGTTTGAAACAATCAAATAACTAATCCAAACAATGGAACTGCCAATTTTGCAGTTTAAGTAAAAATCTCGAACTTGATCTCCTTGTATATTTCTACTGGGGCTGCTTGACTGGAATTGGCTATTGGTAAACAAATTGATATCTTCCATTACAATATCTTATGATCAGAAGCATAGGGACAATTTAGTTAAACAATGGATTGATGTGTGGTTCCGTTGATTGATAATTGAAACTTTCGACTTTTAAAATTTCACTGGTGAATTCTATAGGTAATGGGTCATTTCTGTATCTCTTGCAGTTGATTTTGAATAAAGTTCTCTTGCTAGGATCAGCTACACAAACAATTGTTGGTAGGCCTACAGTGCCAGATGCCGTTGTTCATGCTGTTGTTGAGGAGCATGTAAGAGTTCATCTATTCTCTCTCTCTCTCCCCCCCTCTCCCTCTCTCTCTCTCATACTGGTCTCATTTATATGAATAAACTAGCATAAGCCTATGATGAATGCAAAACTGCTTATTGCAATATTCTTAAATTGTAAATTAACTTCCACATTGTTTTCTTATCTCCAATTATTAATTTTCCTTGGAGTGCTACACTTTAGTAAGCTGAATTTCAAAATTTTCAAATTTGTGTTTTCATGAAGCTGAACGAATGCATTTGGGTGAATAAAAGATTATGTTGGAAAACTTTCCAGGTGTAAACTGTTACTCCTATAAGTGAAATTATGGTAGAAACAATGCAAATGGAAAGGGATGGGGCTCAACTCGAGATGAGAAAGAACTCATGTCATTCCTTGGGAAACTCTGGACCTATGTTCAATCTTGTCAGCTTTATTGCCATGTTCAAGCTTTTCTTTCCAACACCGCCTCTTCTCCTTTCGTAATTGACTCAGAATTGAGAAGCATTTTCAAATTGCTCATTGGTGAAGTCTAGCCTTGTATACCATGTAAAGCTTAAACCAAGAAGCTTTTAGATGGGAAAAAAAACAACACTAAATCAAACTCATTATTTAACTGAATTATAAGAACTTGACCCAGTTTAGTTCTTTCAGTAATCTCAAACTATGAGGAGTACCAAATATGTCCAAGTGCTCCAGCTCACCTGAACAACAATGCTTTGAGTATCCTAAGCACTAATTTGACATGATCCATAGCAGGTATGCTTCAATTCTGCATAGTGATGGAATTGAGGCTATCTAGGATTTGATCTGCACTTTTATCAACCGTTACTTGTGGAACAAGTATTTTTGATGACAGTGGCTGTGTTTGTAAGTTTCTTCAAAATCGTTCCACTCCCTTTTCTTTTTGTGATCTGATCCCTCTATCCTTATAGTTAGACAAGGCTGTAATTTCAGCTCTATTATGTGGATTAAGACGATGCTTCATTTGGAAAGTGGGTAGGGAATTGGATTTTACGCAGCGTGATATGTAGGGAATTGGATTTTATGTAGCGTGATATTTCTTCTGCCAACCTGAGGTTGTATCCTACATTCTTATAGATCATTTTATTTGGATAATTGTGTACTAAAGTATATACAAGGCAATTGTGGGTTTTGCTTTTTCTTTCTCCACTAACAGACCTTTGCAAAACAGGAAAGATTGATCTTGATTTTTGCAATTTTGCTCAGGCATTAGATGCAAAGGTGATTATCTTTAAAAAGAAGCGGAGGAAGAACTATCGGAGAACCAAAGGCCATCGACAGGTGTGTCAGAGAACATTTTGCTGAAAAGTTCTTGATTTCTATCCATGAATATATTTTCTCACTCTTCTTGCACCATGAATCTCCCATTTTGCAGGAACTGACTCAATTGAGAATTACCGACATTCAAGGAATTCAAAAGCCTGAAATTAAGGCATATTCTAAGCCAAAAACAAGGACTATTAACAAGCCAGAAAAAGTTGTAGTAGCTGCTTAGGAGGGATTTCCATGAACGAGATGCCAAAAATTGTGACAAGGCTCGTCAGGGAACTTTGGGTTACAACTTTCACACTTTTACATGTATGACGAAGTTCATTCTCAATCCAATGTACATTTCAAATGAGGCCAGTAGCGTTTTCATTAAGTTTGATGCTTTGTTGTAGGATTGGTACTCTGGGATTGATCCGCCAGCACCGGTAATTATTGTCTTCATATTTATTTTTGCTGGATTTGTGTGTAGGCTTCTTACACTTGAGTAAAAGCTATTACTTCTGCAGAGTAAGTTTTGGAGATTGAATAAATGATTCCCTTTCACGGATCACTGGACATTATTTTGTTGATGAAATGTTATGACATTGGCATCAGTTTTGTTGTGAAGAAATGTTTTCTCCTAGACAACCTAAACCACTAGGAGAAACCCAAAAAGGAACATTGTTAAGGTAATAGCTTTATTTATTAGTACGGAACAGATTGTGACTTGGAGCAGGTGAAGGGGTAAAAGAGATTATGGATCAGGAACAAACTAAGGTAAATAAATTTTAGAGTTCTTAATTGTGTTGATTTGAATAGCGTAATTGTAATTGGATTGGTTGAAGAGTATCCGTTCAAATCAAGGGATTGATGAGGAGCATGCACAAATTGAGTGCTTCATGTTTTGGTTGGATGGGAATCCCCAGCTTGCGCAATAAAAGATTTCTGCACGGTTAGCTCTGGATTACGGCCTCGGTTTCATTGCAACAGGTTCCAGCAGCAATTTAACGTGCTTTTTAGAGTGCCGATAATGTTATATCAAAATAAGATTCCTAACGTTTAGCTTCAAAAGATATTTAAAACATGTATAATATTTATTTGTTCCTGGCCCAATTCAAATATTCTTAATTTTTTCAAGTTGAAAATACTGAACTAAAATCTTAAATTTCTAGGCGAACTGATTTATATTTAACTTATAATTATGTCAAATGTATAACCTGACAGACACAAATAGGATATTTATAATCTTAAATGCCTCAATTAGCATTTAAAGGAAATTTTCATTTATCAAATAACTGAATTTATATTCTTTTTTTAACAATAAAGAACTTGACTACAAATCCATGTATATCAAAGGCAGAAAGAATTGAAACAAAGATTTTTTTCTGTTAAAAAAAGCAGTTTTTTCATACAAATAAAATAAAGTTTACCAGCATCGTTATGATGTTTTCTTTCGTCGTCTGGAATAAAGAAAAACGAACGGGAGTGGAAGAAAAGGGCCACAGGCGGCTGCTGAAAGTTGAAGTTTCATAAAGAATTACCAATTGAAATGGCATACGCATATTATATGAATGAATACCTGGTTCCATGAAAGTAAAGTGGACCTAAGTGGACTCACTTTCTTTGCCACTTTTCGGATCATCCTTCCACTACATAAATATACTTGGCATCTTGAGAAGCACTTTCCTTTCAAATATGATTACGCTAATAGATTCCGTAGTCAAAATAGTTTCTCCACTCCAATTAAATCTTTATTTGCATGTGTTTAAGTCTGAGTTATTTGGAACAATCTTTCTACTAATTAGAAGTAAAAATAAACATGGTTGTTATTATTTGCATGTGCTTGTGTAGTTGCTTAAAGAACATTTTGGCTGGATAAGCTTTATTTCACGTAATTAGGGGTTGTTTCTATATAATGAATTGATCACACAATGGACTGCCAGGTCCAAGCATGTAGTGATGCGCGCTGGCTCTCGCTCACCACCACCATGTTTGTTAGTTGAGCTACAGTATGCAGCAGCCAAAGCATTTTTTATCCTTTTAATAGTTTCATATTAGAATTGGCACTTTTTCAAATTTCACGTAACGACCCACTACTTGTGATTTAGGTTCACAGCAATTGGTATCTTTCTTTTTCCCCTTTATATGCATTAAACAAAGGTGTAGTGCTTAAAAATAGACTGATATTTTATTTCCCTCTCTCTCCACTTGCAGTTCATAGTGGAGGTATACTAACGTTAACCTAACTCTAACAAACCAGTACTGTCATCCATACTTATTGCTTTCACTATTTATGGCATATAATCAATCATCATTTCCTTTTATTTATTCCTCTTTCTTGTTTCTTCTCCTTATCCTTTTTAAATTCTTCCCATTAACTAACCTACATCGCCATACACCTTGCTGAATCATAATTCACGCAAACATAGAAAGTATATTTATCTCGACAGTCCAGACCCAGGGCCCACGCTCATAAAAGCATTCCAAGACCTCATTTCTATGAATGCACAGTATCCTTGATCCTCTGCTCTTAAGAAGCCTAATTAATGGCAATGTTAAGAGAAGTGAAAGAGGCTATTGTTTCTTCAGCTTCTAAAATTTAACGTCAATATTTTTATGATGATGTATTTATAAATTTTTTTCAAGTATTTGACTGCATTTTTTATCCTCTGACTTTCTTATTTCCATCAGTATATAAATCTAAGATACTTCAATTCAAGAATTAGCAGCAAAAGATTTTTGTAGTTTTGATTTCCGATTGATAATATAAAGGTAAAGTTTCTTATTTTTCTATGTATTTTTCAGTTACTAAATACTTGAATATATTAAGTACACAATCTCTCTATTAATAAGGAGTAAGGCTGTGTACTATTAGACCTCTTCAAATTTTACGTATCAGCAAAATTTATACTGGATGTTATATTGTTGTTGTATACAATGTTTGACAATGTTTATGTGGACATGATATTCTTAATCTCAGGTTGTATATTTTAACTCTTGATATTTTTCTAATAAATAGGTATTAATATTTTCTTATTTTAATTTGGTAATATATTCATGTTATTATTACATTTATTTAAATTATAACTTAAATTAAATTATGAATTACAGTTTATATATATTATAAGTGTTTTATATGATATTTTTTTGGACAAATTATCATCTCGATTGATGATGACAATAACGTAGAGTATAAATGATTTCAGGTAAATAACTTAGAATAATTAGTAGCACATATACCCAAAACTTCACTTACAACTATACCTTATGAATTTCGTACCAGACATAGTTTCTAATAGATTAAATAATGGGAACATAGTTCTCCTAAAGTTAATATGGGTTTTCTTTAATTCAGATGTACCAAATATTTTGATGGTGTAAGAGGTAAAATATACAAAAGGTGTTTTCTTTTTCTATTTACAAGATAATCTAATGCTTAACTGGTGTAATGAGAACATAATCATTTATCAATTGGTAATATAAATATAATGTTTCTTGAAGAAGAATCCAACAAAATGAGAGTGAAAGAGTGATAAATAGGCTGAAACAACCATGTTTGAGAAAAACACCCAACAAAAGAAGCAAGATAACAATTAAGAAAAGGGTTCACATAACTATTAGGTTTGGGTAAAAATCTACGATTGTACTATTAGTTTTTTATTTATAATAAATTTTAATGATGTGTAATATTTATTTTTACATAAATGCTCACTTGATAAAAAATTCTATTTATATAATAAATTACGACAATAATATTAATTATAAGATTAATGTCAAACTAATTTTATAATAAATTAAATGTTTGAACATTTTATTAATCCTTTTATTAATTCAAACTAGTATTATTCATTATTTTAAATATACTTTACTCAATTTTTCTCTTAAGTATGTTAATTTCTCGTATTTTTAAAAATTAGCGTTTCTCTATCATAAAAATTTGCTCTTTATTTTTTTGTTTTTAAAATAGGATGTTAAAATTTGCTCTTTATTTTTTTCCAGTGTCACAGATATATACCATTGATATATCTTTGTGATATATTGTCGAGCTATTGGTATTTTGTTGTACCTCATACTTCTTTCTATCTCATACAGGTGCTTTTGTTCTTTTTCTAGTCCAATTATGTTATAATTGGTTTATATTATGTTGCCTAAAACGTATATGTCTGGAAGTGAAAAAAGGGAAAAAAAAAAAGAAAACAAGGAGAAAAATTAATAGAATCCCGAAAACGAGCAGTTAATAATTTATTAAAATAGTAGCCTCTACTATTGAGAATCCTGAGGAATTAGGTAGAGGTAATTTTGAACAACATAAAGAAAATTTAAGTGATGAGATTCATATTCATGAGGAAATTAATATTTTGAGTGAGTATGATCATGTGCCAAAAGCATCCACTTTAGAAAATTTAAGGGTAGATAAGCAACTAATCCTTATTTTGGATATTTATGATCCTAGAAACTGGAATAATTTTGATAATAAAGTAAGGGATATTTTAGTTGAAAAAAGGCCTATAAGAGAATTGAATCTTGTGTTTTCTTTAAACCATGCCTCTCGACATTTTTCATATTTTTATTATTCTAGACAATTGAGTAATGGAGAGATTGGCAATAAAAAATGGTTATTTAATCTAAACATATAGATATAGTATATTGTTTTTGTTGTAAGTTGTTTAAATCTAATAGCAAACAAAGTACATTAGCAAATGATGGATTTAAAGATTGAAAGCATCTTAGTGAGAGGCTCAAAAAATATGAGAATAATGTTGAGCATATGACTAATATGAGAACTTGGAATGAATTAAGAGTAAGATTGAGTAAAAATCAAACAATTGATAAAGATTTGCAACAAGAAAT
>JANZXP010000002.1:23133480-23158219 GCA_027576715.1 Erythroxylum flavicans
AATATGAGAACTTGGAATGAATTAAGAGTAAGATTGAGTAAAAATCAAACAATTGATAAAGATTTGCAACAAGAAATAGTATAGGAGAAAGAACGTTGGAGACAAATTTTGATAAGAATAGTTTCTGATATGAAATGTCTTGCTAAATATAATTTGACTTTTCAATGATCCAATGAAAAACTTTACCAAGATAGTAATGGTAAATTTTTGGGATTAATGACATGATTGCTGAATTTGATGTAATAATACAAGATAATATTAGACGTATTTAAAATCATTAAATTCATCATCATTATTTTGGTCACAAAATTCAAAATAAGTTGATTTCTCTGTGGCCCGTAATGTTAGAAGTTTTATCATAAGGATTATTAAAGAGGAGATATGCTTTTCTATTATTCTTGATTGTACCCCATATTTAAGCATCAAGAACAAATGAGTTTATTAATATGATGTGTGAATATATCAAACAAAAAATAAAAGATAAAAATAAAGGAGTACTTTTTAGAGTTTTTAAAGGTAGATGACACATCTAGATTAAGACTTTCAGTAAATTATTAAAGTTATTTAAGTTTCTTGATCTTAATGTCCATAATGTGAGGCGTCAAGGTTATGATAATGGTTCTAATAAAAAGGGAAACACTAAAACAAAGGGGACATCCAAAGATGATATAACTACAAAGGCATCAAATTACTTTGTCACACCATAAAGTTAGGGGAGAAAGCAATGGAGAACTGAGTGAGAAAGGATGCTTTTATCTTGGAAAACCAATTTGGCTTCATGCATAGAAGGTTCACCACAGAAGCTTTGCATCTCCTTAGAAGGTTAATGGAATGCTACAGGAAAAGACAATGTAACCTATACATGGTTTTTATTGCTTTAAAGAAGGCGTATGATAGGGTACTAAGGGAAACCATGTAGAGATGTTTAGAAGTCAAGGGGGTCTTTATGACTTACATACAGCTTATTAGGAATATATATGAAGGTGTAAAAACTAGAGTAAAAACGATGGAGGAGATAGGGTGCATTTTTCTAGAGATATTGGGCTACACCAAGATTCCTCTTTGAGTTCCTTTCTATTTGCAGTAGTAATTGACGAGCTTACTAAGAACATCCAAGGGGACATGCCTTGGTACATGTTATTTGTTAATGACATTGTTTTAATGGATGAGACAAAAGAGGAGGCCAATGTCAAGCTTGAACTTTAGAGGGACACATTAGAGTCCAAGGGTTTTAGATTGAGTAGAACTAAGACTGAGAATGTGGAATGTAACTTTTCGCGACATAGGGTGGTTACAAATAAGGAGGTAAAGATTGGATCGGAAGTTATACGAAAAAATAAGTGTTTTAAATATTTAAGACCTATCATCTAGAGCAACAGAGAATTTGATGCAGACATAGCCTACTGGATCAAATCAGAGTGGCTTAAATGGAAAAGTTCTTTAGGAGTTTTGTGTGATAAGATACTACTCAAGCTTAAAGGTAAATTCTATTATTTAGTGATTAAGTCAACCATGCTCTATGGAGCGAAATGTTGACCTATCAAATAAGTTCATAGTCAGCAGCTAATGGTGACGGAGATGAGAATGCTCCGTTGGATGTATAATCTTACCAAAAGAGATAAGGTCATGAATGTAATGGTGAGGGACAAACTAAAGGTTGCTGATATTATGGATAAATTAAGAGAGACAAGGCTTAGATGGTTTGATCATGTTAAGAGAAGACACTCAGACGCTCCAGTGAGAAGATGCGAAACAATCGTATTTAGCGATTGTAATAGAAAAATAGGGAGACCTAAGAAGAACTAGGGGGAGGTGATAAAAAATGTATGGCATTGTTGGAACTTACTAAGGACGTGACCCACAATTAAAAACTTTGGCGTGCTAGGATTCAGGTAAAGGATCTCTCGTAAAGAAATCCTGGCAATCCTGTTTAATCTCTTAACTCCTGTCTCTTGTAGTTAGCCTAAGAAATTATTATTATTATTATTGTTGTTGTTGTTGTTCTTGTTCTTGTTCTTGTTCTTGTTGCTCTTGTTGTTGTTGTTGTTATTATTAGAATTATTATTATAATTATAACTATAATTAGCATTATTAGTATTATTGATCTCATCATCACCATCTTTACTACTATTATTAATAATATTATTATTGTTATTCATTTTCTTATTATTATTAATATGTTTATGATTATCTGTGTTATTATGATTATTAGTATTATATATATTGTTATCTTTCTAGTTATTATTATTATTATTATTATTATTATTATTATTATTATTATTATTATTATTATTATTATTATTATTATTATTATTGTTATTGTTATTGTTATTATTTGTATGAATTTATGTATGTATTTTCATTTTTCAACCATTTTATTGATATATATTTTTATTTTTATTATCATTTTACTTAGTATTTTTCATTACTACTATTTATTTATTCTTTATTATATTTTTTCCTTTCCTGTTTTAATTGGGTCATCTAGAAACACTCTCTCTACTAGTTAAGGGTAAGGCTGCATATTATTAGAATTTTCCAAACCCCACGCCTAAGTAAGATTTATATTGGGTGTTGTTGTTATTGTTATTGTATAAAGGGAAAACACTAAGGAGTTCAAAAGTGATTTCTTGAAATAAATCTAAGATCATTATATATGTCATATGTTTGTTGTAATCTTAAATCTTACTTTTAATGATATGACACATTCTTGTGTCAAAGTTGTTTCATTTTTTGGAGTTGTAAAACACGTACATGCATTATTTTCAAATTCTTCTAAAAGGTAAAAGGTTTTACTTGCTAATATTTAGGGCTTAACCATGAAATCATTGTCTAACACTCGTTAGAAGAGTTAAATAAAAAGTGTTAAAGCTATAGATTTCAAGCTCCTTAAATAAGATTGGCTTTGATGGAATTATCTAAATCTTATGATGATGTCAAGTCAAAGAGTGAAGCGGAAAGTTTGGCTAGTGTATTTAGAGTTTTGAGTTTTTACTTGGTATGATGATGTCAAGTCAAAGAGTGAAGTGGAAAGTTTGGCTAGTGTATTTAGAGTTTTGAGTTTTTACTTGGTATGATATTTTATTTGCTATTAATATGGTAAGTAAAAAGTTGTAGTCTAAATCTACGTGCATTGACGTTACCATAGAGCAATTAGAAAGTGCGATGGTATTTTTTGAGAAATATAAAGACGAAGAATTTGCCTCTAGTATGAATATTTCTAAAAATTTTGCACATAAGAGGAATGTAGAGCATACATTTCCAACTAGACGTTAGGAAAAGACAATTTGATGAAAATGATCACAAAATATAATTAGCTAAAGATTCTTTAAGAGTTAGTTACTTTCTAGTTGTTATATGTCAATTGCTTTATTAAAGAATAGATTTGAACAATTAACAACATTTGAAAATATTTTTGGATTCTTATTTGATTCAAAGAATTTGACGTCGTTGAATAATAATAAATTAAAAGACTGTTGCACTAATTTTACAACAACTGTTTCTTATGAGAATATGTTAGATGTCAATTTAGATGATCTTTTTTCTAAAGTAAAAGTGTTGTAAATGACTTTTCCAAATGAGTTAATGTCATCAGTTGAAATTTTAGAATTTATTAAAGCTGCAGGTTGTTATCTAAATTTTTCAATTGCTTATCGAATTCTATTAACTATACCTATGAATGTAGCATCAACTGAGAGAAGTTTTTTGAAGTTAAAATTATTGAAAATTTAATTGAGATCATCAATGTCACAAGAAAGATTGAATGATTTAGTTATTTTATGTATTAAGAAGGATATGTTAGACAATATTGATCTTGATACTATTATTAATCATTTTGCATCTAAAAATGTACGGATAATTTTTTTCATAAATCATAATCATTTGTGTGCTTGTCAGTGCAATTGTTTTGGTGTTTTGCAATCTAATATTGTTGTTCGATTGCTGCCACTATTATTTTATTGTTACTGCTACTATTTTTAATAATTTTATTGATGCTGACATTTGCAAGATATCATCAGCTGATATTATGATCTTTTAATATTTTGTTGAATATGTGCACTTATAAATTGGGTCACTTATGTATGGATATTGAATTTTAATAATAAAAATATGCTTTTAAAGTTTACATATTTGTACATTGCCGATTTATTAAGGCCCTTGTTTTTACTTTGACCAGGGCTTGTAAAACGTTAGAAGCGACTCTACCATTTAATCTACACCAATTTATGTATTATAAATGTTACTTATTTTTTAAATAAGTTATAAATAATACAAATACAATAAAAATACACCTTATTAATTAATAAATATATTTGTTTAAAATATTATTTATATATTTATAACATATTTTGTTATTTTAAAACTCACTTTCATTAAAAAAATTAATGTGTCATTTTGAATAAAAAAAGTATTTTGTAACTCATTCATTTTTTTAAACTACAACAACAATAACCTCAATGCATAAGGCTCCTTATTTTCAAGGCTTGAGAGAGGGACATCAATTATACGTAACTTTCCCTTTGCATTTTACAAAAGGTTGTTTTCGTGACTCGAACGTGTAACCTTTTAGTCACAAAGAAGCAACCTTATCAGTTGCTCCAAGGTTTGCCCTCTTATTCATTTCTTTAAAGAACCTTAATATTATAAGCTTCTAAATTGTTCATTTTTGTCAAATTATGTCAACTCTAATAAGGAACTCACATTCATTTCATTTTTATTAAATTAATATTATTAAATCTAATGTCTTGATTTTCACAAAAAAAATTAAAATCTATTTGCTTAATCGTTTAAATTAATGTCATTTTAAACTATTATCTGTTTTTTATTACTAATCACTATTCACTTATCTAAATCTAACATTAAAATAGTGATTGGTCCATTCAAAAACATGAAATAATAATATCAATTCATGAGTCTACCTATGCAACAATTATCAAGTACTATTATGAACATCATTTTATATAATGCTATTATTATCCAAATTAAAAATACGAAAGGAATTATCAATTATAGCTGGAGGTTGGAGTTTAGCTAATGAGTAAAAGCAACAATATAAAGTTTTCTTTGTTAACCTACATAAAACCACACAAGTAAATATTTATATCTTCAATTGTAAAAAATCAAAGCAATCAAATAAAAATAGTAAATTGAGAAATAAAGATTAAAGAAAACAAACTCACAATGGAGGAAAGGGGCTAGCTAATCGTTGTAATTAGGACCATCAATTGTTCACACCACATCATCTATATGTATAAATATTATTAAATAATTTATACCCAATTATGCAACAATTGTACTAAATGAATATTCAACACATGATAATTAACAATTAAATATACATTTATCATCAAATATTTATTTGAAAAATTTTTAGTTGAAAGGATAGTCTCTATACTTGTATCAATAGATAAACAAGACAATATAAGATAATATAATATATATTTGTTAAAATTATTAAGGTAAACACAAAATAACATATCATAAATAATAGAGTTTAACCTAAATATCTTCATCATCCAACTAACTCCGAGCACATATAAGGATTTCTATAGTATTAGGATGAAGTTGAATACGATGATGACTAACTATCTGACTGTCAGTACTAAAAATAGACTTTGAAACAACATTAGATATTGGAATTACTAAGATGTTTCGTGCAACTGCTTACATGATCCAAAAAGCACTTTTATCTGTATTCCACCATATCAATACATGGAATTGCACATTTTTAACTTCGGTCACAACATTTGCCTCAAAATAGTTATCCAATTCCATCATATTGTAAGAAGTCCTAGCCTTCTTTTTAATTGTACAAATTTGAGACTCACACCAATCTTATGAACACTAGATGAAGTTGAATTTAAAGTCGATACTTAACTACTATGATCATAATCTTTGTCTAATCTTAGTTGATAATCATTAAATAAACCATACTATAATGTTTCAATGATATCAACATGCTTTTTAACCCAATCACCATAAAACTTTTTATAATAAAAATATAGTCCATCCATTTTATATCTTGAGTCCAACACATAAATAATTATCATAGTTTGTCTGACCATATACTAATAAGAATGAGTTTCTCCATCATCTACTTTATCAAGAACCAAATCACTAGAATCAAATACCTAACTAAATAACGCTTGTTTAATCTCGCATATGCTGCTAAAGAAAATATACAAAATTGGATGTTTTATTCTTGAGGACTACGTAGTAGCATTATAAAATATCTCCAATTTTGCACAAAATACTTTAGCCAACTCTCATTACTCTTCTATCAGTAGGCAAGTATACTAAGAATCTCTTCGTGTTGCCCTACTAAATACCTCAACATGTTTGGTTATTGACTCCAACATCTTGAATGTTGAATTATATATGATAGGACAATCCAAAATCAACTTCTTCGTGAATGGAATTCATAGTTGTCGTACATTTTCTCCAAAATTTTCCACTCTTTTAGGTGTTTTACTCTAATAATGTATGCTATTCCTGATCAACTATATTATTTCTTTTATCACTTATAACCCGTCTTTCACAATCAAATTCACGATATGTGCAAAACAACACATATAGAATATCCTTTCACCAATTAACAAGCTCCGAACCTATAACTTGTTCTTTAATTTTTCTATCATCACATCATTTGCGCTACATCGAGAGTTAAGGTTGAGAGCTTAGTTTAGATGTTCTAATTTATTAAGCAACCCACCAACACGGTTGTCAAATTTTTAATTGTATATAAGGTCAACATATAAATAAACCTACCATTTAAAAATATAACATAATCAATAAATAAATGAAGACAATATTAAAGAATATATTTTACTTTAGTAGTTGACTATAAAGTCTAGTTAGTTTCAATACAATGTGTCGTTACCACCTATAATCATATATCTAACATGATGGCTATCCCTCTGTGAATACTCAAGAGCATCTTCAACATTTCTTTCTTTTGATCATTGTAAATCTTCAAATTTTCTTTCATTAGAATATTCCAAGAGATCTTAAGGTCAATAGAGTGAGGTGAGTAACGTCCTGAAGTTTTTGCTATCGATAGTAAAGTGGCTATTCATCACTAATGAACATCTTAGCTATAAAAAATTTTATTTGTTATTGTCATAATTTGTGGCAATCATTTCACTCTTCTCTCTTATTAATTTAGGGGTAAAAATGTTTGACCTTCTTTCTATTATATGATTTTATATGTTTCTTTAAATGAGATGTTGCACCTTTAGAACTCTCGGTCAACATCTTATGATAATACTTATATTCGGCTTTTTGTACTGTTTGTCTTGATCTAGTGAAGTGATATATTAAATTTAATGAGCATTTAGACATTTTGTCATTTTCCCAAGACAATTAGCTAATTCAACTTCACAGTAAAATTTATCTCGATCTTAGATCTAGTGCTAGAAGCCTAAAAGAGGGTATGTGTTATTATTTTCTTATAATATACATGTAAATACATTAGCCTATCCATCAACGTCCAAAAGAAAACAACGTAATAATCCTACATATACAATAAACGTTTAATACGGGAAATTTACACTATCCCTTCTATACGGCTTACCTTTCTACTATTCTCAATAATCAAGTACAAGCATTAAAATTTTGTTTAACCAGAACATTAAGAGATATATGATCCAGATGAAAAAACAACAAAATCGGGCATTTACTTAAGGAAAATGTCAGTACTATCATGTTATAATGATCAAATTGATAAGTGAAAGTAACTCACTAAGATAATCCTCAAAAGGAAGAAGCCGAATCTAAGTAACAGGATGGGTTACAAAAAGGGCGTTAAAGCGCAATAAGTATGACTATTATACCTCGTGGTATAATTACTTTTATGGTCCGGATAAGAAAAAGACAAAAGAATCATGTTCGGAAATCACATATGTCACACTTTCATTACTAACAGTACTTGTTAGGACTGAAATAACAAGCATACATGGGGGTTATTTCTTGTAAACCTGACTAATTCATTTACAATATGAATACAAAATTATTAGTGTATTTTAATGGGAATGTTAAGTAAATTTAAATCCTTAGTCTCATTGTAACAACTACCATAACCACTAAATCCAACCTTTAATTAGTCAGTTCGGTGAGATTTCAGGTAAACAACAACACATGTGAACTAAACGGGTTACAATAATAATACTTTTGAAACGTCAACAGAGCCTGCAAAGAAAATAATTGTAAATGTATGTAGTTAAAGGATGTATATCCATAAGTATCCATAAGTATAATAGTTTGTAGATAACTTAGGTGCGATAAATCGCAAGGTCTAAGTTCATCTAATAATAAGGTAAGCTGGAATAAAAGGAGACATGTAATTATCTTTGGAAATCCAATATAAAACTCCAAATTTCTAATAGAAACTGAGTTCCTATCACCTTAAGGATGTACGATTCTCATCATATTGGAGAATTATTGCTTTTGGTATACAAATTTGTTGGATCCTTATTAATTATAACCACAATCAAATCTTCCTTGAATGAAAACATTGTACCAAATCTGAGGAACTGATTCATCAATTTTGTTTTGTTGCGGCAAACTCTAAACAAGGAACTAATCAAACAAATTTTATGAAAAATGGTAAAAACTTTATGGCACAGACAATGTTCTTTCCCGTACACAAACAATTAACCATTATTTTTACATGCACATTAAGGATTTCTTGTCGTTATGTTGTGTCATGATACAAAAAGTGGATGAAGACATGGCATGTGATCCTCAACTTGAAGAACCAAAAGCATGGGATTTCGACAAGTGTCCTTCGTAGAAGTAACCGTGCAAGGAAGTTAACGTGGAAGTTGAGATATGAATCATGTAAGGAAATTAATGTGCAAGGAAGTTAACATGGAAGTTAAATCTGAAACTATGCAAAGAAGTTAATGTAGAAGTAAAAACATGCAAGGAAGTTAATGTGAACTGAATAAATAATTTGCTTTGATATGTAATAGAGTAGGAAAAAATAAGAGTGTTCTCTCCTCCTAACGTTGTCTTTTCCTTTGAGTGTTTATGTTTTCTGTTTTCTTTCCTTTATTTAGTTTGTAATAATCCAATATGTTTAACTATAACTTTGTACAATTTTTTTATGAAAGATTGGACGCTATTGTTAGAACTCTCCTCCCTGAGAATTAGCAAAATGTTTGATACAATCCTGAGCATGACTCAAATTAAATGTCAAAAGCTTCAAAACTTCATCACGAAGAGCGATTTGTTGCAGGACATCAATAAGAGTGGAATCAGATGGAGCAGCATGAACAATGGTCGGAGGGTCACAACTATACATCACTTTTAACAGAGTAATGCCAATAGAAGTCCGAAAAGATGAGTTGTACCAAAACTCAGCCCATGGTAGAAATTGCACCCACAACTTCGGATATTCATAAACAAAGAATCGAAGATACATCTCTATGCATTTATTAAGAGCTTCTAATTGGCAATTCTTTGAGAATGGTATGAAGAACTCATGACCGAAGAAGTGCCCTGCAATAAAAAAAGATGCAGCCAAAAATCACTGGTGAAGGCTTTATCTCGATCAGAGATGATGGACTAGGGGATCCCATGATATTTCACCACTGTTTGTATAAAACCTTTAGCAACTTGCAAACTAGTGAGTTGGCATGAAGAGGAGCCAGATGACCATACTTAGAAAGACAGTCAATAACTACCATGATCACAGAATACCCTTGGGACAAAGGGAGCTGTGTGATAAAGTCCATTACAACATCATCTCAAATTTAAGAAGGAATAGGCAACGGAATTAGTAACCCAGAGTGGTGCAATTGGGAAACCTTAGCCTATTGACATATTTGGCACTGTTAGATATAAGAACGGATTTTGCATATCTTTCTAAAAGAAAATACTGGATATGCAAGCATAGGTGTGAAGAAAGCCAGAATGACCACCAATTAGGGAAGAATCGAACTCCTGCAAAATTTTAGAAATAAAATCATTGGATTGATGAGGAATAACCATAATATTTTTCCAAAATAAAAAATCATCACGGACAGAGTAATATGGCATGGAAGAAGGATTGTTATGGAAGTCATCAATAAGAGATTGTAACTCCATATAAGACCATACGTCTATATAAATATCGTGAAGAAAACTAGAGCAAGGTCTAGAAATAACAAAAAACAAGAACAAGATAAAGCATCGGTAGCTTTATTTTGTTTACCAGATTTATATTTAAAGGACTATTAATAACCCATAAGTTTCTGAAGCAATTCCTACTGTTCTATTGTTTGAACTACTTGATCTGTGAGATGTTTGAGGCTCTTTTGATCTGTTTAGATGATAAACTGGTGACCCATCAAATAATGACAGAACTTGGCCACCCCTTTTGTGATTGCATAAAGCTCTCTTGCATAAGCCAACTAAGCACTCATTCTAGAAGATAATTGTATAGAAAAACATATAATAAGTTGACTTTGTTAGCTTAAAACTGCATCAATTCCATATCTAAAGGCATCAGTTTCAATAACAAATGGTAAGGAAATTTTGGTAAAGCCAAAACTGGGCTAATGACAATGCCATTTTGAGATTTTAGAAAGTAGCCTAGGTGTCTATTGACTATTGAAACTTATCTTTCTATTGTAACTAGTTAAGAGGAAAAGAAATGGTGGCATATTGTTGTATAAAACGACGATAGTATCCGGTCAAACCAAGGAACCCTCTGAGTAGTGAAATTGTCGAAGGAATAAGCCAATTAATAATAGCTTGAACTTTAGAAGCATCCATTTCGACACTTGCACTTGAAACTACATGACCCAAATATTCAATTCGAGTTTTTCCGAAGGAAAATTTGGAAAGTTTTTCAAAAAGTTGATGTTGTAATAATTGTTCTCGACCATAGCCAACACTATGACGGACTACAGACAAGTATGTCATAAACAAAAGAGCACAAACCATCCAAAAAATGGTCAAAATATATCATTCATAAGAGCTTGAAAAGTAGTAGGAGCATTTGTGAGTCCGAATGACATAACTAACCATTTATAATGCCCATGGTGAGTCCGTAATGTTGTCTTCTCACAATCTTCAAGACAAACTAAAACTTGATGATAACTAGAGCGTAAGTCTAGTTTAGTGTAAACTAAAGAGTCATATAACTCATCTAAAAGTTCACCAACTATAGGCATTGGAAAGGAATCCTCCACGGTCACAACATTTAAAGTCCTATAATCAACACAAAACCACCAGGTGCCATATTTCTTTTGAACCAGGAGTACCAGTGCTTATAATGGACTTTTCTAGGTTTAATAATTTTGTCCCAAAGCATCTCATTCACCAACGTCGTTTCACATAAAAATTGTAGAGATAGTTCGAGCTTTAAGTTAAATCACGCAAATAGGTTTGAGGTTGAATCCAATCTAAAGCCTAAAAAGAAAATCGAACTGGACAAGCAAAAATACAAGCCTAATCTAAAGATAACTAATCCGGGAAACTTGCAAACAGGATATTCTATCTTTCCCTTTTTATTGGATTATCTTATTACATCTTTTCAAAAAAAATTTCCCTTAATCATTAACCCAAAAATATGTCAAGTCATATTTTGACATGAAAAGGCAACAGATCTAAGTCTAACCAATTAAGAATGGACCCAACAAGGTTTTCTTTAATGGTATATATTACAAAAAATGTAAAACCTTTAATTTCTACCTACTCATTTACAAGAAAGTCTTCTTCGTATCTCCGTAAAGTTATTTACATAAGGATAAGTTTGGCCATCTACACGTCCAGATATATAAGTTTTGCATATTGCCCCTGACAAACAGTTTAGTTGACTTCATTCTGGTTTGGAGTCATAATGAGCATAACAGAAAGTGCAGTTTGTTGTAAGATTTGAGGCCGCACTTGAATAATAAAGCAAGTGAGGTCTAGACTTATAGTGGAAGATACGGAGGAATTTTGATTTTGCAGTTCCACATTCGTTGGTGTAAGCTGGTCCAAGAAAGCAGCATCCCACTTCCTTCCCCGTATAAGTTTAGATGCCAAAACCACTCAATTCAATACTAGTGGAGAGTAGCTTGTTTTGTCCTATATTTATAATTTCATGTCTATTCCTACTATCGAAGTATACTAATATTTTCAAGTATATTCTATTTATACAAGTATATATATATGTACATACCACTTGGTTAAACTCGTAATGCTTGCTTAAAATTTCATTCCTCTTGGTAAGAACATGTAATAAGATATAGGAAGCTGATCTTCAGAAAGAGTGCATAGAGGAAGTGGGTCACAGGAACACAGGATCACTTCCATGGCACATACAGAGCAAGGTGCACCAAGAACTGGCACCTGTAATCCACCAAAAATACATACAATATTATTTTGGAAGTGGAAAAGATGGTTAGGAACTAGTCATTTTCACAACTATATTTTAGCATTGCATCTGCCTTTCCAACTAGATATACAGTAGCTAGTGCTTATTTGAGTAAATCTCTTCAATGAAGAAGACTACACCTAAAAAGCACCAAGTTAGTGATTCGTTTGCTTTTCAGCACTTGCTTCGCTAGACAAAATTATTGGGCAAAACACAGAGTGTTTTAAGTTCAAATCACAATCAAAACTTTTAAGACTACCAACTCAACATAAATTTCTTCTATATTGGAACAATTCATATGACAGCTCAGTACTACTATTGTTGTTGACCTCTGCCAAGAAATGTACTTGGTACTACTACTATATTGCCACATGGCAACAACAAGTAATTCAGAAAATGCACTCAGAATAACAAATCTAGTTACTTTGGCTCAAAACATACAACATATAGATTTTGATTCCGTATAAAGTTGTCATATGCCAACACATGTATAAAATATTTTAGTCTTAAAGCTGTAATCTTATTCCCAACCACATTATGGTCCAATTGAGCAACTGTCGACTTCGTTCTGGTTTCTACTACGCTATAGAATACTAAATGGTATTGCTCCCTGCTGGGCTGGTAATGGTATATTCCGTGGCATAGCCCTCTTTTTCTTTTTTTCGGTGTCTATATCTTATTGGACGTGAAAGTCCCTCGAAAGCCCGCAACTTCCCACATTTGATTAGAGTGAGAGCTGAGAAACAATCCAAGACGTACACAGTTACTAGAGAGAGAGACGTCACAAGGGTAGACACAGGTCATTGTGGAATGTTCTCCAGCTTTTTTCATGGCGTGATGGAGCGGATTCAGGGAGGAACTTAGCCTCTCTGAATTCGTGGGTTGATTTTCTTGGCTAAGAAAGCGAGCCAGAAAGTGCAAGAGAAAACAGAGGGATTTTGTTTTGGTTGCCATCAACGAACGGGGTCGACTTCTGTTGGTTACACTTTATATGCTTTCACTTGTATATAGAAATGAGAAATGGTATGACTCTTTCCTCAGCTTTGCACGCTTTTATGACCTTTATATTCCATCTACGATTCTTCATTGTACACAACTCTTGCATATACGTAATAATTCTACCAACTCTGTGTTCACATCAAAGCTTAACCATAGTAGCTTTGTTTATTTGTGTAGTTAGAAGATTATGTCTTTTGAGGTTTTTATTTGTTATTGTGTTATCCTTAATATTGTTGCTCCACCTAATGGTTGAGAGATTAAGAGGTATTTGCTTCTTTGGGTCTACTGTGAATTAGTTGTGTTGAACGGAACGATTCTGGAAATTTTCATCTGCAAAAGAATGTCTGCTAATTCTCTTTGTGCTGTGGATAACGGTTCATTTGCCTTTTTCCACTGCACAAAAACGTCTTCTTGTGTGTGAGGGAGTGGTACAGGGCAGTGTGTCAAGTATGTATTGGCAAAAAAGAAACAAACCAAGAAGTGTAGTCTGTTTGAAACTTAATTTTTAGCAGAAATATTTGTGCAAATTGTATGTTTCCCATTTTTCTATGGCTAAATTTCGAGAAATGTTACATGGTTTTTCTCTTTTTTCCATTTGTTGGATGATTTTGTCACAACAATCACAAACATACTCTCAGTCCTCCCACGTCGGGCATATTTGTTTTCCCTATTTTTGTGTTATTTCTAATGAAAACCATTAATTAGGTTTTATTTCAGGTTGCATGCATTTGTTAAACTGGATCGATTACCACTCAATTTGGCAGCTAAAGATGGCTGTTGATGGTTTCTTACTTTAAACTTCATCAAGTGCATGGATGAGATTGAACTTATCAAGCTGCAAGATACTTTTGTGGTTGATCCGGTCATCCTACAAATAGGCGGTGCTTTGACGTCTCCCCAGCTACTGGACCATCCTGACAGATAGTGTAGCTTCAAACAGGGAAATCTCCTTTGGCATTAAAAGTTGGCTTCTAGTGAAAAAAAAAAAAAAAGGACCTCTGTATCTTCTACATCATAGCTTGTAATATATTCCCACATCAAGATTCAGCTCTTTGGGGCAAATCTCCTTTGGCAAAGTTACCGAAGTCTCTTCTGGCTGGGCAACAGCACCTGACAGTGAAACAAAAGAAGAGACTTGATAGTTCCTAGTATCTGTCATTTATTCCCACACATCAGGAGCACAAGCAGTATCTTATTTGGCACTGACTCTTGTTTCAACTGCAAGCTTTGCTCCAACTTGCGAGGCTTATAGCTCATTGATATCAACCTCTGTGGTGCAATCTTCTGTTCAAGTTTCTGTGTGCAGAAACTTCAGTCCATTGATTGGGCAAATCTCCTTTGGCATTTGGAGTCCAAGTTGACTCCTGTTATCCCTTTAGGGCAAATCTCCTTTGGCAATTGGCAGTCCTTAGTTGACTACTCTTATCTCGTGCGGGCAAAACGAGTCCTGATTTGGCTCCCCGTTATCTCTTCGAGGCAAATCTTCTTTGGCATATGATCTCTGTCTTAAGAGATCTAAACATTCAAGTCTCAATTCTGTTGTCTGGTCATTTGACAGAGGGCTCAATTACTGAAGTTTGTTTAAGTTTATTGTTGTTCTAGTGAAGAACGTTGTGTTGTTCAAGCAAGTGTGACTTTTGCAGTAAGCTGTGTTCCTACTTAACTTTGTAAGCACATAACAGTTCTACTTTTTCTGCATTTTGAATTCAAATTGCCAAAGTTAGATATATTTCTGAATTCAAATAGGTACTTGGGCTGTTTCCTTTCCAATCAGTCCACTACAAGTTCTGGAATAGCCAGCCTTCTCAGCAAAACTTGCTTCAAGAAAAGGGATTCCTTTTCGTTAATCCTAAGGTGGGCACGTTTCCTAGCAAATGAATAATCTGAGGCTCTTATTGTGTTGTACCTTTTCTTCAATAAGTTGTTCCTATGCTAAATGTACATTTTCCTTCAGGTGATGGATATGTTCCCTAGTGACTCTGATTGGGAAAGTTCCAGTGACAGTGGTTGCAGTGAGGATACAGAAGAACTTGGCTTCTCCTATGGTGGGCAGGCTAGTAGCATTTTGACAAGCCTGGAGGAGACTATAGGAAAAATTGATGATTTCCTGTCATTTGAGAGGGAATTTATTCGTGGAGACTTTGTTTGCTCTGTCACTGATCCATCCGGACAGATGGGCAGAGTTGTAAATGTAAAAATGATTGTTGATCTGGAAAATTTGCATGGAAAAATCATAAAAAATGTAGATTCCCAGACAATTCTCAAAATCCGCACAATCTCAGTGGGAGATTATGTGATACAAGGGCCATGGATTGGAAAGGTCAATAAAGTTGTTGACAAGTTGACTATTTTATTTGATGATGGGAGAAAGGATGAGGTAATTGCAATGGATCAGGACAAAATCTTGCCTATAGCTCCCAACTTACTTGAGGATTCAGTTTACCCATATTATCCAGGCCAGAGAGTGCAAGTTAGACTCTCCACTGGCCCTAAATCAGCTGGTTGGTTATGTGGTGCTTGGAAGGAAAATCAGATTGTAGGCACTGTTTCAGCAGTAAAAGCAGGCTTAGTGTATGTTGATTGGCTTGGATGTCATTCAAACTTGCCTGTTCCACCCCGTGTGCAGGATGCTAAGAATCTGACTTTGTTTTCATGCTTTTTGCATGAAAATTGGCAGATTGGTGACTTGTGCATCCTTCCTGGAGCTGATTGTAAATGTGTGAAGGAGCAGATTCATTCTAATGCTTCGACCTTTGGAATTCTTAATGGCCAAATGGAAGGAATTGGATTGAGTCAACAAGAACTTCGCTTCAATTTCCAAGAAATTTTTGTTATTGTGAAAGTAAAGACCATAGTTGATGTTGCATGGCAGGATGGTGGCTACTCATTACAATTAGATTCACAATCCTTACTCCCTGTAAGTGCTGTTAATGCTCATGAATTCTGGCCTGGACAGTTTGTACTTGAGAAAAGCGCTTGTGATGATCTATGCGTGTCCAGCAACCAAAGATGGGGTGTTGTGTGTTATGTGGATTCAAAGGAGCGAACTGTTAAGGTAAAATGGAAGTCCATTGGGATGCTGATGGAGGAAACTGTGAGTGCCTATGAAATAGTTGAGCACCCAGACTACTCCTACTGTTTTGGGGATATAGTGTTTAAAAATGTGGATGATAGGCATCATTTAAGAAGAGGAACTCTTGAAGGTGAAAATAGCTCTGAAAGTCCCACTGATTATGCTTCTAAAGATCATTTGTCCTGCATCGGCTACGTGACGGGCTTCAAAGATGGTTCTGTTGAGGTTTCATGGGCTTCTGGTCTTACAACCAAGGTTAGAATTTTAGTCAGTTTTATTTCCATTCTGTTGTACTTAAGTATCAAAGTTGGTGAACTTTTTAAGTGGGATTGCAAGATTAATTTTTTAAATGATTTTCCTAAGTTTGCCATCGAGTGCTTTAAACCTTAACTATGGAAATACTTACCTCCAACGGTTACAGTGACATAACGCTATAACGGCACCATTTGGCCAAGCCATGTTGGTTACTTTTTACTGTAATGTAGCTCATGAACATTCAATCATGACCTAAAAAAGATGAAACTTTATATATTGAAGATATTGACTGGGTGTTGTTATCTTTCTACTTACTAAGGTTTGACTAGTTGCCAATTTTATCTAGGAAATTGGAGTGGGGAGACAGATGGGCTGGTACAATCTTTGTATAATGAAATTGTTAAGAAGAATATGTTAGTAAACACCTTAAAACATGCAAGTTTTCTTGGTTTAGGTTTTGAATCTCTTATTGATCAAGTAGTTCCTGATTAAAAGATTAATCTGATATATTTTTACTTGTAAGAAATAGGTTTTGAATTTCATTACAGGTTGCACCTGATGATATTTTTAGGATTGATAAGTGTGAAGACTCAACCACAACATCCCTGCTGTTTGAACAAAATATGGAAGAATCCAGTCAAGAGTTGGTTGATGATGGAAAACAGATTTCTAGCTTGAAAGGGAAGGTAAAATCTGTCCTATTGTCTCTTTCTTATTCTCTCGAGAACTTTCATTTATGAAAAGCGTACTCTAAACTTTCTGAAAGCATGGATCCGTAAATGCATGATTAAACCTGAAGGATTAACCATGTTACTTATTTCCCAAATCTAGAAGAGTGAGTCAAAGGTTGACTCAATCATGGCGATGAGCTTTAGAGAAAAGTGCCTTGTAAATTTCTAGTTGGCAATGATAAGGCTTATAATCATCAGGAAAGATTATTTTTGTGCTTAGAAACTTGTTTATCAGGGAGAATCTTTGAAGTGCCTAGACAATACTGGGAAAAGAAATTAACAAACGAAAGCTCCTACTGGAAATATCAGAAGCATAAATGAAACTCTGTGGATTTTCATTTTTCATTCAACCAGTATAATGTTATGTTGTATTCAGAAGCTTGTTTGAATTTCTGGAAACTGAGAAACATATTCATTTGTAGGATTTGTCAAATTCTGAAGGAACTGGTGAAGAGCACATAAAATATGAATGTAGTTCCTTGTTTTCTCCTCAATCCACTTTTGGATTGGTCATGAGTTTTGCAGCAAGTATATTGAGATCCTTTGGTTCCACATTGCTGTCTGCTTCACTTTCACCTGGACAGATTTTTGAAGATGAAAATGGGTCCAACAAAAATGAAGAGAAAACCTCTGAGACATTTGATCTCTGCACAGAAATGCAACCTTTGGTAGCAGCAGAGATGCAGAGATATGAAGAAACCAGTTTTAAGGATGTTAATGCTGTTTATCAGAATGGAGAATTTCCTTCTTCATCAGCGAACACGAAGCAAGAGCTTTTCAGGAAATTTGACATTGTTGATGATTGCTCTGACCATCATTTCATTGACAGTGCAAGCAAAGGATTATCAGCATCTCAGGTAAGAAATCCAACGCAGTATTCCTATAGATTGCAAGGTGGTGGTTCTAAGGTGGCACTATGATCCTTTTATTTTGTTTATCCTTTGTTTGCTTAGTTTAAGAGAGGTTGGTTGAAGAAGGTTCAACTAGAGTGGAGCGTTTTAGAGAAAGATCTACCTGGTAATAGTCTGCACTTGTTACTCTTAACTATTGAATTCAATTTTATAGAATATCCATTTTTTTATTGGTTATAATAAATATGAGCTATGATAATTTGAACAGAATCAATCTATCTCCGCATCTATGAGAACAGGATGGATCTACTTAGAGCAGCTATTGTTGGTGCACCTGGAACTCCTTATCATGATGGTCTTTTCTTTTTTGATATATATCTTCCGCCAGAGTACCCTCATGAACCACCTGTAAGTTGTTTTGATCTAGGTTTCCAAAGTTTTGTCATGTTCATGTTAGTGCCTGAACAAATTGCTGCTGATTGTTGGCAATTCAAGGTGTTAAAACATATTCCATTTTGTTACTTATCTGCTGTAAAGTTGTCCCCTTATTCAATTCTTTTTCTACTAGAAAAAAGGTGTAAGAATCTTGTACAGTGTATATGAATGGTTTTCATATGTTGTGATACAGTTGGTGCACTATCGCTCTGGTGGGCTTCGATTGAACCCGAACTTGTATGAGTCGGGAAAGGTTTGCCTGAGTCTCCTCAACACATGGACAGGCACAGGAACAGAAGTATGGGATGCAGAGAGATCCAGTATTCTTCAAGTTCTTATCTCTCTCCAGGCACTCGTGCTTAATGAAAGACCTTACTTTAATGAGGCTGGTTATGACAAGCAGCTAGGAAAAGCGGAGGGTGAGAAGAACTCTATGAGCTATAATGAAAATGCTTTCCTGGTGACCTGGAAGTCTATGCTTTACTTACTGGGGCAGCCACCCAAGGTAAGATATATGCAGTTGTGGACGAAATTGTATTGTGTAATGTCAGTCATTTCATTATTATAAATGAGTTGTTTGCATGCAGCATTTTGAAGGTCTTGTGGAGGAACACTTGAGGCAACGCTCACATGCTATTCTCTTGGCTTGGAAGGCCTACATGGAAGGAGCTTCACCAGCTTTTGCATCTCAAGGGACTGAGCAGGTCAATCAGAAGTGCAGTTCTACAGGATTCAGAATCATGCTTCAAAAGCTCTTTCCAAAACTCATCAAAGCATTTTCTGACAGGGGCATTGATTGCCATCAGTTCTATGAGAAAAGAGATTGCACTCCTTTCTATTCTACCGCCCCTCCAAAAATAAATTGAAGTTTGTTGTGTATCATATTAAAACAAATTTCATGGTGTTTCAACTGAATAATAATCTTATTCCTATGTGCTATATGTATTGATCTAACTATGAATAAGAAATAAAGGAGTTTGGATTGGTGTGTGTAAGTTGTAACTCCTTTATTATTTTATGTTCATTGGTATTCGAATCAGAATATCAGATTAGATAGATGGATATAGGTCCTCACGGTCAAAAACACGTGCACTGCACAAGTAATTAAGTTTATATACATTTCATTCTGCAACAAAAGTTGAGGAAGTCTGCATGATCTCATTCTCCCCACCACCACAACAATGGCAACAAGAAGCGGATCCCCCAGGATCAAATTCAAATCTACTCACCTCCTAAACCCCCCAAAAACCCTCTCATCCCTTCTTTCCTTCACACTCCTTCTACTCCTTGCCACCCCAACAGTCTCCACAACCACAGTCAGTCCTCCAACCATCTCGTCCTCCAACTTCCTTAATTACTACACCCCCCACTGCCACCACATCGTCCCTCAATCCGTCTCAACTGTGTCACCCATCAATCTCTCCATCGCCCACGACAAGGCCCTCCATTTCGACTATGCTTATTTGATCGGCGGTCCCCAGATTCTCCCTGCTGCCGACGTTTCGTCTGTATCCGTTTCCTTCCACCCCAAAAGAAACTCCATTTCGCTTACTCATTCAGGTGACCTGGTTATGCTCCAAGCCTCCCTCAAGTTCTACGTTCCTCCTCGGTTTAACGTCACTTGGCGCCGCAATTTGAGAAACATTAGGTTCCGGGGACCCAAGATTCCGGTGCGGCCACGGTCTCTGGTGTTTGACTTATATGGGTATTGGTCGATGAGTACTAGGAAGCTGTGTATGGTGGGATCTGGGTCGAGTTATCCTAATTTGGGTGCTTTGAATTCCTTGACTGCTGTTTTGAAGCTTAATTACCCCAAGAATTTTGGTAATGTTAGTGGTTTGATTTATGGGGTTATGGAGAGTTTGGGTGCTAAAGGTAGTTTTGGTTATTTTGAACCTGTGTCACTGTTGGCTATACCTCATTATGCTCAATATAATTATACTTTGTTGGGCAATGGGGATGGGACTATGTGCAGTGGTACAGACATTGACGGTATTGATGGAAAGAAAGAAAATCTACATTTTATGTTATTAGATCCTAGTATTTGTTTAACTAATTTGTACAGGTATGCTAGTTTCTTTCAATTGGAGTATGGGAGTGATTGTGGGAGTAAATGCAATCCTTTGGGTGAGAGGTTTGCAACTCTGCCTAAGTTCATGAAAATTCAAGGTATTAGATGTGATGACGAACACGCTATTCGATTTTTAGTAGGTTTTCAAGTCTCTGATTATCATGGTCCAGCTTCTCGTTTCGAGAGATCTTTTGATCCCAACACAATGTTAATTGGTGAGGGAACCTGGGATGATAATAACAATAGGCTCTGTGTTGTGGCATGTCGACTCTCGAATCATGAGAACTCATTAGCTAATGCTTATGTTGATGATTGCTCAATCAGGTTAAGCTTGCGATTCCCCAAAACCTTGACAGTTAGAAATGGAAGCACAGTTGTGGGCCAACTTTGGAGCAATAAAACTGCAGATGAAACTGGCTACTTCAGCAGAATTGCATTTCATGGTTCTGGGAATAGGATATTGAGAGACCCTGATCTGAAATACAAGTATACTGTTCTTGACAGGCTGAGTAAATCGTGTTCCAGGCAAAAGATTGTCAAAGGCAAAGGAAAGAAATACCCAAATGTTTATTCATTAGACATGAGGTTTGATATGTCAGTGAAAAATGTCAAGGGAGAAATAGCACGGGGTTACTTGTCCCCTTTCTTTGTTGGTGATCAACTTTACCAGCCTTATCGAATGAGCAATAGCGAAAGTGGTCTTCTAAATATAAGCTACAAGATGAGATTCACAGCAGGTTCTGAATATAAGTTGGGTGGTGTGGTTTTATCAAATGAATCGGTAGAAATTTCAGCTGAAGGGACATATGATAACAAGACTGGTACCCTGTGTATGATAGGATGTCGACATCCCATTTCACATGTTCAAAAATCAATAAGCGATGATTCAGAGGACTGTGAGATTTTTGTCCACATCCAATTTTCCCCCCTAAATGCAAATGGTAGGGGTAACGTTAAGGGAACCATTGAAAGCATGAGGGAGAAATCAGACAATCTGCACTTTGAGCAGCTTGAGATATCTTCAGAGTCGATTTATACAAGCCAAGCAGCAGAATCCATCTGGAGAATGGATATGGAGATTATTATGGTTTTAATCTCAAATACTCTTGCCTGTTTGTTCGTGGGGATGCAACTCTATCATGTTAAACAGCATCCAAATGTGTTACCCTTTATTTCCTTTGTGATGCTTGGTGTCCTCACTTTGGGTCATATGATACCTCTTCTTCTAAATTTTGAAGCGTTGTTTGCGAAAAATCATAGCGGACAGAATTTTTTTCTTGAGACTGGTGGATGGGTCAAAGTAAATGAAGTGATAGTAAGGGTGGTTACAATGGTAGCATTTCTTTTAAAATTACGTCTTCTTCAACTTACATGGTCTGCCAGACAGAGGGATGGGAGCCTCAAAATCTTTTGGACTTCCGAGAGGAGGGTTCTTTACTTGTCTTCAGCATTGTACATAGGTGGTGGATTGATTGCTTGGTTTTTATATCAGTGGAAGGATTCTCATAGGAGTTCATATTTACGACTACGCCATATGAATTATCAGCAGCATTATCAGTGGACAGAACTTAGATCTTATGCTGGATTGATTCTGGATGGCTTCTTACTTCCACAGATAATGTTTAACTTTTTGTTGAATTCTAAAGAAAAGACTCTTTCCTTTACCTTCTTTTTTGGAACAACTATTGTCCGTTTACTACCCCATGCATATGAACTTTATCGGGCCCACAGTTCATATTGGTACCTTGATTTCTCATACATATATGCCAATCACAAGCAGGATATTTATTCCACAGCTTGGGACATTATAATTCCTATTTGTGGTCTATTGTTTGCTATCCTCATTTACTTGCAGCAGTGGCTTGGTGGCCGCTGTATTGTTCCCAGGAGGTTCCTGAAGACTTCTGAATACGAAATGGTACCTGTGGTTGGCGGTGAGGAACTGTAAGGAGACGCATCTGCTTAGAATTCTATATTTTTCGTTCCAGAATATCTTCTTTCGAGGCATATAATGAGGTTTAAGGTAAAGGTGTTTCTCATAACTCTCTGAAGTGTAATTTGTGTGGAGTTAGTAATCAGTTCATTGGATTATCATTCTGAAATTGTAGCATCGCTTTGTCAAAATCTTTTGCAAGTCATTTTTATTGAAAAAACTGTTAGCATATATATGTTGATCGTTGTCAATGCATCTTTTGCATTTTTGGTCCTGTTATCCTTCTCAGCATATATATTGCGATTTTTTAAGAGAGTTTGAGAGAAAAGTAAACTGAAGAAAAGACAAGGGTTCTTTATTCTATGTATATAATCATTTTCTGAATTATTTCCTTCTGGTGCTGGTGCTTTTGATCCTTTTCAACTTATGAAGGTGCTCCTGTCGGAGGTTCCAAGGACTGATTGCGGATGGCTCAAGTAGTTTATCTCATTGCATAAACGTGAAGGAGAGGGCATGGGCATCACAGACCATGTATTGTTTGGATTTTTACTTGTTGCAAGTAAACCACTTTTCTCTCCTGATGCTGTTACCGTGAATGAATAAACCACAAAGGTTTGATTCAATTTTTCCATATTGAGGAATATAGTTGATTTTCGCTCTGGAGAAAGCATCTTTTTCTGGCTATATGTTAGATAAGTTTGAACTTTGCATGCTACCCATGGTTACGTAGGTGAAAATTGCAGATCATTTCCAAATGTTGGTATCTCTTCTCACATGTTACTTACTCCCAAAAAAAAAAAAAAACCTTTGAATAAAGGGAACTTGTCATTTGGAGACACAAATTAAAATTCCCAATTGGTGATGACTTTTTCTTGGGATTAAGTCATAAAATCATTGCATGGAAGTACATCAAATATAATGGAGTTAACGGACCCAAACAAAAGGCACAACCACTTTTCGTGAAGTTTTAATTTTAGTTGAAACTTTTTTGTAAGTTTGTAACTGCAGACAACATTATTTAATTGCTGAGGTTGGAGAAAGGTCTTTCAAGATCACGTCAAAGTCATCGTGTAAGAAGCCTGCCCTTAAAGTGCTTTCACAAGATTAAGTTGTTACTGAAATCTATTCGTGGTTACTTAAACGTTTATGGCGGCTGTAATAAACTCAGGATTAGTTCTTCTGTTTCCAAATTTCTGTTTCTTCGGTGTTTAAATCTTCTCAGCCATTAAATTTATTGCAATGAATAGCTGAGAAGACATTGAGCACAGAAGAAACAGGAATTTGAGAACAGAAAATCGGTTCCAATGGGGTCCCCCCTTATTCCAATGTGCATAAGATAAGAAAGTGTGATCAAAAGTTCCAATATTTGAAAAACAGTTGAAGTTGTAAGATATAGTTTGAGCACATTTAAGTTATTCAAAGTGTCAATTCTAGGAACTGCAAATTTAGGATCCGGTTTATGTAAGATGCACATACAAGTCAATGATTGTTGATTTTCAAAAGAATTAACCTATGCAATGGTATAGCAAAACTTGAGATTGGAGCAAAAGCTGTTGATTTTCGGAAAAACAAACCTACACTAAGAGGTATAGAGTTGGGAAAAACTCAAAACAAAGTGGAAGACATATGGCAACTTCATTAAACCATTCTATAGTTACGTAAAGCCATGATGATCCACACATTTAATCTACCAATCTCACAAGTTTTACCAATTCGATCATAAACAAAATTCACACGGATGGGGATCTTTAACTAAATTAATACTTATCTTCTCTTAAAATAGTTGGGTGTATTATTGTGGATATGACCAAATTAACCAAAACAAAACAATATAAAAAGAGAAGCATATTATTGACTACATAAAAGAACATGAACTTAGGTCATCTCCAACCAAGGTACCAAAACACTAAATTTGGTGCAATGGTGTAATAAATCTACTTCAAGGAAGATACTAAATCTTCACACCAAAATGGTGCAATGAATAGTAACACACCAAAATTTGTGTTTTACTATTCATTGCACCAAAAGTAAAAAAAGACAAATTT
>JANZXP010000002.1:23158319-23172912 GCA_027576715.1 Erythroxylum flavicans
ATTGTATAAATATAAATTAATTTAGTTAATAACTAAATTATTGTGGTTGTATAAATATAAATTAATTTAGTTAATAATTAAATTATTGTGGTATATTCTTTGTAAAATTTTGGTGTAAAAATTTTGGTGTAAAATTTTGGTGTAGAATGGTTGGAGTAACATCAAATTTGGTGTAAAAAGATTATAAGAATATTCCATTTTACACTAAATTTGGTGTTGGAGATGGCCTTAAATAATAGGAGGAGACTTTCTGGAAGTTTTGAATCGAAGATGTACAGTGTGTAGTAAGCAAGTTCTGACTTCTGACTATCTTTATAAACAAAATAAATAATTCACATATTGGTAACATAAAGCCTGTGATAGAGGGAATTGGAAGCTGAAAATTGTTATCATGTGAAATAGCTGATGGAATGGAATCTGTTACCAATAGTCTTGACAAGAACATGAACCATTCCTAAAGTGATGAAATCGAAGCTTGTCTCGGACAACAATTTCTCTGTTAGTAACAACTGAGATGCACTTAATTGCTAAATGACAGTCTTCACACATTCGAAGGTTCTTTACTATTTTAACGGTTGTTCCGGAGATGGTTTTCAGTAACCCAAATGCTATTGCAAGCTTCTCGCTGTGATATCTAAGTGCATGTTCTCTCTCTTCCTCTTCCAATTCGTGCATGACTGAATCAGCTACAGCTACATAACCTGCTTCTCTACACTGCCACATCAACTCATCTAAATACTGATATATTTTGCTCGTCTCAGGGTGACATTTATCACCCATGCTAAACAAATAAGTCTTTTGATCAATTTCAATTGTGCTATACCCAACTTGCTTCTTTAAACGTTTTCGTATCATAGTGTTTCTAATCACCTCTACTCGATCCATTCTACCTGCCAAAGCACATATATTGGAAAACATCACATAATGACCTGGATTTTCTGGTTCAACAGCAATGAGACGCTCAGCAACTTCAACTCCAAGATCAAAATTCTTATGCATTTTGCAAGCCCCAAGCATAGCAGTCCAGATGGCCGGTGCTGCCTCTTTAGATACTTTTTCTTTGATGAATTCGTTTGCTTCATCGAGAAGCCCTGCTCGACCAAGCATATCCACCATACAAACGTGATGCTCTACTCCTGGCACCAAGTGATATTCTCTCATACTAGAAAAAGCTTGACGCCCTTCATTTACTAGTCCTGAATGAGCGCAGGCAGACAAAATAGCAATGAATGTAACATTGTTGGGGATTGCTTGACTTCGTCTCATTTGATGAAACAAATCCACTGCTTGGACACCACAACCATTCACGCCGTACCCAGAAATCATAGCGGTCCAAGCAACCACATTCTTTTCTTTCATTGAATCAAAAACTTCTCTTGCTTTCTTCACATTGCCACACCTTGCATACATATTAATTAACGAAGTCCCAATCATTACATTCAAACCAAAACCAATCCCAATAACATGCTCATGGACCCAACTCCCCAGACCAACTGCTCCCACCTGAGCACACGCCGATAACACACTGACAAACGTAGCTAAATCCGGCTGAAAACCCGCTTCCCTCATCTTGTCAAACAATCCAAGGGCCTTTTTGGCAAGCCCATTTTGCTCGTACCCCGAAATAATCGAATTCCAAGCAACGACACTTCTCTCCTGCATTTTATCAAACACCTTCGTCGCATTCCCCAAATCACAAGACTTGGCATAAAAAGACACCAAAGCAGCCTGTACGTACACATCCAGCCCATACCCATAAACCAAAACCTGCCCATGAACAATTCTACCATGTTTTGAAGCAGATAAACCGGCACAAGCCTTAATAACAGACGTGAAAGTATAATTAGAAGGGGAAACACTAGAAAGAAGCATGCGACAATAGAAATAAAGCGAATAAATGGTCAGGGCGTTAACTTTGGAGGTAGTCCTGATCAGGGTATTAAAGAGGAACGAATCAGGGTTCGAAACCGAGAAAAAGATTCGGCGCGTGTAGTCAATTGAACCGGCAGCGCAAGCCAAAGTGAGGAGTTTGGTCAGAAGAGAACGGTTTTGACCAGAGCCAGAGAGTATAATGTAGGCGTGGACTTGTTGGAGAGGTTTAAGACGTGCGCCTGCGTGAAGAAGGTAATGGTAGGCTGGTGAGTGAATGTGTTTGGTTTCCATGTAAGTTTGCCATGACAGCTTGGGAGTTTGATAGATACAAACCAGTGCTTTGTGCTTTGGCACGCAGGAGTGACGTTGGTAGAGATGAAAACGCACCGTCTCGATTGCATTTGTGATCGAATGTATTTTCATTTGAAATTTACTTGATTCATAATATCCAATCGATAGAAAAACAAACTAAATCTTTTTTGGAAATTAAAAAATATCATGTCTAAGATTTGCAGGCTGTGGGGTTCGAACCCACGCGCACTTATGTGCAGAAGATCTTAAGTCTTCCCCCTTAACCTCTCGGGCAAACCTGCCAGCTGTAGGATCATAACGAAACATTTATGCATATAATATAATTCGAAAGGGAATGGGATGTGCAAGTCGTACTCAATATTGCCTTCCCGAGAGTTGCAGGCTTAAGTAACTCAATCCTATTCATGTCGTTCACAAATGGGGCTCCAACTTCAAGAAGCTTCTTATTTGTGTTATCCCCTGCGTTATTTCCGTATCGGTCAGAGAACGAGATATTAGTAACATACTATATTTTGGTCACTTAGGTGGTACCGGCCAAAATATTGAGAAATTCCATAGACTAACTGGCAATTTTCAGAAGTTATGGACTGAATTTTTTAAAAAATCGTAAGGACACCAAACTTTTTTTTTTTTTAAAAATAAGACACCAAACTTTTGTTCACTCTTCTTCATTGTCTACTTCAGTTACAAATCCCTCTCACTTTCACTCTTCATATTGCCGCCCTCCCTCTTCTTCAGTCTTCACGTTTTCGCCCTTGGAGTCACCCACGCACGCTTGTCGCCGTCCTCCCAGTCTCCCAGGCACACCTTCCATAACCTCGCTTCCTCTACACACGCCTATCGTTGGGAGCTTAGGATTGCTCGCTATCGCTTCTCTCCAGTCTCCACCGTCGCTGCACGTTGGCTGTTACTCTCCTCTGTGTCCAATACTCCAATCAGCCAGTCTTTGACTCCCTGGCGCAAATTGCAGAATCCATATTCATTTGCATCTCGTTGAATCAATCGAAATCGACCTGACTTGAGTACTTGACTCATGATCCTTATTAACTTAATTACAATTTGTCTGATTTTTGTGTGTTTCTGCCTAGATTGCAATTGTATTATGCTTTGGTTAAGTGTTGTGTGTATTATGAATGAATTATAAAATATGCATCGGACAATTTCGGCAATTTAGTTGGAATTGGATGTTGGATTGTGCGTAGTTTGAATTCATAAAACAAAAGATCAAAATAATAATGGCCATCGATTATGAAAGAACAGTTAAGCAATTCACGTATAATTTAAGAACATTTTATATTATTTGTTATTTTAATAATCATAAAAATGTGATCAAAATTATTTCATCAAATTATTAAATTGTTAATTAATTTATATGAAACGTAAAATTTACTAATTATTGTTTAAAGATATTTAAAATATGTTTAATCATTTAAATATAAGATTTAATATATAACTAAATCCTCTAATATATGTAACTAAGTTAAGAAAAGTTAAAAGTTTACATTTTTATATTGCTAATTGTTGTCATTAGGAAATAATAATACAAATGTTAATCCTATCTTATAAGTAGCAAATACACATTTATCGTCTTCTCTTATGAATAGTTAAATACATATCAGAGAATAATATGTGAACTTATTAGAGAATAATCGTTACTTAATATATTGTGAAATTATAAGTGTTTAAATCATTTTTGCGATTTGTATTACCATAAAGAAAAATTAATTTTGCAATGTGCGTTACTATAAAGAAAGATGAAGATGGAGTCTATCTAAAATTTGGATAGGCTTATAATTGAATATTAAATTTTTATAATTATGAAATAATATTATATACAAAAATTGTATTTTTGAGTATGAATTTAGGCAAAATGGTCACTTTTGACCTTAAGCTTTGCATCAATCAACAATTTTGACTCAAACATTTCAGAGTGAACAATTCTAACCTTAATATTTGAACAATTTTAAAGTATAACCTCACTCTAACAAAAAGTTCAAACATTTATGTTAAATGTCAAGTTAACACTGACGTAACATTTATAAAATATCTTTTTATTAAATTGACTAGGTCCCTATATCACTTTAATGCTTACGTAATAAAGTGAGACCAATATTTTAATTAAATAAAAAGAATTTTTAATTTTTTATTAAATGTGAGACCCGCCGTTAAACTTTAAACTATCCTTAACGTACTCAATTTGAGTATACGGTTGCACACCACCATGTGGCATTGTGCAGCCCGAGTCATCTCCCACCACATGCATAGATCACGCGGCCACATAAACCAGCATCGCCATCATGACAAAGCCAAAAGCTACACCCTGAAATCTTGCCATCTCTCTTTTATATTTTGTATTATCACTTCACTCTCAAAAGCTTCCCTAGTTCCTCGCTTGTTCACCATTAATTGATTTTGTCGTTTATATGATCTATCAATAACACGAAAGCTGTGGGTTAACTGGAGATAGAAAAGATCCATGTGTAATGCTTTTTTCTTTTGATATAAGATGCGATACCCAAACATTTTTTATGCTTTTACCTGGTCTCCAAATCATGATTTAATATCCATGTCATTTTCTAGTGGCATGGAAATTAGATCATGAAATGGATTCAAAAGAGAGTTTATCTAAATTTCAGAATTGTTGCTTTTTATTTTTTACCTTAACAATTTTTACTAGCTGTGTGCACTAAACTGGAGCATGTAATTGTTAGAATGTCAAGTGTGAGTAAGAATCTCATATTGGAAAAAGATGGAGCTAGTGAAGGACATATAAGTGGAAAGGACCCATAAATATAATGCCTTAAGATTTTGGGTTGAGGTGTGGTGTCGAAGCCCAAGAGTATGTTCTCTCACTAGGCCCATATTGAAGATCTCCTATGTAAATGGGCTCCTCAGATCCAACAAGTGGTATCAGAGCCAAGGTGTGTTTTTCTTGAAATTTCTGAGTATGCTCTGTAGTTGTAGTTTTGACTGATCTTTCACATCAGAAAAGATGTTCTTAAGAAAGGTTCATTTGGTACGGTAGAGCTTTGGTGTGATAGTATGGAAGTGTATGTCTAGGAAAGTTCTGGCTAAGGAAAGACTTAGTACTTAAATGTGTCCATTTGTGACCCACCTCTCTTTCCTAAGAACTTTCCTAGTGTATTATTCATTTCTACGGTAAAAGTCATCAAGGCAGAAGTGCACAGAAAAAAAGTCAGAAAATAGGGCTTCGAACCTTGCTAGATTTGAGGTGGAGAAATTCGATGGAAGAATCAATTTTGGCTTGTGGCAAGTGCCAGTTAGGGACATTTTAATTCAATCGGGGTTACACAAGGTATTAAAAGGCAGGCAAATCTCTAATATCATCACTACTACTAGTGATATTGGCAAAACGACTAGTACAGACAAATCTAGTATGAGCGATGAAGATTGGGAGGAACTAGATTTGAGAGCGGTAAATGGGATACGACTGTGTTTGGCCAAGAATGTCCTTGCAAATGTGCATAGAATATCTGCAACAAAGTAGCTCTGGGGAAAGCTCGAGGAGTTGTACAAACAAAAGGCGTCTCAAATCGGGTGTACCTGAAGGAGCTGTTTTATACATTACGGGTGAGGGAAGGTACTATAATTTCATATCATTTAAGTGTTCTCAATGGGATCGTCTCTGAACTGGAGGCAATTGGAGTTAATATAGATGATGAGGATCAAGCTTTGAGACTTATCTAGTCTCTTCCACCTTTCTATGAGCACATGAAACCTATTTTGATTCATGGGAAGGAGAAGATAATTTTTTCTAAAGTTACCCAGAAAACTTTTTTCAGAAGAGAGAAGATTGGGTGGTGTAAGAAATGTTCCTCCTAAAGACTCAGCTTTGGTGGTAGTTGGATATAGGAAGAAGAACTCTATGAAGAAAAATATAATATGTTAGATGCGTGGACAATCTGGGCACGTGAAGAAAAATTGTCTAAGAGGTGGAGCAGATTTGGCAAGAGGCTTTGGATCAATTAATGGAGAGACTGACAATGTCGCTAACATTGTCTCAATAGACGATGATTTTGCTCTCTAAAAGGGGGCATGTACATCCTCACGGCATGTCGCTAATCCCAAAGTTGTCATGATAGAGGATCTGTTACTGTTAGCGGGTCCATAAGTTTGATTGTTGGAATGTCAAGTGTGAGTAGGAATCCCACATTGGAAAGAGATGGAGCTAGTGAAAGACATATAAGTGGAAAGGACCCATAAACCTAATGTCTTAAGGTTTTGGGTTAAAGTGTGGTGTCAAAGCCCACGTGTATGTTCTCTCACTAGGCCCATATTGAAGATCTACTCTGTAAATAGGCTCCTCAGATCCAACTAGTGGTATCAGAGCCGATGGTTCGATAAGGGATAAGCATGAAGATAGTAGTCAGATCTCATGGTTGTTTCCCCATGAAGAAGAGCAAGGAAACTCTTAATAGGCCCAGACTAGTAAAGTAGAAGGACTTTTGGTGATGCCATATACTCGAACTGCTAAGCAAAAAGGCTTTCGCTCAAGGAGAACTCCAAACCCAATGTGGAAGTTCACATTTGAGAGGGAGATTGTTGGAATGTCAAGTGTGAGTAGGAATCCTACATTGAAAAGAGATGGAGCTAGTAAAGGACATATAAGTGGAAAGGACCTATAAACCTAATGCCTTAAGATTTTGGGTTGAAGTATGATGTCAAAGCGCATGAGTATGTTCTCTCACTAGGCCCATATTGAAGATCTCTCATATAAATGGGCTCCCCAGATCCAACAATAATTACCCAGTTGGCTCATGAGGTTGCTAAGAAAGACCTGGTTGTTCAACCTTCAGATAGTTTGTTTTGGTTCAACCAACCCAATGTTGCGCCGTTTTTGATTCACATCATCCTATTTCAAAATTCCTTCGATCTGGCATTCCTTTTTTGGATTGTAGGTTTAAATCTGGTTAGACCACTAACCTTGATGCGGAAGCAAATTAATCTTTATGTCGCTTTCTGCCTACGTAATTTCCAATCAGTCATGAACACAATCTCTAACCTCGGTGGCTACTAGAGTCACCGTAAAAATCACACCCCAAATCTCGATCACTCCGATGGTCAATATGTGAGAACTGGTATATAGAGATTTTTACGTTTTATTTGTATTTGAAAGCATGAACACACTGCAGTCCATTTAATCCATTTAAATAGGATTTTCTGCTTACAGTTCTTTTCTTAACCACTCCCCTAAAAATAATGGAGTATCTTGGCACTCAGTTATCCACTTCTCAAGTGGTTACTGTGGCTATTCAAGTACAATAACTCCCACTCGGCCTCATAATCCATGCCTGTCACAAAGCAAATTCATACCAATATATTTCTCACGTTTCTTACAAGAAATAAGGTGTGCGACCAAAAATTAACTACTAATGTTATATTAAGTCTCCATCTAACTAACATAACACTTTCACAATAAAAATGCCCAAATCATCCGAGATCATCACCAATAGCATACTTCCTTTTATGCTATAACAATATTATATGATTATATACACTATATAATCGCACGGGCTAATATGGTGAAGACGGAAGGATTCTTCCTTAGACACATGTAGTATTCCATCTTAGCTTGGTTGCTTTCCTAATATATTTCACTGGACCGTATACATCTTAGCTTTTGAAAAATATATTAAAGCAGTGACACCAAAGCCTTGACTTTATAACACAATCCTGAGTCAAAGGGCATCGTATAGACATAAAAGTCTATAGGGGTCACACAGTGACAAAGAGGGAAGCTAATTGTCACTTCGCAAAAGGTCGTTATGTAGCACACACAATATGACATGTGTGTCATGATATAGCTCCCATTATTAGGAATACGTCACTATTATATACCATACGAATCATAAGTCTAGATCTTACAAAAAAAATCTAACCTGAGTCACTTGATCAACACACTCAGTGCTTGACTTGACACTCGTGAATCGGCTAAAGGCTTTAATGTGAAATAGTGCACTTCACATTTGACTCATCAGAGTTTCCTCTTAAACTTACTAAGGCGACTATACAGTTCAATCACTAACCATCCATATAACACAAATATGGAGATAACCCAATATTATACACACTTAGTGTTAATATGATTAAGTCTCATCCCACATGCTACTCAAGCATCGGGGCGATTATGCGTGTGACAAGGTCAATCATAAGCCTGGTGATGGTTTAACGTGCCTAACAACGCAATTGTATAGCAATGAACATTTAAAGGAGGAAAAACATCAAAATATATTCCATAAATGTTCAATACAAAAGGGAAAAATATATCCATTACAAGAACAAGATTGATCTGAATAACTAAACCTTGCACAAACCTAGACTCATTACATGAGCTTTGAAAGAATCTCTAGGGATAGGTTTAGTCATGGCATCAGCAATCATCTTGTTAGTAGATATATACTTAATGGCAAGCTCTTTCTTTTTAACAGCATCTCGAACAAAGTGATAATGCCTTTTGATATGTTTGGTCTTCCTATGGAATTTTGGATCCTTCACATACTAGATAGCAGCAGTGTTGTCCCAGAACATTTCAACAGGCTCATGAAGTCTCGGGGTGAGATCTAGAGCCTAGAGAAAGCTTCTCAACCAAATTGCCTCCTGCATAGCAAGACAACAAGCAACGTACTCTGCTTCTATGGTCGACAAAGTAATGCAGTCCTGCTTCTTACTGCACCATGATATGGCCCCTCCACCAAGGACAAAGCATATCTTGAGGTTGACTTGGACTCATCCTGGTCACCTCTCCAATCAGCAGCCAAATATCCTCTAAACCTTAAGTCTTCGCCTTAGTAGCAGAGGACTAGGTTAGTTGTACCACGAAGGTAGCGCAAGATTCTCTTGACAGCTTGCCAATGAGCAAGTCCAGGGTTACTCTGGTAACAACTTACTAAGCTAACCGCAAAACATATGTCTGGCCTTGTACATAACATGGCATACATCAAGCTTCTTATGGCACTTACATAAGGGACCATGCTCATTTTCTTCTTATCTTTATCTATTTTTGGGCATTGATTAAGGCTTTAAGTTAGACCCTTCTCAACTGGAGTGTCAACAGGTTTGAATAGTGCATCCTAAAACGTTCCAAGACTTTGTTGATGTATGCTTCTTGACATAAACCAAGAAGCTTCTTGGGACGGTTTCTCACTATTTCCACACCTAGGACATACCTGGCTTCACCCATATCCTTCATCTCAAAGACGGAGGATAGCCACTGCTTAGTGGTATTAATCATCTCCAAGTTGTTTCCAGCCAATAGTATGTCATCAACGTATATAGAGAGAAACATAATTCCTTCTGTAGTTTTCTTGACATACACGCAATGGTCTTCATCCACCGTGGACAAGCCAGATGAAGTAATGGCTTCATGGAATCTAGAATACCATACTATGGAAGATTGTTTAAGACCATATATCTATATCTTAAGACTACAAACTTTGTCCTCTTGACCTTTTAAGACAAACCCAATAGGTTGATCCATATATATCTCTTCCTCAAGACTACCATTGAGGAAAGCAGTCTTTACATCCATTTGAAATAACTCTAAGTCCAAATGGGCAACCAGGGCTAGAAGTAGGCGAATTGAGGAAAATCTTACCACAGGAGAAAAAGTTTCCTCATAGTCTATACCCACAATTTGGGTAAAACCTTTCGCCACCAATCGGGCCTTGAACTTTTCAATTGACCCATACACCCTACGTTTAATCTTGAAACCCCACTTGTTTCCAATTGATTTCCATTTAGGTGGAAGATCAACAAGTTTCGAAACCTCATTTCTTGCCATCGAGTCTATCTCATCCCTCATGGCATACATCCATTCTTAATAATTTGGTGAATCAATAGCTTCTTGAAAAGAGGTAGGTTCCTCTATTTCTAAAAGGGTGCATATGAAAATTTCCTCTTCGATTTGGAAAAGACGTCGAGGAATTCTTCCACGCTTACTCCTTTTAATACTAGGACCTCATTGTTTGCTTGTTCAGATGGAGAATCTCTCCCACTTTCCCTCTGAGGCGTTAGATTCTGAACATTTGGACCAACCTCACGTTCAGGGACTAATGGTTGAGGACTAACCTCATTCTCAATTTTATTCTCATCAACAAGCAGATTTCCACCTTCTAAGGTGGTAGGACTACTCCAACCATCTACTTCATTTAGAGGAGCTGTAGTATTATCTTTGGTGATATTATGAATGCTTGAATCCCTCACCTCACCAATATATAATTGCACTTCTTGTTGCAACTCATACAAAACAAGGTCCTTTTTGATTTCACCGATACTTGAGAACTCATCCTTAAGAAATTCGATATTACGAAAGTCAATTTCAGTCATGCCACCATTTAGAAACATCACATACCCTTTGGAGTGTTCAGGGTACCTAATGAACACCATTTTAGTGGCTTTTGGACCAAGTTTTTCATGTTTATGAGTTGGGTTGTACACATAGCCAACCGAACCCCATGGGCTCAAATGGTCTAAAGATGACTTTCTTCCATTCCATAACTCATATGGAGTGGTGGATATACTCTTACTCGGCACACAATTAAGGATATAAGCCACCATAAGCAGCGCATCTGCCCAAAAACTAATCGAAAAACTAGCCTGAGCCATCATCGACCTAACCATATCAAGTAAAGTTCGATTCCTCCGCTCTGCAACACCATTTTGTTGGGGAGTACGAGAAATTGTGAGTTGTCTACGTATACCCTTTTCCTCACAAAAACCTTTGAACAAATCAGAAAGATATTCACATCCACAATCGGTTCGGAGAGTCTTAACTCTTTGCTCCGTTTGGGTTTCAACTTCTGCCACAAAGCGTTTAAACATATTGAGCGCTTCATGGCGGTGAGATAGTAGGTACACATACCCATATCGTGAATTATCATCAATTAACGTGAGGAAATACATAGCACCATGACGAGCTTTAACACGCAAAGGCTCGCATATGTCGGAATGGACTATTTCTAAAGGACTTAATGCTCTTAATGTTTTACCAAAAGGCTTCATACTCGCTTTGTCAGCCAAACATGGCTCACACTTAGGTAACTTAACCTTAGTGAGCTGGTCTAAAAGACCTTCTTTAGCTAGTCTGTTTATTCTATCTTGGCCAATATGACCGAGTCTAGCATGCCATTTAACAGATTCAGAATCAAAATCATAATTAACAACTAAGGTAAGTGATGAATTATTATAAATATCATCAAAATGAAGAACAAAGAAACCAGCTCTTAAAGATCTATGGCCAAAAATATGACCATTATTACAAAATCTCTAAGCAACTAGACTGAAAATTGAAACAGAATCTAAGTTTTATTAAAGAAACTACTGAAACTAAACAGCTTCGTACCTCAGGTGCATAGAGAGTGTCATGAAGATGTAACTTATTCCCTCCACGCAATTTAAGCTGATAGGTCCCAATCCTGAGGATGTCTCCCTCGCTGCTATTCCCTAAGGCGACAGTTTGTGAACCCACTGGATATCGATGAAAGTCCACATAACCAGCTCGATCTCAAACTATGTGCTTAGCTACTCCCGAATCTACAATCCAATTAGGAAAGGTGTTAGTAACTAATGTATGGGAACAAATGTGTAGTTCGATTGAATCGATGAAAGTAAGTACCTTCTTCGGCTCAGGACAATGCCGATTATAGTGACCTTTGTTTCCACAATTGTAACACTTCAGTCGTGCTACTTTATTCTCTCCATGACCCTTAGCCTTTTGATGCTTGACCACACTGCCTTTTGGTCCAGAATTTTGAGAAGGGCGTTTGCCTTTCTTAGACTGTTTACTTCGATTGTTCTTATTGCCTCTGGGCTTTCCCACCTTGGCAATAAAAGCAACATTAGAGTGACCAAGAACCTTCAAACGTTCTTCCTCCATTTCGAGGTGCCTTGAAATTTCAAAGAAGATTTTGATGTTCTCACTATAATTCATCAAGAGCTTAAAATTAATCCAATGATCAGGTTTGCTTGGAATGGAACGAATCACATTAAGAACCCGTTCTTCTTCAGAAATCTCACGCCCACCAACTTTTAGATCCCGAGCCATTGCATTGAAAGTGCAGAGATGCTTGGCTATAGTATAGCTTGAGTCAATCTCATATTGCATCCATTTTAAGTGCAAGGTACGAAGCCTTGTAGCGGATGTCTGACCATATGTGATCTTGAGCTTTTCCCACATTTCTTTAGCAGTTTTGCAGGATTCAAATTCTCCAATGAGATCATCGTGCATGCAATACAACATAGTATAACGTGCCTTACAATCCTGTTTAAACCATTCCTTATATGCGGTCAGATTTTTTTAATATTGATCACTATCAGTATCTTTAATCTCTTTAAGCTCAGTCATGTCATTGGTCAAGGTTTCCAAAACCTCGCGCTCATTAAGAAGATACTGAATCTTCCTATACCAGATGTCATAATTAGTGCCATTCAGCTTCTTAGTGGTGGACAAATCACCAACCATACTTTTCGTTGCCATATTTGTGAAGTATATATATATAAAAAAATAAGGACATTAGGGCACATATTTGAATTATTAAATTATTCAAAAAAATATCATCATCCATATCATAAGATCGAAAATTTCACTAAGCTCATAATCATCACTTATGACATAAATTAGAAATTTTTACGATTTAATTATTCTACACATGAAACATATTCTTAATAAAAAAATTATCTTACATAAAACAAATTTATATAACTCATAATAATTCATTCTATGTAAAACACATTAACATATTATTAATGAATTAAATAAATGTAAAACTAATTTACAAACAAAAATAAATAAATAAATAAATAGACAGACCATTTAAAATTATTTCACGTCAAATTAATTTAGCAAAAACAAATTTACTAAACTCATAATAATTCATTCTTTTGTAAAACACATTTACATATCATTAATGAATTAAATAAATATAAAAAATTTACATAAAAATAAAAAATAAATGGACAAACCATTTAAAAATATTTCACATGAAATTAATTTAGTAAAAACAAATTTACTAAACCCATCGTGTTTCATTTTTTCGTAAAACCCATTCACATGACATAAAAGAATTTGAAATAGAGACCCATTTTTCGAATCAAATACTTGATGTACGTGGTAAAACAAATTGTTTTCTATTTCCAAGAGAAAACATAAGAGAGAGTATTGATCTTGTTCAATTAATGAAGAGATAAGCAGCGGGACATTCAAGAACCATTGGAGGGCACAACTATAGCTAAAAAAACTTTTTACTAAACTCAAAGAATAACATTTTATGCCCATCATCATAACCCTACCATGTCTTTTGTCTTTTAACTTTTAACCGCAGCAACTGTCTTTAAAACAATTTTCTATCTCTCTACGCAGCTCTATCTTTAACCTTCCATCCTCTCTGCACAACTTCTCTCTAAATGCTGCACTGGGTTAACTCAAAAAATCCAAACAAAGAAATAACTCACTCCCCCTCCCACCTATTTGTGCCGTCGGTTGGTGTCAAGGAAGAAGGCAGGCTGACGCCTAATCACCATCCTTGATGCCAAAAACCACGACTCCACACAAGAGTCGTCACAAGCCTCTCATCTCACACCGTCATCTTATAGATCAGTCAAAAAGGAGACAAACGACGTCTCAATGCCACTCATAAGGTGGCGCATGGCTCACAGACGTGGCCATGAGTGGTTGTTTTCGTTGCAATTTTTGCAACATCGCATAGCTTGGCTAAAGAGATGACTAACGGTGTCATCCACGTGACCAACGCTTCTCTCAATCGGTCGAGATATACTTCTTGATGGGTATGTACAAAAAAAAACATTTTGTATGGAGTGAAGTAGGATTTAACAGATCTAGGTTTATATGGCTGGGTTTAAGCATTTAGTCACACAAATTAAGCTTGAATAACATACTAATCATGTAATCAAAAATTAATCATATACTGAATGTATTTATTATATCATAAATAGATTACATGCTTTATTATATAATTGCAATTCAATTAACAAACTATTTGTTAAAAGAATAATAACAAACTGATTGTTAATCTAAAATGAGGCAGAAGCTAAAACATAATTAAGCTTTGATACCATTGTAGGTATTAATCTGGTTAGACCACTAACCTTGATGTGGAAGCGAATCAATCGTTATGTTGCTTGCTGCCTACGTAAATTTCCAGGGTCACGATCTCCAACTGCAGTGGCTACTAGAGTCACCGTAAATATCACATCTCAAGTCTTGATCACTCCAATGGCCAATCTGTGTGAGATACGATATATAGAGATTTTAGGGTTTTTCAGTGTATAAAAGTGTTAACCTTCTGCAATCCCATTTAGTGTAACACCCCACTCCCGCAAAACCCGAACCCGATATCGACAGTGATACCCGGATCCGTGCCCCGCGAGGGTG
>JANZXP010000002.1:23176595-23215955 GCA_027576715.1 Erythroxylum flavicans
CATTATATTTAATTAAAATATTATTATTAATTAATTAAAATATTATAATTAACTAATAATATAATTAAAATATTCATTGGGAGGGGTTTTCTTGTAAATTTATGTGTGTGTTTTGTTTCTGTCTCTGTCTCCGTCTCCTTGTCCTCTGGTTTTGAAAGGAACAAAAATTTTATGTCTCTGTCTCTGGAGTCGGGACAGAAATTGGTGGAGACAGCAAGCAAACAAGTCGGGGACAGAATTTTTCTGTCCCTGTCTTCTGTCCCCACCCATGGGGACAGCAAACAAACGCAGGGTTAGTGTTCCACTTTGTCTACATTTACTACTCCACTCAATAATATATCCATTTCAACTACTCCATCTTACAGTTGTTCACCTTCTTCTACTTCCCCTACCGATTCATCTCCCAACTGTTTAGTTATCACTTCTCAATCCCCTGCTCTACCACCCCATCTCAAACACCTACCATCCTCAAACACTAGCTCTCATTCCATGACTACCCGAGCCCATACACAATCCTTAAAACCTCTTAGATGCCTCGATTATAAAGCTCTAACAGCTACAAGATACCCTCTTCCTTCTACTACCCCTACAGAACAAGAGCCATTGTGCTTTACCAAGGCTTCTAAACTTTCTTAGTGGTGTGTTGCCATAGAAACAGAATATCAGGCTCTTTTGCAAAATGACACATGGGACTTAGTGTCATGCCCGTCCAATGTCAATGTCATCAGAGGAAAATGGGTTTATAAGATTAAACGGCTTGCAGATGGTTCAATCGAGAGATACAAAGCAAGCTATGTTGTGCGGGTCAAGAGGCTGGTGTTGATTATTTCGAAACTTTCAGTCTAGTAGTTAAACCCGCTACCATTCGTCTAGTACTCTTTATTGCTCTTACATATGGTTGGTCTTTGAAACAACGTAGACGTTAATAATGCTTTCCTTAATGGCAAGCTTTCAGAGATGATTTTTATTGAACAACCACAAGGTTTTGTGAGCTCCCAATTTCCTGATCATGTTTGTCGTCTAAAGAAGGCTTTATACGGTCTTAAGCAAAAACTAAGGGGATGGTTCACTAAATTGAAGAACTTTCTTTTCCAATATGGTTTTTGAAACTGTTACTCTGATTCGTCTTTATTTGTTCATTCTCACAATTCTTCGCTTAGGTACCTTCTGGTCTATGTTGATGACATAGTGGTCTCAGGTAATGACAATGACTTCATAAATGCATTCATTCATGACTACGTGCAGCCTTCTCACTAAAAGATTTGGGAGAGCTTAATTATTTTCTTGGTGTTGAGGTTCAACATTTTTCTGGTGGTCTTTGCCTATCTCAATCCAAGTATCTCACGAATATGCTCCAACGAACTAAGATGGATAATGCTAAGCCTATCTCTTCTCCAGCAGAAAGTAGTTCTCATCTCACAATTTCAGGGGAAGCCATGACTAATCCTGGTTTATACAGAAGTGCCGTCAACAATCTTCAATATGCAACAATAACTCGTCCTGACATTTCATATGTTGTTAATAGAGCATGTCAAGTTCTGAGTAAGCCTACCATCAATCACTGGCAAGCTGTCAACCGTATTCTTTGCTACCTAAAAGAAACGTTGCATAATAGGTTATTCTTTTGTCCTACTAATAACCCCGTCTTGTGGCTTTTTTTGACGTAGATTGGGCTAGAGACCCTGATACTCGTCATTCAACAGAGGATTATTGTGTTTATTTTGATAGAAATTTGATCAGTTGGTCATTCAAGAAGCAACAGGTTGTAAGTCGTTCAAGCACTGAGGCTGAATATCGAGCTCTAGCCTTAGCTATTGCAGAAATTGTTTGGGTACAACAGCTATTACTTGAACTTCATATAACATTACATCATTCGCCCATGTTGTATTGTGATAATCTTAGTGTTGGATTTATGGCTATGAACCCGGTGTTCCACAAACGATCCAAGCATATTCAAATCCTCATTTTGTTATAGAAAAAGTAGAGCTTGCATTAGTTATGTGACGTCCTGTAACTAATATGTTGATATTTTCATAAAGGTTCTCACTTCAAAGTGGTTTACTACTCTTCGCTCCAAACTTGACGTACTCAAGTTCTCCCTGTCAAGTTTGTGGGAGGGTGTTAAGATATCTTCAGGTAACAAATCTTTCAATTCCTAATATTGCTTTTTATTTATCTGTTTTGGGTTTGTCGTCCAGGCTGTAATAGATTTCTGTTTTGTACACACGTTTCCTTCTCTATTTTGGATTTGTCTTGATTGTATCAGATTTCTGTTTTGTATACAAGAGTCCTGGCTGTATATACTGATGTAATTACGTTATAAATTAAGGCAGTAATGTAGAGGGAAGATTATCCCATTCACTCAACATATTTCGACTCTTTTAATCCAGAATATAAATTATTACATCCGATGTAACTAATTTAGGATTGAGATTTCAACTTATTATCGGGAACAAAGCATAAACAAGATGTAATCCAGGGTTTCCTTTCTTCCTCAGCTCATCAGTACGGCATGATTGCTTTCCATGGCCTGGTTGTCATCCTTACTTTCTGAAAATTCTGAGTCTTGAAGAAATTTTAGTAAAAATAGACATGATCACCATACATATGTGCAGTCATGTTCAAGGCTTGAAGCATGGCTTCTCCTTTTTTGTTAAAGTTGAATATACAGATGCCACCATTATTCACATCAGTCGCCCGGAACCTGAACCAACTAAATGCTAAGCAATGTATAGAAGGAGAAGAATGCACTTGACAAGCAATCCCTTTTATACAAAATAATATTAGGCTACACAAATTCCATGCTCATAAAACTGGTTTATGTGTTCTAAACTACTGTATTCAAGTATCTAAGAATGATATTTAGGCAGAGTTCGTCTTGTCAAAGCAGTTGGTTTGAAAGAGGTCTGTGTTGAAAGGCTTTCAGCAACTTCTTTTAATTCGTTGATTATTTTGCTCAGTATGGTGGCATAATTGAAGCTATATTAGCGAACTTGATTCTGACAAAAATACAAGTTTTACATGGGTTCCCCGCTCTTGGAACAATGCAACTAACCTTTTAGTTGGTCACTATAAGTCTTTATGCAGTAAGATCACATGATCCTTGGTGGATATTGTTCTTTATGCAGTAAGATCACATGGTCTTTGGTGGATATTTTTCTTTGTCATACATGACTTCATACTGTTCTTAGATGGTTACTGGATCCTGTTCTTTGTGATAAATAGCTTCACACTTACTGTGGTTGGTGGATACTGTTCTTTATGATTTAGTGTAATGAATTTGTTTTCTTTTGTCAAAAGAAAAAACATCTAACAAGGACAAAAGAAAAAGAAAGTGCTAAGTTAAAAGGTAACCTTATTCTAGGGAACAAAAGATCATCTCATACCTCTCTGGGCCTAGCCCCATGGCTGTACAGATAAGTGCCCTTAAGATTGATTTGTGAGTGATAACCAGAAAATTTTCCCCCTGAAGAGTATGCAAGATTCTCATGTAAGTCAAATTATCATTCAAGCACAGCCGTAACTAGAGAGAGGAAAGAACTCACAGGTGAAAGCAAAATCTCCTTCCAAGCTTCTCTAGCTGTCCCCCATAGTTTTCGCACAGGGTAGATACCATTCACATTAAAATTAGCAGGGTCTTCTCTCCATGTTGTGTACTCCTTTGGATATTTCTCCTTAGCGTCCACTGCCTCCAAATGCTGAATGTGATTTAGTCTTAAAGCCCGATAGTTAGCTAATTTCAACAAGTTTCATGCAATGTAGAGACTTAACTCTTCACAATTGAAGTTCACCTTTGCAAAGGAGTTGTCATGGGAAATAATTAAATTTAAATTGACTAGTTACATTTACACATACAAATGCTTTGACGTTCAAAAAACAATTCAAGACAAAGTTGAATTCTCAAGCTCATTAACCAAACAAACAAATAAACAAAAAGGGACGGACCATTTTTCATGCCTTCAAGAAAATACAAATGCGCCTCCTTCAGTGAATCAAGGAAAACCAATGGCTGTTCTCTCCCTTCCCATATGACCTCTGCAGTGGACTGCAGTGGAAACATATTTATGTTACTTGATAAAAAAACTAAATTTAGCAAAATGTTATTGTAGGCAAACCTTGGCACGTGATATTGGACTTGAAAAGCATTGATCAAAGCGGATTTTTGCTAAAGCCCTTCTACACCTCTCTGCTTGCTTCACTCCAGTTTCAGTCAAGATGGATAAGTTTGAGCTTCCCTGCACATGGATATGGACATTCAAGTTAGTGGCAACTATCGCTTGCATTACCCTAATTTCTAAGGATGTTTAACACATGCCAATCCAATGGACTCCATGCCGAGTCCGAACCACTTAAAAAAAGCTCCCCTCAAGAGTCACGTTTTTATGATTGGCAAATTACATGACAACATACAACAATAGAGTGACTTGCTTTTCTCTGTCTGCAAGCCACATTACAATAAGCTTAAACTTGAGAAGGATTAGAGAAATAGAACGCTAATGAACACACACAAAGATAATAATCTTAGTTTCCAAATCACGGAGTTTCTCCATCGGAACAGCCTTTTCTGCAGAAATCCAGATGTGTGAGGAGGCAGCAAAAGCCTGGGTTACAACATTACTTTCATCGATTTGCCAATCAAGATTTATGCTTTATACATCCGAGACGGTACAAACCTGAACTCTGCCCTCTTCATTCCAAGAGCTTAGACCATGCCTTATTAGCGTCACCTTCTTTGTTGACGATAACAACTTCTCAGTAAGAGACACTGTTGATCTTTCAAAATCATATGCACCACCAGTTACAGAAGTATCATTTATAAGCTTTTCTGTCATAAATCCATGTTCAAATGTTAGATGATAGCAAAGTATTTCTTCTGGAGAAATTACTGTAATCCTTTAGATCTTTTGGACAAGCCATATGCGACCAAATTAAATCACTTTCACCAATCGCTTATCTTCTATTAAAGGGTCAATCGTCACTTTCTAAACGACTTCAAATCTAAACAAGTAATCAAGTTTACCTTCAAATAAGGAAAAAAAAATTGCAAATGGAGAAACGATAAGGGAAACGAATTTACCAGTTGCCAAAGGCACGTCCGGGCTAGAATTGGCGCATTGGAACCTGTTTCTGACTGCTTTTGATAGCTTAGCAGGTCTTTGTGAAGAAGATATGGAAGTTAAACTAGAGGAAAGAGAGACCTTGAAGTTAAGAGAGAACATCTCGTTGCTGAGGGCATTGACAAGCTTGTGGTTGTTTACTCATATAGCCACATTCTATGGTTGCGGATTGATTGTGGACCAAAGCGGTGGTGACGTGTGATCAGATAGCCTTTTTTGTGGCCATGCGGTGGTGGGACAGTTTAGGCTTAATATATTTAATAATTATAGTATTGGTTATTTATATATACGATAATTTCGAAGGTTTGATTTAAGAAAAAAGATTTATAAAGATATAGATATTTTATTTTATTATTATTTTTAATATTTTTATAAAAATTTAGATTTTAAATATTTATTTTATAATAATTAAGTCTATAATTCTAATAAAAATATAAAATATTATAACAATAACAATAATAATCAGAGAATCATGACCATAAATTAATCAAAAAATTCATGGATAATGATAGATTCAAATACAAAATATTCGCTAACTCAATCAGCTGATTACCAAATATATTTATTAGCAGTTTGACATTCAATCTGCTAAAAAAACTAATAAGTTATTTATCAAACAAGATCTTAATCTGCTATTACCAAATGAAACAATCTGCGTTTTAATTTCGAACTTATATATATATTAAACTTTAATATTTAAAATAAATCATAATACATAAAATTGTTTAATTTAAATTTTAAATGACTAAAATTTTTGAAGAATTATGTTTTTATTTCGTTGTATATCGGTGTTATGATAATATATAATTATTATTTATTAATATTTATATGAATTTATTGAATAATATAATATAAAAAATTTAAATAAGTTTAAATTTATTTCAAATTAATTATCTTTAATTTTGATTATATATAATAAATTTAATTAAAACTATTAACTCTAATTGAATCTAAATAATCTTAATTAATCTAATTTTAAAAAATCTCAATTTAAAATTTTTATTCCATTGCCAATTTGATAAGAGTCTTTTTCCTCTCCTAAGTTAACCGTCTATGAATAACCTTGCATTTTCCTTTTTGAATACCATCAGTCTCCTCTCTTTCGTTTCAACCTCTAAACCCTTTTTTTACAACATCAATTTTCTAACAAGAAACTTTGCCAACACTTAAGGTGAATACCTAAATTTTTTTATCCTTTTCTCTATTAGTCATAAGGAAAAAAAGGGAGAAAGAGGGGAGGAAAAGAAAATTATCAACTTTTTTAGACAGAACAGAAAAGAAACATATTATTTCTCTTTAAAATGACAATGTTCTTTGACAAAACTAAATGTTGCATGTTCTTTTTAATTAAATGAAAATCTCAAAAAAAATAAAGGATTAAAATGACTCTTCTTTGAGCATGGTCCTAAAAAATAAAGGTTGATCAAGGTAGGTGGGTATTCTCTGGCGATACAAGACTTGAGTGGTGGTTAGATATAGAATCAGATCCTCTGTACCCACTATTTTATACCTACTCTGTTTCATGCGATTTCATCCGTATATTTTTTTATATCTCATCCATCCATCGCGTAAAACAAAGTTGGTACAGGATAGTGGATATAGAGGATCTCAATTGGTTAGATATTACAGTTGGTGATGATGAATTCGCCCAAAAATGACATGATTTGATGTTTATTGATATTAAGGTTTAAGTGCTGGAAAATCGGGACGAGGTCTGACCTTGACCACAACAGAATAATTAAGAATTTTTTCATATTTTGATTTTTTGAAATTTAATATCACTTTAATTCTATAAATGATTAGCACATAAATCATAATAAATCATAAATCTTAATTCGTACCTCATCCCGAAGTTTGATTATTTTCTCGTTATACCTCTTAAGATATTTTTGAAATTAATTCATCTCAACCACCGTAGTTGTATAAGTGTCTGACCTTTAAGAGTATCCAAAAAAATAAGTTGAGAAAACTCTGCAACTCTTATAGAGAGGGTTAAGCAAAAAGTGCTAGCTCCATTAAATCTTAAGCCTATTTATAATAAGTTTTGAGCATTTTAGTAACTTAATTGAAATCAAAATTTAATTAGAATTACAATTAATTCTAATTAAATACCAATTATATCCAAATAAGATCCAAGATCTCATATTGATCCTTATTTATTAAATATCTCATATTTAATCATAAAGTTTCTTAAACTTTACAATCAAATTGAACATGATTAAAATATTTTGGATCTCTTCAACTAATTCTTTATGTGAGACTCATTAGGCTCCTAAATATATTAGTAATGATTATGAATTATAATTATAATTCAAATTTAGAATTAGATAAATTAAAATTCTTTTTAATTTATTTTTAATTTTAGAATTAAACAAGTTATATTTATAGAGCAAGATTGGCGTTTAGCAACACATCATTAATACCTAAATATTTAGGAATGTTAAAGTGGATCTGACTTACCTTTCTGTGCATGATTTATCTGTATAATTCATTTGTTTCATCATACAATGTTTCGATAAGACGTAATATATAAAATTAATGTCTACTCTATTTTGAGTCCAATTATATTAGTTATCTGCTATTAGCTATTGATAGAATTAATAACATTTATATACCATTTACAAAAATTCATTCCACCTTAACCAAGAATTTCTTAAATCAATATTAATCGAGAACAACAAAACATTCTTCCTAATGTTCTATAGTACGTACATTACTATCTTAATCAATGCAAGGAACTATATCAAGTTTACTAAAGAACTTATTAATCCAAATAATCATTTCCACTTAATAAAAAATGTATTATGGCTTAATTAACAACCATTGCTACATTGGAATCTTTCCAATATTAAAATGATATTTTTCTAAGTAAAAATAAACCTTAATTAGGATTTATTTATAAAGTAAATATCCTTATCACCTTGAACTTAAATATCAACTCATACATAAAATAACAAATATCATTAATACTTCATAATTATCTAATATCTTAAATACTAAAACATCTTCAGTACATTATCTATACACTTGAACTTAGAATAGGTGAACAAATTCCAATCTATCTTTATAGATGCAATTTCCATAATTAAGTTGTTTTCATATCCAACAAGAGTTGTTCTTGGATAATTATATTTTCAACAATTAAAAATTAGAATTATTGTTCTCTATAAGCAATATTTCTCTATATACTCCCATTGACGAGAACAACTATATTCCCACTAACCTTCTTGTAGATATGATAAATTCACAATCATCTTTAAAATAAATTCTTTGAACTCATCATGAAAGTTAATCTTTTAATGTCTCGTAACCTTTCAACTATACATCAAATGTATCAACAAAGGCACTAGTTCCAATTGGATGTATTGTCATGAAATCTGAACTTTTCAAATTTCATATTACTCCTACTATTTGTCTTGAGAATCATTCTCCTATAAGTATACATTGAATAAAACAATTTGTTCAATGGATCTATAAGATTATATCTAACCTTTTGGATATCACATAACCTTTTATTACCCAATATAGTTCTAAACTTAGTGGATATTGTATGCTTCAACCAAGCATCACATCTTTGAATCATTAACTTTGACTCTTTCAAAGACTTATCATTTCATATCTAGTATAAAATGTTGCTAATCGATCTAATTAGAACGACTGAAGGTAAATCATTATACTAGACATCACTGTAGAAGAAATAATATCACATCATACAATATCTCTTATTGTATTTTCCTCATTACATAAATCTATAATCTTATGAATTTAGTTGTGAAGGTATTTGCTAGAGAATCTCATTTCCTATAAATAACTGAAATTTTAAAACTCACCATAACGATCTCATAGAAGTTCAATGCTTAATTTCTACTTAGATTTAAATAATTTAAACTTTTCAAAAATTTAAATCAACATTTCATTTTGATACATTTGATTATATCACATAAATTCGTTAGTAATATGATCAAACATAAGTATCATCTTTTTATGAATTGTTATTCCATACAATACATCACATGTATAAATTTAACAATTCAACATCATCTTCATCCTTTCACTAAAGTTTGATTTGATTATTCTTCAATTTAACAAATTTCACAAGTTCCATAAGATTCATAATTAAAAAGATACATATATCCTTGTATGTAACTTTATGATTCTCATCGTGCTGATTTAACCAATATGACATAAAAGGATAGTCTCAGTTATCCAACTTTGTATTCTTAACATTTATGCTAAGCATAAATATCCTTTGATCCTACATATACAAACTATTTTGTATAAAATTTAAAATTGGATCAATTATTGTTAATCAACAATCTATTTCTTATCATACTTTGAACATTATAATAATGTTGAATCTAAATTCAATACCAAATACTCATAAGTATGAACTATAAATACATATGATCTCTATAATATCTCGTATAGGAAAGAAAAATTATACAATCATTTTCTTCTTATGACAATTATTATCATACTATAACAAAGCCTTTAATTGATATCCATGTTTATGCTTTTAGTAGGCTAAATTAAGTGGAATAATTTCATTAAGGTACTATACCTTTTAACTCTACTTTATGCAATCGTTTGTATTTTGCAATCATGGTGTTGACATACATTTTACATGTTATTATCAAAGTTTATGAGACATTAGTCAATTTAAAATGTCAATACATCTTTTCATCTATATGATTTTGGCATATCTCTAAAACTCTTTCACTGAATACTTAACAGGATTATAGCAAAATAACATAATGGGCATTCAATTTTCTATCTAACTTTGAGAACTTTTCTTAAACATATCTTAAGTCCAAGAAATTTGGTTCACTATCTTAGTATTAACTAAACAAGGTAAATTTGATGAACCGATTTTAAGTGTGTCAATTATGAATTATCAATAAGTGCAGGACTTAGCTGTAGCTAGTACCTACTCCTGTAGCTAGTACCTACAAGTCCGAGTCGATCGCACAAAGATGATGAGTACTAGTAATTACTATTATCCTATTATTACTCTATGAAATTAATTTTGATTTTTAATTAAATAAATAAAACTTAAGCAAATAAAATAAAATATGCAGAAAATCTGAACAAAGAAAAAAGAAAACACTTGGAAAACTATCGAAATCAAGCATTAGTGTCTAATTTATGAATCCCCTAAAAATCTTTAGATAGTTGACCTTTTATTATGCAATTGTTTATTGACTATTGGATTGTGAAAATTCCTAGGGTATGCTAATAACTCACTTGAGACTATTAGCAACTAATCTTAGAATTATCAACCGATATTATTAAGGTTAAAGGTACTAGGACTGCTTTACTGATTTGTAAATTTCATTATTAGTTTGACCCTAATCTAGAGGATTTATGTTGTCCTATCTTTAGGGTTGCAATCAACTCATTTCAATTACGGTAGATCTATTCATACAAAGGTTTCTCAATCTTTATGTCATGAAACTAGAAAAATTAGAACATATATTAAACACGTAATAAAACAATAGATCAATCAAAATAATTGCATTAATTAGAAGAATCAAAACTTATTATAGCATAAACATAAGGTTCATCATACTTAAATACTAAAGAAATTTAATTACACATGATAGGAAACGAAATCAAATATAAACAAGAAGAAAAACAAATAGAAAATGAAGGATTCATAATTCTAAATCTCCCTTTTATCTCTTATCAAATGTTCCTTGTAAGGTAAAGGTTTGATCTTGTATTATCTTGGATCTTTTAATGATTTTGTCATGTTTTCCACTTCTCTAGATCAAAATTGCCCTTTAAATTGCCTCTGAAATTCTTTAAACGATTCTGCATGTGTGCTCTTTTATTTTACCTTTGAAAACATCTTTTCATAGTAAGTTTTAACTTTTTAGGAGATAGCAGTCTGATACACAACCCTGTACTAGGCCGTGTTAAACCTAAAATCTCTAGAATTTGTGAATCTACACGACTTGCGGAACTTACATGACCAGATACATGACCATATATCCCTTCTTTGCTTCAAATCTTTGTTTTTTATCGCGTTTTCATCCAAATTCTTCTCCTTTTAGTCCATAAAGACAATTATAACCTATAAACACACTAGGAGAAAATTGAGTACCAAATATACAATAAAAGTATAAAAATATCAAGCAAAAATACATTAAATATAGGATATAAATATGATCAAATATGCATCTATCAAAAATCCCCACACTTAAGTTTTCACTTATCCACAAGCAAGTTATAATCAAAGTTATAAATTTTACAACATCAATCTATCATTAATCTTAACCTCTCTATTCTTACTATAACTCATTATGACATATTGAATTGAATTAACATACAATTAGAGTTAAGTTACCCTAAAATTAACTTCCTAAGCAATACTAATGGTAACATAATCGCATTGAAATCAAAAGCAACCTTTACACTCTCACCAAGATTTCACTCAATGCATTCAAGTGTTTAGGGTGAAAAGTATTAAAACTCTCAATCAATGCATAGTAGAACTCTTATCATAGGCTTGCAATATTATCATATTTCCACCACTTATGTATAAATTAGAAACAAAAATCAAAATTTCTTTATAAAGGTTGTAATAGGATTTAAGGACGATATGATTAGGATAATAAAAAGGCTTAAATTGAATGAAATTTAATAAAAATTTTCAAAAAAATTGTTTAAAATATGCAGACCCTTTTATTGCAACTTTATTAGTACCTTATGTTCATTTTTAAAATCAAAACAATTTTAAATCAACTTTATCACAACTTTTTTTTATGCTCATTTTTTTAATCAAAACAATTTTGAGCATTCATCATGTAACACACTTAAAAAAATCACGGACCTTTCAAAATTTTCCAAGAACAAACACATAATGTAGATAACCTTCAGGGTTTAAAATAATTAAAAAGGCTTCAAACAAAAACAAGATAAAGGTTAATATACGGTTTTAATTAATGAAAAAGGCTAAGGCTCAACTTATTTATTCCTAAAGGATATTTTGTAGGTAAGGTAATTATCAAAGAAATAGGTTAACACAAATTGTTGAATCTAAGTGCCTTTATCAATTAAATGGAATACAAATATGATCTCAATATACATAATAAAAACAAGTTCTAGAATTGATCAACTATACATGACAACATGCATGGAATAATAAAAAGAGCTTAAATTTTTTTTGAAGGTTTGCTGTTAGGCTCAAAAGCTCATAAAAAAGATGGTTTATGTGTGTAAATAATATGCAATGTCATTCAACTTAATTATTTCAATGATATTAAAAATATGACTTATAAAAGCAATTTTAGGCCTTGTTTGGTTGATGGCTTTTTAACCATGTCAAACAGCTAATTATATTTGTTTGGTTATCAACTGGTGGGTTGACTTATTCAACCCAACTAGTTGATTTTTTAAAAAGCTCCAAAATACTAACGTTTTGCCTTTAGCTTTTTGACAATGAAAATAGTGCCCACTCAGTTGTTCTCTACCTCCTTTTCCACACTACAACTCAATCTCTTAGTTCTTGTACTCTCTATCCCTCTCATTTTCTATTAGTTTACCAATAAATATCAGAGCATTTAATGTTCATTATTTCTAAGATATATTGGCGTATATTATTTTATAATTTTTAGATGAACGCAATAATTCAGAAATTATATAATTTAGATAAATTATTTAACAAATAAGAAATTTGTGTTAGTATTAGTAAATTCAGTTTTTTTTACTTAATTGCATTACTAACTATTAGGATTAAAAATCTAAATTCTTACAAAAATATTCAATGAAATACTAAGATATACTATCCATGTCCTTATAAATTTTTTTAAAGTCATGCCATCATAAGTCATTTTACACATAAACAGATAATACTAAATAGTTAATTTTACCAACTATCCCTAATAAATAGCTAATGTTATCTGCTGATCAAATCAGTTGATATAATCCACTATCAACTTATAAATTTTTTTAAAATCATATCATCATAAGTCATTTTACACATAAACAACTAATAACAATGAATTTTACCAAACATCCCTAATAAACAGTTCATATTATCTGCTGATTAAATCAGTTGATATCATCCACTATCAGCTAACTGCTGATAGAATCAGCTAACAACTAATGCAATCTGCTGATTGCCAAATAAGGCCTTATTCTAACTATCATCCTTTTGCATACTAATTTAAATCAATATTTAATAATAAAATACAATATTAATGGACATATTTCAATTAAGTCCGAATATCACTTCATACAATTTAATAACCAAGATTGTAATAAGCTTAAAGAAATCATTAAAAAGTAATTAACCCCTTCCCCACATTTAAAGTTGTACATTATTCCCAATGTACACAATATAAGTATATATTATAAGTGAGAATGGTTAGTGGTACTTTCCTAAATTTGACGATTTTTCTGAACTCTAATCCATCCAATTTAGATTACATTCTTGCAAAATATAAAAAGGATAAAAAGAACAAAAGAAATAAAAAAATAACATAAAATAATTAAGGAATAAAAATATCATTAACTATAATGAGAGAGAACAAAATAATTAACAGAAAGAAAATAAGAAATAATATAAAAGATAAAGAAAAAGAATGAATATACAAAACTAAGCATCTTCCACATCCTGTGATCCTAGCTGGTCTAACGAGGAGGGTTCTCATGATGGTGATCCTGATCAGATGGAGGAGCTATAGAGGAAGTGCCCTTGCTGGATGATGGGAGTTAGAAATCAATGCCTAAACAACTCGATATTAAGAGGGCCATCCATCCAACTATAGACTGCAACTCACGTAACTTCATAATAGACGTCTCTAATTGTCCACTTTAGAAGCTCAGCCTGCTAAAATCGGAGTGTCTGTTAAGTTCCCGTATGTCGATCAACCCATTTCTCCAATAAAGTTATCTTCAACAGAGCCGGATTGTATAATCTAGCTCGAGGAACTCTCAGGATCTCCTCGTCTGGTAATGCCTCATCCGGTTCTAGTGATGGCAGTTGTGGTTATGGTTGTGGTGGCTACTCTTCTCTATCTCCACCCTTCGTTGCTTATTCGTCGGGCTCCCTAATAATTCTATAAACATCTCTTGTGGGCCCCTGACATCATTATACCATGTGAATGTTTTACACCACTTTCTTGTCAAACACTACTTTGTCATCTCCTGCATTTGTGGTAACAGATCAAATAGACCAATCTGTCATGCCAATTAGGTCACATAAGGTCCAATACAAATCGTGCCAACATTCCTGTCTTCATTCTAACGCCAAATAAATTGGACAAGTGCATGTCCTTGGTGAGTTAGGGTCTGCTCGCTCATGCTTCAGAGGTAGAAGATGTCCACATTCTCGACAAGTCCCCATTTACCTCCTAAATCACTCAAAGTATGGCTTAGAATGCCATGGATGTATCTGAGAGTTGGGCCGCGTAAGGTTGAGGCTTTTGAATTGCTCGAATCATAGTCGTCTTTAATGTTAATCCTACTCCAAAAGTGTTGTAAAGACAAACCATATGGAAGATCAGTCTGTAGTGCTAGGTACTTCAGCATCCCTATGTACTCCCGGTCATAGAGATCCAAAGTGATGGAGAACTTTGTGTAGCTCATCTAATGCATCTTCCCCATCATCTAGAATTGGAATGTATTTGGGTGATTCCCGTCATAACATCCTTTCTCCATGAAGAATGTGGAGAAGACCTCTAAGATGAGCTCTCAATATAAAAGTTTCATGATTTCAAAGAATCGGTACCATGCACTGATCTCCACAAGCTCTCGAACTTGTTAGGCTAAGCCAACCTGTTCTAATGCCTCCCAATCAACATCTATTGGCACTAAACTTCTTATCCTTTAACCGCTGATACTATTCCTTCTAGTCTTTGATGTTGAACAGTAGCATTCACGGCCTCTCTAAGGGCTAGATTTTAAGGGAGGATTCATCTTGTTATCCCTTCCTTGGAGCTTCCTTTTCACATCATGATCTTGTCATTTTGCCTGCAACTTAAAACAAGTGTGAGAAAATTGACATATAAATTATGAAGGTACGTTTTTCCCCACACTTAAATTCTATCACATTCAATAAATTATTAATTACAAAAATAATTCAATACAAAAAATTGAACAACTAAAAATAATTAATAAACTAATGCACATAAATAAATAAATAAACATATTTAATTAGAAAATCAAGTAACAAACTAATTAATATGAAAATTAAAATTAGAAATTATGCAATTAACAAATTAAACTAACTTAATTGTTAAATTACAATTCTAACCCTAAAATCAAAATTAAAAACCTTAAATTACCAATTACACAAAATTGACGCAATTAAACACTAAATCCATGTAATTAAACACTAACTTAGTCTTAATTAACGTCAAAAATAACTAGTTAACCTTATTAAACACAAAAACATCGTAATTAAACATGTAAAGAGCAACAATCACAAGTTTATGCAAATTAAGTTAAAATTTTACCCAAATTTCATGCAATTTGTCAAATTTTCATGCAATTTGTCAAATTAACTCATAAAATCAGTTGGGTAATGCAATTAATTAACTTTTAAGCTATAATTAAACAATAAATTACAAAACTTGCATAAATCTCCAAACTCTTAATTCAAGAAATTTCATGCCAGATTCACCAAAAGACAGCAAAATATCCAATTAAACTAGTTTAAACAAGAGAAATTAAAAGGATTACTTACTTGGGTGTCGTTAGATTGGCCAAAAACTGTAAAAAAAATTGAAAGTGGAGAAAGGGGGCAGCAGCGGTTTGAGAGAAAAACAGGAGGGAAAATGAGAAAATTTGAACGTTTAAGGCTTTTTAAGATGTATCATGAGAATATATGGTTTGATATACGACTATGTATCAAACCGTATATGTCACTAAGTTATAGCTTTTTTCGAGGTTACACGGTATGATACACGAGTGTGTATCAAAACTTGTAATAGTACACTAGTGTGTTTAGAGAGCGTGTAACTCTCTATAATATGTGCAATTTTAAAATTTACTGCTCGATGTTTATAATTGACTTAGCAATCCCTAGGAAAGGTTGCTCGAGGACTAAAGGTATTTCTGAATTCTCCTTTATGTTAAGAATTATAAAGTTAGTTGGGGATGTGAACCTATCAACCTTAAGAGGTACATCTTCCATTATTCCCTTAGGACATTTTAATGTTCTATCAGCCATTTGAACATATATCCTAGTTTATTCAAGTTCTCCCATTCCCATTTTTTTCAAATAAGGTAGAAGGCATTATATTTATGTTGGCCCCTAAGTCAGCTAAAGCCTTATCCACTTTTAAACTGCCTATAGTAGAAGGGATAAAGAAACTCCCTAGGTCAGTTTGTTTCTTTGGTAGTTTGGTCTCCTTGTTGGCATTCTCCTTGCTTTAAACTTCTGTTTCTAACTTATTTGAGTCCTCCTTGTTTAATGATGTCTCTTCTAATGTTTCTGTACTCTTTGATCTTTGCAAAACAGATTGAACTAAAGAAAACTCATTCTTCAATTGTTCTAAAAGATCAAGGACCTTATATAACTCTTACTCTAGTGACTTTCTCTTTACTCTGATAAGATATGGAATTGCAGGTCGATACTTCTGGACTCTCTTTACGACATTATCTAACTCTGCACTTCAATAACTTTCTCTTTCCTAAATGTTTAAACTCCTATTCGAGTGACTCTCAGTAGTCACTTTCTTTTCTTCTTTTTAGAGCTTCTTCTCAGTAGTCTGGGTGACTACCATTATTCTTTCCTTAGGATTTGTTTTAGTTATGCTTAGCAAACTGCCCTTTGGTCTCTAAGCCACTTATATTGCTAGTTGGTCAATTCTAACCTCCAAGTTTCATATGGATGCATCAGTTTACTAATATTTGTCCTTAATTTGTGAATGAATTCTATGATTAGCTCAACCATACCTGGCTTCTTTGGCTATGATGCTTATTATTGGAATCTAGGTGGAGGGGGTTGTTTCTTTGTTGTCCTTGATTACCCCACAAAAAGTTAGGGTGGTTCCTCTAACTAGGATTGTAAGTATTGTAATAAAGATTGTTTTAAGGTCTTGAAGCATTCCCTAAATAATCCACATGCTTGAGCTGTAGTGATTGACACTCTTATCCTTAATGATCTCGTTCATACGCTTCGCAGTGCATTACCCTTCCTTACGGAGCCATAGACAATCTGTCTAATAGCATCACCCTTCCTTATGGAGCTATAGACACCAGGGCCTCTACTTGACTCACCAACTGTGCCACCACATTTACTTCATAAACTCCTGTAGGCCTATTATTTCATGCTCTAACTAAGCACCACTGGTAATTATTCATGGCCATTTCTTTAATCAACTCTTGGGTTACTTTATGTGTTTTATTATTTAATGTCCCCGCATCTGCTGCATTAAGTAATTGCCATGTGCTTTGACGTAGCTCATTATATAAGGCTTGGATTTGCATCCATAGTGGTAATCCGTGATGAGGGCATCGTTTGAGCACCTCCTTAAGTCTCTCAACATATCATACAGTGATTCACCTTCATATTAGGAATATGATGAGATGTCATTCTTTAACTTCGCAGTCTTTACAGGGGGAGTACTTCAACAAAAAAATTTCTGCCACTTGTTCCTATTAGTGAGTGACGAACATGGCATAGAATTCAACCATTGCTTAGCCTTTCCTTTTAAGGAGAATGGAAATAGACGCTGCAGTCTAATGGCGTCATCATTTTCTCTATTAATCTTGAATGTATCACAAATCTCTAAAATGTTAGAGATATGTGTGTCAGGTCTTCGTCCTAGAATCCATCAAATTGGACTGACTGTTGCACCATCTGGATGATGCTCGACTTGATTTTGAAGTTGTTCACCTGATCAGTTGGTTCACTATTTTGGATTTCGAGCCAATTAGGTCCTCCTACATAGTTGAACATCATATGTGGTTGGTCCACCATATTGTAAGGTTCCTCCATATCTACGTGACCTTCCAAGCCGTCTATCCAACTATCTAGTTCAAACTCTCATAGATTAGTCCTACGAAGATTCCTTCGTGTTATTCTTTCTATTTCAGGATCCACTTCTAGTAAGCTCTCAGATGTACTCCGGGTCATAAACTAACCAGGAGTTTAATTCTAAAACTAAAGAAATAAAGTAAACAAATAAAATAACGTAAAGCAAAAATAAGAATAAAACATAATAAAAAAACTGAAGTAATGACTAGATTAATAAAACTAAGGTTTTCCTAATATCAAAGTCTATAGCAACGGTGCCAAAAACTTGATTGACTAGTTTTAAGTGTGTTAATTATGAATTATTCGTAAGTGCATGGCATAGCTGTAGCTAATATCAACAAGTACAGGTTGATCCCACGAAGACGATGAATATTAATAATTACCATTATCTTATTATTTAGTCTACGAAATTAATTTTGATTTTTAATTATAGAAAATAAAACTTAAGCAAATAAAATAATATAGGCAAAAAAACATAACAAAGAAACAAGGAATCACTTAGAAAACTATCTATTTGAAGCATTAGTATCTAGGTTACAAATCCCCTTAATAACCCTTAAATAGTTGACCTTTTATTATGTAATTATTTTATTGACTGTTGGACCATGGAAATTCCTAGGGTATACTAATAACTCAGTTGAGACTATTGACAACTAATCTAAGAATTATCAACCCATATTATTCAGTTAAAGGTACTAAGATTGCCTTACCGATTTGTGAATTTCGCTATTAAGATTGACCCTAAAATAAAGAATTTATGTTGTCCTATCTCTAAGGTTACAATCAACTTCTTTCAATTACGGTAGATCTATTCATACACATTATTTCTCATTATCTATGTCATGAAATCATATTATGCACTAATATTTAAGATATATTATAATATATATTAAACATGTAATCGAATCACAATAGATCAATCAAAATAATTATATTAAATAAAAGAATCAAAAGATGTTATAGCATAAATATAGGGTTCATCTTACCTAGACGCTAAAGAGGTTTTGTTATACATGGTAGGAAATGAGATCAAACATAAACAAAAAGAAAAACGAATAGAAAATGAAGGTTTCATAATTCTAAATCTTCCTTTTATCTCCTATTGAATGTTATTTGCAAGGTAAAGGTTTGATCTTGTATTCTCTTGGATCTTTCGATGATTTCTTTGTGTTTTCCACTTCCCTGGATCAAAATCCCCCCTTGAATAGGCTCTAAAGGTCTCTAAATGATTTTGCACTTATGGTCTTCTATTTTGCCTCTGAATATGTCTTTATATAGTAATTTTTAGGATTTTGGGTGATACACGGTTTGATACATTGTTATGTACTAAACCGTATGTAACCTAAAATCTAAAGAATTTTTGAATCTGCACGACTTGAGGAACTTATATGGTCAAATACACGGCTGTGTATCCCTTCTTTGCTTTAAATCTTTATTTTAATCTGCATTTTCATCTAAATTCTTCTTCTTTTGGTCCATGAAGACAATTATAACCTATAAACACACTTGGAGCGAATTGAATACCAAATATACAATAAAAGTAAAAAATATCAAGGAAAAATACATTAAATATGGGTAAAATATGATCAAATATGCATCTATCAAAATTCCACTCAGAATATAATATAAATTTAAGAAAAATAAATAATTAATTATATGTCATGACTACCAAATGAGATTAGGATGTTAATCGTGTATTTGGTTACTCCCACTATTTTTTTTCAAAATAATAGCCCTCTTTACTAATCAAAAAGATTACTCTAATCTTTCTAGTGGTCTAGGGTCCCATTTAAATATAATTGATCTTGAGTTTGCTCAACAAACCAACTAAAATTAAATTAGATAGATAACAACTTTATCAATTACATCTCATATAACTCCTAGATCTATTAGGTGAAAACTCTTTACAAAATATATCTTATATGCTATTCCTAACCTTGCCTCTAAATTCATGTGATCTTGATTTTACTCATCTAAATCATATAAATTAATTAAGTAGGACCCATTGTTATGAGACTAACTATATTCGGGTTGAAATGACCTTGAGTTTGCTCAATAAGCCTAATAATAAACAGAACTCTAGTTTATCTTATAGCAATGGAAGGAAACTATTACGTTCTTAACGTGTTCTTAGTAATTTAACGAGGGATTTAATTACATTCGTCTCATCAAATGTAAAATTGCATGTAAAATATCACACATATAAAACATACAATTTAACATGCATCCAATATATATATCAAATATATAAATAAAGTTTGTAATGTATGCACTCATAACAAAATTATATGCATAAAATATCATGCTTTGTTTGATTCTTGTTATTGATCTTTGTAATCTAAAATAATATTTCTAACTTTTGAAAAAATTAAATTAGATTAAATCATTTGATTCTTAAATGTAATAAATTCCTATTCTAACTAGAAATTTAATTTGATTTGAAAATAATTTTCAAATTTAATTGAAAACTATTTCCAATTCTCTCGACTAGTTTATCAAGATTTAATTGAAAACAATTTTCAGTAAATTATGTTTTTTACTTATTATAATTTAGAAAAGCTCCTTTTTCAAAATTATATAAGCATTAAAAACGATTTTTAATCTAATTAGAAATTACTATTTCTAATCTCGTTAGAAATTACTTTTCCTTAATTAGAAAACTATTTTCTAACATTAAAAGGAAACTACTTTCAAAATTAAATAAAAATTTTTAAATTTAATTAAGAAGGTCATTCATATTGTTTATTTAGAGATTAATTTCTTAATTAATTAGAAAATCTTTCTTTGATAAGTTAGAAAACTATTTTTAAAATATTAAAGAAAGCTCCTTTTCTTAATAAATGAAAACATTTTTCAACATTTAATCAAGAAAAATATCCTTTCTAATAAATCAAGAAACTTATTATTCATAAATAAACAAACAATTTCTAAATAAATTAAATAATATTTCTCTAAATAAATAAAGTCATAAATTTAATTTATCTCAATCATATTAAAATAAATAAATTTAATTTAAAAAAACCTTTTTCAATTTATTTAAGAAAACACGTTTTTTAATTATTTAAGGAATATAATTAATTAATTTCAACATAATTGAAACTAATTAATTTTAATTTTGGAAACTAATTTTCTAAATTTAAATTAGAAATCAATCTAATTATTAAATTTAATCGTATTAAAAATAATTAATATAATTTTGGAATTGAATGCTAATTTTAAATAATTTTTAACATTTTGTGGTTCTGGTTTTATTATTTTAAAATTATTAAAATTTTAAATAATTTTTAAAATTATTTTAAATAATTTATAGGTTTCAAATTTTAATAATTTTTAAAATTATTTTAAATAATTTTAAATAATTTATAGGCTTCTAATTTTCTGGTTCAAAGCTTATTAAAATTTCCAGATTCATAAATTTCAGAAAATTGCATAATAGCCGCAGTGACTTTTGAAATTCTAGACTATATGAAAATATTCACATTAATTTAATGAATTTCTATAAATTTGAGTCTCTGAAATCAATATGAACTTTTCATACTGTAAATATTCATATTTCATCTACGTCTAATTTTATGTTTGCAACTATTGCAATTTCAATTACAAAATTTAAGATCAATAATAATCAAATAATTTAATCAAATTATATAATTAAAATTTTGTTTTGATACCATTAAATCATTTTTATTGCAGCAAAATAATTACAAGGTTTTTTCATTTTAATTTTGCAAAAATCAAGATCATTTTAGTTATATAAATGATTAACATATAAATCATAATAAATTGTAAATCTTAGTTCATATCTTATTCTAAAGCTTGACCATTTCTTATAATATTCCTTGAATCGTTTTTAAAATCGATCCATCTCAACCACTGTAGTTGCACAAGTATCCGACCTCTAACGATATCCATATAATAGGTTGAGAGAACTTCATAACTCTTACAGAGAGGGTTAAGTAAGAAATGCTAGCTCTATTAGAACTTAAGCCTATTTATAATAAGTTTTAGATATTTTACTAATTTAATTAAAATTAAAATTTAATTTCAATCAAACTTTAATTAGAATTACAATTAATTCTAATTAAATACCAATTATACCCAAATAAGACTCAATATCTCATATTAATCCTTATTTATTAAATATTTCATATTTAATCATAAATTTTTCCAAATTTTATAATAAAGTCCAACCTAATTAAAATATCTTTACTCTCTTCAACCCGTTTTTTATGTGAGACCCATTAGGTTCCCAAATATGTTGGTAATGATTATAAATTATAATTATAATTCATAATTACAATTAGATAAATTAAAAATCCTTTTAATTTATCTTTAATTTTCTGATTAAACAATTTATAATTATATGTCAAAACTGACGTCTAGCAATACATCATGACCACCCAAATATTTAGGAATGTTACAGTGGTTTTGACTAACCTTTTCATGTATGATTTTTTTCATATAATTCAATCATTTCATTATATAATGTTTCAATAAGATATAGGGTATGAAATTAATGTTTACTCTATTTTGAGTCTAATCATATTAGTTCTCATCATTAGCTATTAATTCAATTAATGATATTTGTAAAATATTTACAAAACGTAATTCCGTCTTGGATAAGGATTTCTCGAATCAATACTAATCGAAGACAACAAAGCATTTTTCCTAATTACTTTAAGGTGATGAATCCTATCTTGATCACTCAACTACCTATATATAGTTCATGCTACATCCTATGTCTATCAATGGAACTACCCTTGATTAGAATAGGTTACAAGTAGTATCAAAACATAACAATCCCTATACAAGATAACTTTGGAGACTTCAAATCAAACGATCACTTATATAATCATCGCAGTAAGAATTTCCATTGACATACAAGTAATGTTTTAAATGGATTTCTCATATCGGATCAGTTCAGTGAACTTATTCTAACAATCAACTACACATTTGTTTAAGTATCTTCGTACTTTAGTTTATAAGATCAACTACTTCCTTCAAAAGGAAAAATATGACATGAGCTATTTTTATGTTTTATTAATTTTAAATCTTAATATAACAATGACTAGAAATAATACATAAATACAATATATATCTCATAATTATAATCTTATTATAATTTTATTTGCAATATATAATTATCTTATAGACTTTATTATATATATCTAAACATGTACAAGATAAAGAATCCCTTTAAATTATTTTGTCACTAAACTACAACCAATCGATTTGTTGTAGGACATAAAATAACATAAAGCTACAATAGTTAGAGAGGACAAAGGCTATCGCGATGGATGTTGACGAAGATGATTATTGGAATAAGGTTAGATTCAGCGATGATGTGTTATGGAGATCATCTTTCCCAATGCCTCAATGGTGGTATGAGATATCAATAAGTTGGAGATTTGGCATTATAATTGTGGGTAATAGTAATGATTGCTAGTCACTGACATCTACTATTGTTAGTGGCAGCAAGTGCCATAGTTAGATTGGGAAATAATGTTAATTATTTTTGTAAATGAAGTTAATTAAGGTAAATTTAGATTATTTTGTTTAAATTAGAGTTATTAGGGTTAAGCTAGATTAATTTATAATTAATAAATATTAAATTAATAATAAATTAAGTTTAATTAAATTAGTAAGCCATACATGTTACGTGGCATATACGTAGTAAAGTGGAACTCATAAGCTAATAAAAAATAAAAAAAATACATATCATGCCAATATTGTTGTAATATATAAAGAACAAAGACATACTCTTATTAAAAAAATCATTTATTTATAATTTAATTTGATGGTTTGCAAATAAAAAGTTATTTTAAACAATTTGATTATATTATAATCTAACTTTATTGTGTCAATCTAGAATTTAAGCGTACTAGGGACAAATTCTCCTAAAATTTGGACCTGACTTCTTGTTAACAATATATATGGGCATTGAAAAACTTAGGACACGAAAATCTATATTACTAAGATGCTAAAATATGTTGAGATAAGGTTTGGACTAGAAAAGACGATTTAGGTAAAAAGAAAGTACAAGCTTAAAACAGAATATGAAATAATGAATACACAATGTAAAGAAAACTATAAATAATAACAAGGTGTTTCTAAAGTAGTCTAATTGTTTTTTTGTTTGTCTATTTGAGGTTGTGTCGTGTACTTCTTGTCATGATGTTGGTGAATTTATATATTCTTCTCAACTTTGGCAGTTTTCCCCACTTCTTACATTCTAGCTAACTTCCTACCACTATTCTTATCATCAGCCTGAAGCATCTCCCTTATAACTTCCTAACTTCCAGCCCACTTTGCCATATTTCTCCAATGTGTCTGTTATTTATTCTTAGCATGTTTAACCTCCACATTTTGGACTTCTGCCATCTATATGCTTATGAATTCTCTAACTAAACATCCTCTAGGCTTCCATATTTTGGGCTTTCTTCACTTAGACGCCTATTGGGCTAAATTCATTTTAGCCTATTAACAATTGCCCCTACATATATTTGGTTAAATAGAAAAAATATATAGTGTTGAATTCCTCTTAGCCTTCTATAAAATGGTTTCAAAACCATTAGTCAAGTTCTCAGACACATATCATTGGTTTTGGAAAGTTTAGGAGCCAAAGAGAATCCAGATGAATGAAGAAGCCTAGAAACGTAATTAGAAGGATCTTCGTCTAGCCCTAAATCAGTGAGAATCTTTGATTGCGAGCGAAATTGGGTGCAAATATTATATCAAGATTTGCTTATATTTGAAAATTCCAAATCCATATCTATTATAGAAGCTAAAATATCTACTTGATTCAAATTTTAAATTTCTGCTATTCCCCTAGGTTTCACTCATTTCATTGTAAATCCTTGTCATTCCTCTTCATTCTCTACCTCAATTTTCAAACAATCTTTATCTTTTATATTATTTTCTCCTTACCCTACTCATGAATTTTCTTAAAATTTAACAGACTCTTCTTGGAAAAGAAAAAGGGATTCTTTAATTAATTGCCCTTTCTAGGAATCCATTAGAATATCAACCCAGCCTTATATCTGTTGTCATAAAATTCTAGAGTCCCCCCAGTAAATCCTTCATTTTCCCTTTTGGACATGCCTCAATTTTGTTTAAAGATATTTTCTTTTTTACTGGGTTGCTTATGAATGGGGAAGACCTTTTTTATTTAGTTAAGGAAACTTCTGGTCTAAACCCTAACACTTTTAAGTGCTCTCTTTTTTTTCGACTAATTGATAATTATGCTTCTTCTAGGAATCCTATCTCTAAATAAGAACATATTAAATTCATTTAGGTCCTATTGAATCAGTTTATTTTCTATTTTGTAAATAACAATCCTAGTCTAGAATTTCTAGAGCGGTAGCCTATAGTAAATTCTTCACTTTTGATGTTATTTTCTTAAGATTCCTTTATAAGAATTTAAGGAGGTGTTTGTCCAACCTTCCTTTACAAAGGCTTAACTCCAACCTTCCTTTGCAAAGGCTTAACCTATATATGTATGGCTTATTCAAATTTAGACCCCTACTTATTTCCTAGAGCTCAGGGATAGGGAAAACCTCCCTTCCACCAATCCTTGATTTCTAAACTTCCTTGCTTTCATCTATTTACCAGTTTGTGTAGCAAATCTTCCAAAGATGTCTTTAGTTTTTTGTTGTCATTTAGGTTTATGTCTATGGACTAACTCAATATTTTCAAAGAATTCTTTGAAAGGCTTTATTTGCTAAAAATCTTTAAGCATCCACTTCAAATCTTTGAGTTATATATATAACATCACTTTCATTATATTACTCTTTATTTTACATTGATTTCTTTCTTATTTCAAGGTATATTGTCAACTTTTATGAATGAATGAAAAGATTAAGAAGTTATAATAGGAAGAGAATGTGAACATCAATATTATCTAATTATACTATTGTAAAACATATATATCATCTCTATCTTGAGACCACACCAACACTCTATAATCATAGAAGGTTATCCTTTTATACTCCAATATAAATTGCAAAGTGTAAAATTATTTATGAAAAAGGAAGAAATAGAAGAAGAAAAGAGGACATCAGAAGAAAAGGATCCTTGATCTCAAGACATACGATGCAAATAGATATGTTGTTGCTATAATTCCATTCAATATATATAGTTACTGAAATGGTATTGCAGCAAAATAGAGACATTGAAATTTATGAAAATGTTATTTACCGTTGCAGTAAGCCTCAAATATTTTAGTGAAATGGATACTTTCCTGTATATGAGCTTCAGTGATTGAAGATAGTTGCTTTATTGCCCCATTAATAACAATGTAAAATGCATTCAATACTCTCTAACTCTTATCTGATTAATTTGTGAAATTGAAAATTTCAAATTAAGGTCAATTATTTTTATATGTTCTATATCCCAATACACCAATTTTATTATTGTAAACCACATCTATCATCCAATTTTTTGAAAACAAACTAAAAAATCCCAAATCATTACAGCAAGATCCATATATAAACGAAGAATATAATAAAGATCTCTATGATAGCAGAATAGGAGTTTAAAAACTTTTATGAGGAGCTTCAACCTTTCACAACTTTCCATAGGCTTTAAATCTTTGGAAATAAATGTATATATCTACTGTACCAACATTGATTTTGGTGCACAGTAAGATAGTAATCATTGAGCCCTCAAATGGTAGGCTTATCATATGATTAGGATATAAGATGAATCAAGTCAAATATTAAATTAAAAAAAGTTTTTTTATTTGGAAAAATGATTCATACCCTGTACTTTTCTTATATCAATTGTTTTTGTTGTATCAAATATCATTTCAATAATTAACTTCTTCTATAATGATATTTGTGCTACCTAGTATTGTCATAATATCAAATACTAAATAGCAGTAAAAAAATTGTATCTATTTTTCTTAATATTATACATGGATTAGATATATCATAAAGAGTTCTTTAGAAAAAATTGTGTCTTCAATAATGGAATCTAATAAGTGAGATTTTGAATAAGTGTTAACAAAATCTTCTTCTGTCCGAATAAAAGATTCATCCAAATAATAGGACACCATTGATGTCGACCCATTTATAACTCCTCAACATCTTTTATGAGAACTTCTATATTGACTGATAGTCTCATTTACAGAGGGGAAATTATAGGATTACAATTTATACTACAGTGTTACCTGATAAATCATATTGTGGTCATTAGTTTCAGCTTCCACACCAAATCCCTACCTACCCAAAGTTTGGGGCCTAACCAACCATTGGTCATTTACAGAATAATATGCAGAGGAGCCATAGAAACATCCTCTCTCTTATGATGAGGGACATATCTTTCATATATAGAAGAAGCAAGAGGAAGGTAGCTGCACTCCACAACTTTTATTGCTTTTAGAGCAAGATGCTCATTGAGTCCTTTAGAGATTTGCTTTGCTAAAGCAAGAGAATTATGTCCAATAATCTATAGTAGAGTGGCATAAAGTTTGACATGACAACCTTCTCCATCAGTATCTTGATTGCCTCAGCTGTAGAGGTTGAGTTCAACTTCAATTTTGGAATTTCATTTATATAAACCATGTCATTTCATTATGGTGATTTTGGATTTTTAATAGTAGAAAAGTTAGCTAAAGGTGAGGTTGCCTTCTCAAGATTCTTAATCATTTGGGATACAATACTTTCATTCTTTACCATAGTAAGGACTTCTTCCTCTAGAGCTAGAGGCACAATAGTTTCTTTTCCATTTCTTGTACATAATATTGTGTCCTATTGAGCATGCTAAATTATTGGTTTCAATCTAGAATTCGAGCATACTAAATAGAAATTCCAGCATAATTTTTACCTAAATTCTTATTGATGATATAAGTGGGCTTCAAAAAACTTAGAATACAAAAATCTAAGTTACCAAGATGCTAAAATATGTTGAAATAAGGTTTAGACTAAAGAAATAATTTGATTTAAGTAAAGGGAAAGTACAAGCTTAAAAGGGAATTTAAAATATTGAATACACAATGGAAAAAAACTAGAAAATAATAACGTGTTTTCAAAGTAGTAAAAAACTAGAAAATAATAACAACGTGTTTTCAAAGTAGTCTTATTGTTTTTCTATATATGTCTTTCAGGTTGTATCGTGTCCTTCTTGTTATGGTGCTGGTGAATTTTTAATGTTTTGTTAACTTCAGATAATTTTTCTCACTTCTCACGTTCTAGCTAACTTCTTGCCATTATTTTTATCTTCAAACTTAAGCATCTCTTTTGTAACTTTTTATTTTGTAGCACACTTTGCCATGCTTCTCCATTATGTCCGTTGCTTATTTTTCACGTTCAACATCCACATTCTAGATTTTTTTCATCCATACCCTGTATATCAAGACATAATAAACCAGCAACTCAAGCATGCATTTTATACATGATAAAATTCATGTAAAACACATGCATATATATATCAACGGAAGCGTAACAAACATAATTATACCTCCAGCCATTACATGCGTCTCTGAGTTTTGGATCTTCTATTCTCTCCTTAGCTTGACAATGGTTTGCGCTATCAGCTTAGTGAGGATAGGGACCAAAACTTGATGATTATATCCAACTCTCTCTGGCCATCACAGAGACAAAATCATGAAGAGTTGGGTGGGCGACAGAAGTATGTGGAGTGGTTGCGGGTAAGATGGACCATCAAAGGTGAGTTTGTCAGGTCGTTTAAGATAAACTCTTACATACCCCACTTATTCTCTAACTAAACGTCCACGGGGCTTCCATATTTTGAGCTCGTTTCACTTGTAATTCTACTGAGTTAAATTAAGTTTAGCCTATCAACAAACTTGTATTTTAATAAAAGTATTAAAATTAGAAATATACTTTTTATCCTCAAGAATATGATTACTTTCGGATAGTAATTTCTTTACGACTCTACGAGACTCTCAAAACAATTATCAATTTGTAATTTGTGTCATCTAGTATATGCCCCTTTTGGGATAGAAGATTCCGAGATGGAGCCTATTGTCATCTAAGGCTTGTTTGATTGGATTCAGTTCTAGCTACCAAAATTGTCCATTTTAATCTCTGGACCTTATTTTTCTTAAAGATTGATTTTCTGATGTATTATACTAGTTAATGACAGCGCTTAAAGCAATTTATTAGTATTCTAAATTCTATGGGAAAAATGTCTGTCATTTGCTTTTCTTAGTCGAGGAGTAGCCAAAAAGAGGACGCTTATAATGTCATTTTGAAATTTCTTTTCTCTTTTATTTGGTTAATTTGGAAGAGTAATTCTGCTTAACAAAAGGGTTGTTGAGGTTGGTTGATTATCTATATGGTTCAAAGACTTAACGATTCTCGATTAGCTAATAGAAAAAACATGAAGACATAATTATATGAAAATAGCAAAGGTAACGATAGTATGAGAAGAAAAGAACAGCAGATACGTGTATGTATGGAGAAGGATTATCCACACGAATATAGTAGGCACTGGTACTTAGCTTGCATGGAAATGGAACTTAACAACAGCGACTATAAGCAAATAAACATATAATATAATTAATGATTGACGGTAAAAATAGGACTGAGGACGGCGTGAAGAGAGTAGAGAAGCAGCAGAAAGTAGATAACTGCTGCAGCAAAACCAGCGACAAGGGAAATGGTAACTTGGTCACAGAAGTGAGGAACTTGTCCACACACGGGCAGCCAACCAGCATGACTGTTCCCTTTCTTCCCCACTTGGGCTATTGCCAAGGCAGCAGATATACTGGATGTCAGTAACACTGTTGTTACCTGTAATTAATTGTCATTACTTGATTGCAAGCGTTTTTTCTGTTATATATGCACATAATACAATAATGCTGATGTCATAAATTTGAAAATTCACCAGTTCCACTCAGCCGTACCTCAAATTTCTATGAAATTACACATACTTCAGGATTCTTGTCTTACCACATCAATAATGTTATCTGGTGTTCATATGCCACTTCAATATATTTCCTCTCGTTAAAGTACTTAAATAGAAAGTAGTTTATCATTACTATTGGAATATTTAAAAATTAAATAAGATGACTAAAAAAATATGACAATCTGATCTAAAAATAAAGTTTATACTTGAGAAAAGGTTTTTCCTACAAAAGCCAAAGTTTGCTGCAGACCATTAATCATTAAAATCTCAATACAGGCTTTCCTCTGGAGGTTGTTATGACTGTGAAGAATCATTAGAAACTTTCTTGGTGAAAGCTAACTAAAACCATGATCTAACGTAAAACTAGTCTACATTAATATCCATTGACCTTTCATGCAAATATTCGAACATCCACTTCTTTTATCTTCAGGATCTTTAATGTAATCCCACATTCCACACATGTACTTACAAATAGACACTCGAGAAACCTAATAGATAAAAATTAGCGTTAAAGATTAGATTACCATGTCCATGATAATAACTGAGTGCCAAAAGATGCTTTTGGAGGAAAGAAAGATGACTATGAGGCTATAAACACCGGCGATTGCTTCCGCGATCACGAAATACCTGCATGCAAATAGATTAACCAGATCAGTGTGTTACTATAAACAAAAAACCAACGATCATAATCATGGTAATAGCTGGACTGAGAACTCTCACTTGAATGCGGGAGTGTTGCTGTATTTAGCAGTGAAGGTCAAGTTCAAAACTTTGGCAGAGTCGTGGGTGTCCACCATGATAACCACGGCCACCACTGTTGCAGCTAATGCTAGAAGCCTCAGAACAATGGTGAAAGCCTTTTTAATCTTGCCCATGGGGATGTTTTCTCTTCAAAGACTCTAGGAAGTTAGAAAAAATGGAAGCTTTGGAGACAAACCAGGATGCTCACCCCAGTTTAAGTAAAACAAGACCAAGTCGTGTCTAGACAAGACAGATAAAAAAAGGTTGGTAGGTGCACTTGTTTCGTATAGGATCATTCAAGTGGAAGTGTTCGGTAACCGGTCAAATGCAAGAAGTCGTACCAGCAAAGGAAGTATATGACCTGTGACAAGAAAAAGACAAGTTTTAGAATAGTAAATTTGGGATTTTTATCATGTTCACGTACATTTACCCTAAGAAGCCGGCTGTAAGTCAATTTTCAGCATTTGGCAATTATTATTTGAGAGTCTGTTGAACTAAACACGTATAGATTTTACCATTTGAGACCACGTAGACGTCTGAGTTCTGTACTTACGGTCTCTTCCCGATAAGGCAACAAAAGATCACACTGTTTCTGCTTTTTCGAGAGGGCAAAGGCCAAAGGAAAAGGGCTGTCTTTCTAAATGTCAGTCATACGATTTGTATGACGTTAAATACTTCCTATCAAATTATTTTAATAAAAAACATGTAACTAATTGTTAAATGTATCTTAATCTTCAACCTCATCTTTTAGACGTAACATGTTATAGGAGCTTAGTTACATATCCTGGGTCAAATGTAAAAGGGAAATAAACGAAAAAATGAGAAAAATACTTAATTTCAATTTTATAACTTCAAACGAGCTTTCTGAGGTCGAAAGAGCGCGAATCTACCGCCACTGTAATGCCAAAATTTTTTAGCCCTTTTATATTGGTCTGTACTTTAAGATACTACTGTATATTGATATATACACGGTTATATATGTGTTCAAAAATGTATTTGAATCCTTTCGGTATATATGCCAGTGATATATAATGTTATGTGCCCTTACATGAACTTAGAGTTCATCGGTATACGAATTGGAAATTTATGACATATAAGTTTCTAAGTGTAAAATTGAGTCCATTGGATGAATACGGCCATGATGTGTGTTCTAATGCCTTAGAGAAAATTAGACATGATTTATAAACTTATTGGACACTTAGAAAGCTTAATTTAAAAAGTTGATTTACATAAGAGCTTATTTACAAGCTGTTAAAAGTTAAAGAACTTAAATGCAATTTTTTAATTCTTGGAGGATTAATATGTAATTTTATAAAGTTTAGGGGCTTAATTATAATTGGAAAAAGTCTGAGGACCAAAATGAAATTAAAAGTTTTGGTCATTCTCAAATTTTGGGCTTAATTGCAAATTTAAGAAAATTTGGAGGGTATAATGGTAATTTCACATAAACTAATGGTAAAAAGGTAAATTCATCATGTTTGGTCAAAGAAGAGTCAAAATCTAGATCTTTGTTCATTGTGTGGCCGTGCACCCTTCATTAAACATTAGAAATACTTTGTTTTAATTAAAAGAAAGGAGAAGAAAAGAGAAGAGAGGAGGAGAACTGGAGTTTCGACCATCACCTACCTTTCACCATTTGTTTTTAATTCTTTAACTCAAACCTAGGTGTTTTAAAGTAATTTGGGGTCAAGGAACTCAAATCTATCATTAGATTTAAGAAATTCTCAGAGTATTTGAAGATATCACTAAAGGAAAGTTTAGGTAAATTTTGTTTCATCTCTCTCTACATTATAATTTTGAGTTTGGTGTTAAGATAGGTTGTTCTCCATGATTGAATATGCATGAAACATGGTTTAGATGAATGAAATGAGTCATTGAGAAGTTTCTTTAAGCCAAAATCGAAATGTTGTTTTCTTTGGTGAAAGTTTGTGAAATTTTGAATATCTTTCAAAATTGATGGTTTAAATGAATTATATGGTGTTAATTGTGTATGTATAATGTGAATTGATGAAAAAAAATGAAGAAGATGTATATGAAATAAGGCTTGGCGGAAATTATGGGGGAAGAAATGGATTAATGTGATGAGTGGTATAATTATGATGAATATGGATTAAATAAAGAGGATTGGAGTTAATAGAGTGGTGAAATGTATTGTTGTTTGAAAGTGCTTGTTATATACCAAGATTGGAGCATGAATTACTATGATAAAGTCTTGAAAATATAACTTGAAAGTATTGTACATTAGGTATTTGATAAAATGCCTAAGTGAACTTGGCTTAGGATTTAAGGATTTTAATGGTGTGCATTGGAAATAGGCTTTCATGTTTACTTAGAGTACATTTGAATTGTTGCTTAGATTGATGAGTATTGGCCTAATGTGCTTGGATAAAAATGTGTTCAATTATACTTTGAAATGTGTAAGTATTAGATCAAGGCATTAAATGCCTTGGAAAATGCAAAAGAAAGCTTATGTGAATAATAAAGGTTGAGTTTTGTGTAAATATGAGTTATATGTTTGAGTAGTAAGTACATTACATTTGTATGTATAAAGGCTCGGGAGCTGTGGATCAAAAAGCTCGTACAGAGGATTAGTGAAATCAAAAGAGTGTACACCTTCTTTCGAGGTGAGTTGGGAAAAACATGTCTCTCAAATGGGACTAGGATAACCCAAGACATGCATAATGACTTGTATGTGAATTTTGAACCTAGGTAATGCATAATAGAATTTATCCTTAAATAGATGGTAGTATACTTGTGTATTTAATAAATAACATTATTTTGAATAACTCTTTGGACCTGGAGTGTAACTGATGTTTTTATTACATATTTTGAGGAATGATATTGTTTTCAACAAATCTATACTTGAAGTGTAAAGGACAATGTTTTATTTATTTTTTTGAAACTACATTTTTTAATAACTTTGCAATTGAATTGCAAAAGATAACTTTCATTGCATAGTCGGGTTAAGGGTACCATGAGTATCTTTAGTCTGAGTATGCGGTAGTTGTCATGTGCCCGATGTAGTTCTGGGTCGTGACAGCCACCTTCACAGGAATTGCTCATCGAGACGCGGTCAACTTCTTTCTATTGTTTTCTCAAAACATAAGCTTTTTTAACGGGTCAGAGAATTTGTATACTTACGAATGATATAAGCAATTGCAAGACACCTTAACTCTTATATATTTAACTTTTATAGTGAGAAAATCCATAGATGTTAATAGTAATTATATTTAACTTAATAGATATAATAATAATTACCAATAAATTATTCATCTACAAAATAATTCTTCCAATACAAATCAACTATTTATTTGATTGGATACATAAATTACAAGAAAATTATTTCATAATTGAATAAATGAAAAAATTGACAATCATAATCAATAATATCATAAAAATTATTTTTAAATAATATATTCTACACGCAAATAAAAGAGCCAACGATGGTAGGTATTATGTGCAAATATGGTTCGGTACTTGTATCATTATATTAAATATCAAAATTTTAATAATGAAAATTTGAAATTAAATAAATATATATATAAAGAAAGAAGCAGGAAATGGAAGAAAAGATGTTAACTGATATTCTATACTTATTACATTGGAAGATATCGTCTACACATATTATTACATTTGTGAAGTATAAAAGAGTATTCAGGTCACTTACGATGAGACTTCAACATCGTTTTGTGACTCTTGGTTGAGTCAACATCCAGAGGGCAGCTTTGAAGACGATGAGATGGATTGGAGTTTTTGAGTATTGAAAGTGTAAGAGAGAAGCGAGAGGAATACATGCACTATAGAAAAGAGTAGAAACCAACTTCTATACAACAAAGAGGCGAGAGGAATACATGCACTATACAACGTCATTGCCTTTAGAACAATACATGCAATATCATTCTCGTTCTATTTAACAAGACAGGCTGGTGATAAATTTCAAAAAAGAAAAGACATGCTGGTGAAATAACGATTGATAACCGCCTGGTAAAATGATGAGTAACGCAGCAATGAAACAAGTAACACAGTCGCAGAAACGCAGCAGTGAAGTAACACAGCAACGCAGTAACGCAGCAGTAACAGATAAGAAAATTGTAGAGAGATAAAAAACAAGCGTAGAGAAACGTCTTTTACAGATAACGCAGTAAACATAAACCAACCTGGACTAGGAAGATCGTTGGACTAGGAAGACTGTTGCAGGGCGATGCAGAAGAGAGATGGCGGCACAAAAAGAAACGATCGTAGAATATAAAAAAACTTGTTTTCAAAACTCACAGAAAGGTCTTTTTTACGTTTCTTTAAAACTGTTGTAGATTTTCTATTTTTAGAAACCTAAAACGGCAACAAACTTATTCAAACATATTTTAATAAATTGTTTATTTTTTATAAAAATCACAACTAAAAATGGGAAAAAAATGAAACCAAACAAAGCCTAAATGTGTTTTCTCTTTTATATCACTGTATTTCAAATCATTAGAATATTTAATATGATGATAATTACAAATTTGTAATGATATAATTAAATTTAAAAATAAAAACTGAATTATTTATCATCATGTATCTAAAATAACTAATATTATGACTGAAAAGTTGTCAAAATAATTTCTCCGTTCTCTTTTTTATATAATTAGGTTATATATTTATTTTGTAAAAAAAAAGTGAATCTTCTTTCCCCGATATTTAATATATTAAATTAATTTTAATTCTATCTCTTATCATTTCTAATAAAATATATTTTTATTTTTTAAGATTTTTACTAAATTTTAAAATAGACCGTTAAATTTGATAATATTAAAAATAATATTCATTAAATTAAACTATTTGAGTTTAGATTCACAAATGTCTTTCTTTATGTTAAAATATATGTAAACTGTATATATTTTACAATCATTTCCCAAACAACATTATTTTAACATGCATTGGAAATAGGTTCAATTATATAGCCATTTATTTAGTGATTATTAGTTGTAATGTTCCACTTTAGTGTTATTGTTGTTGTTAGTTATAATGTTATTAAATAATAATAATAATAATAATAATAATAATAATAATTACGATGATAATGATAATGATAACTATAATGATAATGATAATTACAATAATTACTAATAATTATATAAAACCTTTTTCATTTTCAAAAATGCCTTGCTTATGTTAGGAATCAAACGTTGAGAAGCTGATGAGATTCCAAAGGTGGGTTGTTCAGTGGATATGTCAAGGTCGACACCGATAAACACAACAATTGTACTGCCACCAGAAATGGCCATACGTATAAGTTTAGCCAATTTAGTCTTAGATGGGCTACGAAAATTTATGATAGTGAGCTTTGTGCACACAAGAACACATGAACCAAACGATGTTTTCTACCAAGTTTTTGGCATTAGGAAGCATAGTCACCTGCATGATAGCTAATAGTGCAGAGCATTACACGGTTGACAGGTGTTTTAGGTGTCTGTCAACGCTAGCTTGTTTCGGATGTTTAACAGTGTTGTGAGTCGATCCTTACTTAATGGATGCTTATTTGTTTAAACCAAATTTGGACTTTAGAAATATTAGTTGCATTCGTAGATCAAAAAGAATGAAGTTGTGGTGACCATATATACTATAAAATCTTATTCTTTTCATATTTAAAGATAACTTTGAGAGATATAAATTACATGAGACTTGAACACACGATAATAGAAGAGTTTTAAAGTCTAAATAGCTTTTATCAACTATAATTCTATTAAAGTTTGATTTCCAGAATTTTTTTAGGAATAATATTATTGTGTGTGTGTGTATTTGTACTCGATTCTAAAAGTTAGTAGAAGTCTTTTGAGAGAGCTTTAGAAAAAGCTAAAAGAGTTAGATAAGCTACAGTTGTCATTTGAGGTGTTCTTGAGTGAGAGAACCTAAAACTTTTATTGTTTATATCTTGTTATTTGATTTAGTGAATTTTATTATCAGTTTGTCCCGTAATTTTTACTTCTACATTAGAGATTTTTCACATTAAAATCATGTATTTCTAATTTTTTATCCATCTTTATTACGTGAGTAGTTTGTTGTTGGTTGATTTATCTCAGAGATCTTAAGAGCATTATTGCTTGAAACCCCAAATTAGAGCCTTTGGTATAGAGATTGGCAATAACTCTATGATGAAGTAGAAGTTTACCAACTACTTGATATGGAGAATGATGGAAGAACTCATGTATTGTAAAGATCTCTATGATTCAACTGATGCTACAAAAGTGTAAAATACGATGTTCCATCTAAATCAGAGAATATGAATAATTAAAAGTGAGAGAAGATAAAGCGAAAGACCTTGGGATGGTGAATTGATACCACTATCTTTAATAATGTATCCCAAAAGATATGTTGATCATTATTTAAAGTAGCTGAAACCATCATGAGTTAGTGATAAATATGAAAATTAAGAAAAGGTTTCAGTTACTTATAATAAGCCAACTCGAATTATAGTTTAAAACTTGATGTACTTATCGAATTATAATTGTATAGAAAATTGTTATTATTCTTTATTGTTAAAAGATAAAAGGAAAAAAGTTTTTTAATAAATTAGCTTAAAACAAAAACATAACTAAAAAATAATACCACATTCTCCTTTCTTAATGTTTCAAAAGAATTGTCAATTATTTTTCTTCAAATTTTGAGAGAATCATATAAAATTCATTTAACTATTAAGAATTAGACAAAACTCATCATTGATTAATTTTCGATGGAGGAGTAAAGACGCCTTAAAGGAACTGATATCATAATTTATAGTAAATGCAATTTAAGCTAAAATACAAAGGAATATATCTAATTTTTTTACTTATGTTTATTAAATGTATGCTTATATATTTTAGACATGCTTCTAGGTTGTATTATTATATGTTCTACCAATAAAATAATACTTATGGTAAAAAATATGGAAAAGAAAATTGATTTTATTAGTTAAAAAGAGCATTGACATGATAATAAAAGATATGTTGAATTTGCATGAGATATATTTCATCAACAAGGATGTATGATAGCAGATTCTTTTTCATCGAATTGTACTTGCACAAAATAAAGCTAAGTTAACCTTCCAAACAAACTCAAGGAAAGGAAATTTTTATAAGATAAATATTTCCATCGGTGTGACTATGACTAACCAATCAAAGGAATTATTTTATGTTCCAATTAGACCAACTATAAGAGATAAAGTTCAAGAAAGTTTAGAGGTATACGACTACTAATGACATATGGATCAATCAATCTAATTTCTTTTGTCAAGACTTACTAACTATTTTAGGCTTTGTTTAATTATATTTGGGCTATACTTTTACTTATGTTTGATATTATTTAGTGGTTGTGAACTAGTTTCTTGGTTTAAGTAAAACCAGATGTTAAAGTTCTAATTAAAATAGCATGTTAGTGTTATAGCTTTAGTAGTATTAGTATCTTAGAGTTCCAAACGATGTAGTATTAATAGTTAGTTTTTCAATTGAAGTATGAATGATATGTAACCCTATGTTAAGGGAGATGAATTTCATTAATATGATACATAGAATTTTGAGATTTCCTTAGATTATTCCAAATAGAGAGAGTGTTTTTCATCCTTTATTCTTCACTAAATTAATTCCAAATATATCAAAGTTTACTTTGTGACATTCCAACATTCCTTAGATTATTCCAAATTAAAACAGCTCCAAATTGCTCCAAACTTGTCTAAACTCATTACTTTTTGCCAAGTGAGTGAAAAGACCTAGAACAAAATATAAGCAACTTAATTACGAAAATAAATAAAAATTCTTAAATAAACAAAAAGAATGTTTTAACTATGAGACTAAAAATATGACTAAAATACTACTTATCAATAATTTTAGAAACCTCAATTATAGTAGTAAACTTGACATGCTAAGGTACAACTCATTTATTACTTGTAGATATTTGCTTAAGTTCTTTCTTCATTTGAATGAAATGGTAAAGTGATAAGAAAATCAATTGTAAATCTTATAATAAAATGTATTGTATAAGGAGTCTAATAAAAAGAATTATACTTGTTTTCTAAACTTTTACCTTGCTACTTTATAAACATCATTGTTAGTGATAAGCTATATAATATTTTATAACCTAATTTCATTTACATCATAAAAATTTTCTAGTTGAGTATCAACATTTCTTAGAAGACTCAATTTACAATTGACTTCAAAGATATTATCCTCATTATAGAAGAAAAATAAAAATTTATAATAGTTTATATCTCCTAGTTATCCAACCAGCATATAAGCTTGAACATCCATAAGTTATGCAAGTCTTTTTTTCACTCAACAGGGTTGCTCAAAAGATTACTGCTATAGTCATCAATTGAAAGAATTTTAAATCGTAGACCATTAGAAGCAGCAATAACTTCCATCATATGCTGATAATAGGAAGATTGGACATTAAATGACATATATGCACCATACCACCATCTAACTTTTGTCATTTTTTTGGATTATGAACTGCTTTGGATTGTAATGCACTGTGGAGAAGGTTAAGCCCTATAATTTATTCACGGAGCAAAAAATTAGGCAATTGTCTTCTTCTCTTCCTCCCATTAGTTATGATTGCATCAACCCATTATTCTCGAGTTAGTATACTATTTTTAGTATTGTTAATAGTATCATCATTACTTTCAAATGAACT
>JANZXP010000002.1:23216055-23230671 GCA_027576715.1 Erythroxylum flavicans
GCATCAACCCATTATTCTCGAGTTAGTATACTATTTTTAGTATTGTTAATAGTATCATCATTACTTTCAAATGAACTATTACTACCAATTTCATAGTTAATTACCATTCTTCTATCTTTTTCATGTAAATTTTTTATCTTCCATTTGACATTATAACTATTTTTTTTGTATAGTTCCATATCACTTTTAATCTCAGCTAAATATTTTTTAATCTATCGATTCGCCCATCTTGCAATTATTTTTCAAGATACAAGCATATAATATGGGTTTTTATATTAGGAACCAAATTTGCATAAACTTAAGTTAAATTATCGAATCTTTATAAAGAGGTTGAAATGTAAGGAGTACTTGAACTTCCTTCAATTTAGTTATAAAAATGCATGTAGAAATACATAAAAAAGAAAACAATAATGTCATATCAAAATAAAGTTTGTCTAATTATTCATACATGAGTTTACTATAACTTTTTCTTTCTTTTCATAAAGAATGTAAGGTACATCAAAATTTAAAAAAATCCATTAATTTTGCTTAAAGATGAAGCATTAAGCTAGATTTAGGAGATGGGATTTCAATACTTTCTAAATTCTTCTGTTGCATCACTGAAAACTTGCTTGATAAGTAAATGTTTTCATTTTTTGTGAAAGGGATGTAAAAGAAATATATTCCAATGAATTTCTTTTCTTATTTACAAACCATTTTAAGTTTCAGGTTCTATACTTTTGTCAAATCACTCCTCATACCATTCTTTTTATTAATACTAAACAAATTTTATAACTTTGACAAAAACTCATTAAAGGTTTATATATTTCTCGACGCAATCCAAAGTCAATAAACAAAGTCCAATTTGACCGAATTTGAGTTAAATTCAAACTTAATAAAAAAAATTGAGATTTGAGTCAAGACACTCAAATAAGCTCTAACTCGGGCCTAACTTGCTAAAACTCAACCTGAACTTAGAATTATGGTTATGCTTCAAGACACGTTTAAACCTATTAAAATTTATAAGCATCGGATCGGATCTAAGCCATTATCAAGCTTATACATCACTCATTTAATCACTTGATGATTGAATTATAATTAATTTGGTAAATTAATTAGGAAGGTTAATGGATAGAACTGGGCCTGACTATGAGCTAGGGTAACCTGCGGGCTGACTCGTGGTCCGACAAGTTAGAATAGGTTAACCAGTGCGGACTGAGCTAAACCGATCTATCTTATATATTTTTTAAAAAATAAAAAATGTTAATATTTTTGAAATAATAATCAAGCCACGGGTAAAGCCGAGTCAAGCCAACTACTTTAAATCCATAACTCGCCCATGACTCGGGTCGTACTAAATTTGACATCTCTAAAATTAATCTACACCATTTTAATAAATGATCATAGGGCATAAATTTGGAAAGGAAAAAGGAAATAAGAAAACAACAGCTTATAAAAGGCAAAAAGGCCAACCAGCCACATTCGTCGTAATTCAAGGCCTGTAACGACGCCCGACTCCTAATTCTTGGCCAATAAGCCTAACTGTGTAACTTGCTAGAGCTCGAAAACCTTTCTAGGGTTCAAACTCACTGGTCGCTATTAAATTATCTGAATTTTGAACTGAAACCCGAATTCAATACAATTAAAGCTTCAACTTCGTTACCAATTTCAAATTATTAGCATCTGAAAAAAAAAAATTCCAGCGTGAAGCCGAACCCTAGGATTCGTATTGTACAGTTTTCATAGTTGAATTTGAGTTCATTTCAATGGAGGACGATCAGGAGTATGATCAGAATATGAACGATGAGGAGGAAGACGGTGAGGAGGATATTACACAGGAGGATGCTTGGGCTGTCATCTCCGCCTACTTCGAAGAGAAGGGTTTGGTGCGACAACAGCTTGATTCCTTCGACGAGTTCATCCAAAACACAATGCAGGAAATTGTCGACGAGTCGGCTGACATCGAGATTCGACCCGAGAGTCAACACAATCCGGGTCACCAGTCTGATGTCGCCGAGGTACTATACAGTTTCCTTTTACGGATAAATTTTTTTTCGTTTTCTAGACACTGAGATTTGGAGATTCTTCAGTGTTGCCCATGAAAATGGAATTTGGCGTTTGTGCGAACTGGAATACCATGGATTTTAGGAAAGAAGCCCTAGTTGATTCGTAACGTTCTAATTAATTTTGCTCCTGTTAGTTTCCAATATGGTTTAAGTACTTCTCTAGTAGTAGGCTTTTGACGTTCAAGCTCATTTGAGGCCGGAGAACTGAAATCCAATGATAGAATTTTGCTTTGATTAATGACTAGATAGTTGGATTTAAAGTACATAGAATTTTGCTTTGATTAATGCCTAGATAGTTGGATTTAATTGTACTTTTTGTGGTTAGCTTCTAGTAGTTGACGCAATTGTTTTCACTTGCAGACTGTGTATAAGATCACCTTTGGTCAGATTTACTTGAGTAAACCAATGATGACGGAGTCTGATGGAGAAAATGCTACTTTGTTTCCTAAAGCTTCAAGGTTGAGGAACCTAACCTACTCAGCTCCTTTGTATGTTGATGTTACCAAGAGGGTTATAAGGAAAGGTCATGATGGTGAAGAAATCACTGAAACCCAGGATTTCACCAAAGTTTTTATAGGGAAGGTGTGATATGAATCTTTCACTGGAAACTTATGATTGTACTGCTTTCTGGCTTCTTTTGAAATGATCTTGTATTTACAGGTCCCGATAATGCTTCGGTCAAGTTATTGCACACTATTCCAGAATTCCGAGAAAGATTTGACAGAACTTGGGGAGTGTCCCTATGATCAGGGTGGGTATTTTATCATAAATGGAAGTGAAAAGGTTTTAATTGCTCAAGAGAAGATGAGTACCAATCATGTCTATGTTTTCAAGAAGAGGCAGCCAAACAAATATGCCTTTGTGGCAGAAGTTCGTTCCATGGCAGAATCTCAGAACCGGCCACCCAGTACCATGTTTGTTCGGATGCTTTCTCGAACCAGTGCCAAAGGGGTAATAGGAGCAACTGTTTCATAAGGGCTTCCTGTTTAGTTCTCCTTATCTTCTTATGAAAGAAATGCATACTATTCCGTATATGTATCTCATTCTGCATGTACATGATTTATGTTACTGCAGGGCTCTTCAGGACAGTATATTCGTGCTACTCTACCATATATTCGAACTGAGATTCCAATTATTATTGTGTTTCGGGCTTTGGGATTTGTTGCTGATAAGGACATATTAGAGCACATATGCTATGACTTTTCTGATACCCAAATGATGGAGTTGCTCCGGCCCTCTCTTGAAGAGGCATTTGTTATACAAAATCAACAGGTGCCACTTGTGTTTCTGTGGTAGATTATGATTGGAGATGCTTTTATATTTGTTTTATTGGTGATGAACATTATGGTAGGATGAGAATACTCTATCATTAAATTGGACACTTATTTTTGCTCAACCTTTCGCATACTTTCAATGCACATTGCAGCTTCTCTATTCTTACCTTCTTGTCATTCATATTAACTGAGGATAGTCTTCTAGCGACTAGTTCAACTTCTGTGTTATGCAATGGCTTCCTTCAATTTAGGTCAGGGTTTCAGTAAGCATGTTGGACTACATAAATGGAACTTATCCCAATTTTTCCCAGAATGATCTTCAAGTCTTGTTCTCTAATATGTAGTGTTCTTTCTTTCTACCTTAGTAATTGATCCTTACTGACGAACTTATAATTTACTGCAGGTTGCACTAGATTACATTGGCAAGCGTGGAGCAACTGTTGGTGTAACTAGAGAGAAGAGGATTAAGTATGTGCTTTCTGGCAAAATGTTCTGGATCTGCAAGATTTTTTTAGTTTTTAATTACCGGGGTCTCATCATGGATTTTCTTGGCACAAAATTTTAGGTATGCCAAAGAGATTCTTCAAAAGGAAATGCTTCCCCATGTTGGTGTTGGAGAATATTGCGAGACCAAAAAAGCTTACTATTTTGGGTATGTATAGATTCTATTAGATGTTGAAACAATACTTCTTCCACTAACATATTCTTTTCTCATCAGGTATATTATTCACCGACTTCTTCTTTGTGCACTTGGCCGTCGAGCTGAAGATGATAGGGATCATTATGGCAATAAGAGGCTTGACCTTGCTGGCCCTCTACTTGGAGGCCTGTTCAGAATGGTTTGTGCTATATTGGACAGTAATTGATATTGCTACACCAACTATATGACTAACTTTTTTGTTATGGTGGTTACAGTTATTCAGAAAGTTGACTAGGGATGTCAGGTCTTATGTGCAGAAGGTATTTGCCCCAAAAAGCGTTCTTTTTTTTTTTTTGACAATAGCATGAGTTAGTTCTTCCATTGTTTTGTTTATCAACATTTTCCATGGATGGCAGTGTGTTGACAATGGGAAGGATGTTAACCTGCAATTTGCCATTAAAGCAAAAACCATCACCAGTGGCCTTAAATACTCACTTGCTACTGGGAATTGGGGCCAAGCAAATGCAGCTGGGACTAGAGCTGGAGTGTCTCAGGTTTAAATCGTCATCATCATTATTATTATTATAGTACCGTGGTAGTAACCCTCATCTCTATTAAAATGCTTCCCTCTGTATTAAATTTCCTGTTGCAGGTCTTAAATCGTTTAACATATGCCTCTACCTTGTCACACTTGCGAAGATTAAATTCTCCAATTGGCCGTGAAGGTATGTTTAAGCATGATACCGTCGTAAGTTTTTTCTTTCATTGTGTTGTCTCTTAAATAATTGTCCAATTCTAAATCAGGGAAGTTGGCTAAACCAAGGCAATTGCACAATTCACAATGGGGAATGATGTGTCCTGCCGAAACACCTGAAGGACAAGTAGATATTCTGTCTTTTTTGTTGTCTAACATCTTTAAGTATGATGACAATATTCTTTGATCTAATGGAATCATTTTGTTCTAACATTAGGCATGTGGACTGGTGAAAAATCTTGCATTAATGGTCTATATAACTGTTGGCTCAGCAGCATATCCCATTTTGGAGTTCTTGGAAGAATGGGGTACTGAGAATTTTGAGGTGCATATCTTGGAACTTTCAGCAAACTGGTGATGATATTTGTTTTCTCACGTGGTTTGATATTTCCCTTCACTTGCAGGAAATATCACCAGCAGTTATTCCCCAAGCTACAAAGATATTTGTGAATGGTTGCTGGGTGGGTATTCATCGTAATCCCGATATGTTGGTGAAGACATTGAGAAAGCTGAGGAGACGCGTGAGTATCCAATTTTATGACATTTTTCAGATTTTGGCAAGTATATAGAAGTTCATTTGATGAGACTCACACGTGCATTTTTTGCAAGCATTTGCTTTCTGTTATGTTGCAAAGTGGACTTTAGATCTAAGCCGTTTGTTGTCCATCTTGTTTTGTATGTCAAACAAACCATTAAACAGAGACAAATTAAATAAGTATGCCAGTTGTTTGTGACTAGAAAGACTTTTGCTCTTTGCTAATGAGCTATAAACATCCTTATGTGAATTATGTTACCTTAGTTTTAAAATTTAACAAGATCAATCAGGAAGACGCCAATAAATTTTTATAATTCTGGATTTTGTTGCACCTGAACCAATTACGAATTGGTGGTTATTCAATTTCTCAAAGAAGTATCAAGCACAGGTCTAAGAGCTAAATGCTTTTGAGACCTAATAGTGACAAAGACTTCCAGTTATTACTTAGTAAGTACTTAGTTCAAGTGGGTTATTCCAGTTTTCATTTGACCATTATATATTGAGATCTTACTAGTTGAGTATGTTGCAACATTTTGGCCCGGCTGTACTGTACAACGTATGGTTAAGTCTGATGTTTTCGATCTTCATCTGCACAGGTTGATGTCAATACCGAAGTTGGGGTTGTTAGAGATATCCGATTAAAGGAGCTGCGGATCTACACTGACTATGGCCGCTGCAGTCGGCCTTTATTTATCGTGGAGAATCAAAGACTTCTTATTAAGAAGAAGGACATTTTTGCTCTGCAACAGAGGGTGAGCCAATAGATTTTTATGTTGTTAATGACCTTTTGTTTCCAATGGGAGATCATTACCATTCTTTTCTCCTAGGAATCACCGGAAGATGGTGGCTGGCATGATCTTGTGGCCAAGGGATTCATCGAGTATATTGACACAGAAGAAGAAGAGACTACTATGATATCCATGACTATTCATGTAAGAACCTTTATATCTTTATTGGTGGGATGTGATAAATGGCACTATGATGGTTGCTAAATTTGTTCCAGGATTTGGTACAAGCAAGGGTCAATCCTAAGGAAGCCTATTCTGATACTTATACACACTGTGAGATTCACCCATCATTGATTTTAGGTGTTTGTGCTTCAATTATTCCGTTTCCTGATCACAACCAGGTAAATTTGTTATTTTCAGGAGTTTTGCTTCTTGTTTTATTTACTTTCATTGAATTCAACTTCTTTGTCATTGGTTTATGTAGTCCCCTCGTAACACATATCAATCAGCTATGGGAAAGCAAGCCATGGGAATATACGTTACCAACTACCAATTCCGAATGGTCTGTTTGTGATGCTTAGCTCTATTGTGCTCTGATCTTCATTTTGTGCAATTTCTTACTTCAATTTAATTATTTTATACAGGATACACTGGCTTATGTTCTTTACTATCCCCAAAAACCTCTTGTTACCACAAGAGCCATGGAGCATCTTCACTTTAGGCAGCTTCCTGCTGGCATTGTAACTACTTCATCTTCAATATCTTTTTTGGTTTTACTTTTAAAATAACATTTGTAATATCTCTGTTGCTCTTCATTTTTGCCTCAGAATGCTATTGTTGCTATTGCATGCTATTCTGGGTACAACCAAGAAGATTCTGTCATTATGAACCAATCATCCATTGATAGAGGGTTCTTTAGGTCTCTTTTCTTTCGTTCATATAGGTGAGAATGATGCTGTTTTGGTCCATGCCACACTCCGTTTTCATCAATATAATAACAATTCTTGCAACTTTTACAGGGATGAGGAGAAAAAGATGGGTACACTTGTCAAGGAGGATTTTGGGCGTCCAGACAGGGCTAATACTATGGTGATAACTTGTATCAATTTGGTTTATGTTTTGTTACCTTAATAAATGTTAAGCATTCAACTGTGAACTTGTTTTACAGGGCATGCGTCATGGCTCTTATGATAAACTGGATGATGATGGTCTTGCACCTCCTGTCAGTATATCCACTTTGTTTTGATCGCCTTCTTTCTTTTTCTTCTATTTTTCTTGGGTCAGCATTATAAATCAACATTGGTGGTACATTCTGAAAGTATATTTTATATTTTTAGGGTACAAGGGTATCAGGTGAAGATGTTATCATTGGAAAGACCACTCCTATTGCTCAGGAAGAAGCTCAGGGTCAGGCTGCGCGTTATACAAGGCGTGACCATAGCATAAGCTTACGTCACAGTGAAACAGGGATAGTGGATCAAGTAAGATGGCTTGCATTGAGTTTGCCTTTCTGACAGTTATTGACCAGAGCTCATCGGTTGTGATATTCACTATTGATATTACAATAGTATCAGATAAACTCTGGTCTACTTGTGTGTGAGAGAGAAAAAATAAAATCATGACTAACTATTGGAGTTTCTGGGAACCTATCTTCTTTTCCTTACAATTTGGGTCCTTGTAGGTTCTGCTGACAACCAATGCCGATGGGTTAAGGTTTGTGAAAGTCAGAGTAAGATCTGTTCGGATTCCGCAGATTGGAGATAAATTCAGCAGTAGGCACGGTCAAAAGGGAACTGTAGGCATGACTTACACTCAAGAAGACATGCCCTGGACTATGGAAGGCATTACTCCTGATATTATTGTAAATCCGCATGCTATTCCTTCTCGAATGACTATTGGCCAGCTTATTGAATGTATTATGGGGAAGGTTGCCGCCCACATGGGAAAAGAAGGAGATGCAACTCCATTTACTGATGTCACTGTAAGTTGTAAATGTTTCTGGGTTCTGAAATTTTATCATTCAATCTTGTAAATGTTTCTGGGTTCTGAAATTTTATCACTCAATCTTCTCTTTTTCGATGTTCTACTAGTTACTAGACTGACTATATGTTTATGAGATTTTTACTAGTTGTCGCCCACAGGACTAACTTATGTCATATTTTTAATATCAACATCATGGATGTTTCTTTTCGTTTATCTTACGGTAATCTTTAATGATTAAACTGATATTATTACTAAGCACCTTGCTGATAGTTAATATCAAGTACAGAAGTACGCCTTATTATTTTCAGTTTCTAATTGTCTTTCGGTGTTGTTTTAGGTGGATAATATCAGCAAAGCTCTTCACAAATGTGGGTATCAAATGCGAGGGTTTGAGACCATGTATAATGGTCACACGGGCCGACGGCTCACAGCTATGATTTTCCTTGGGCCCACATACTATCAAAGACTGAAACACATGGTGGATGACAAGATACATTCACGAGGAAGGGGTCCTGTGCAGATCCTCACAAGGCAACCTGCTGAAGGGCGGTCACGCGATGGAGGCCTCCGCTTTGGTGAAATGGAGAGAGATTGCATGATAGCTCACGGTGCTGCACACTTTCTCAAGGAGAGGTTGTTTGACCAAAGTGATGCATATAGGGTTCATGTCTGTGAGCGCTGTGGTTTGATAGCTATTGCAAATCTGAAGAAGAATTCTTTTGAATGTAGAGGTTGCAAGAACAAAACCGACATTGTTCAGGTTAGCTTTTGTTTTCTTTATTTATTTTTGGTGTTGCAGTACTTATTGCCTTGGATACAGTTGCAATTGAGGTACATTTTTGCAATTGAGGCCATTCAATGAAAATGCAGGTTCATATTCCTTACGCATGTAAGCTGCTCTTTCAAGAGCTTATGGCCATGGCCATAGCACCGAGAATGCTCACCAAAGACATCAAGTCAGCCAAAGACCAGAAGAGGAAAGGAGCCTAGACAAACGTTCTTACGAGTGCCCATTTCACTTCCCAGTTACCTGTATACTGAAAGGCTTTTATGGTATTTTGGTAACAGTCTCTACACAACGGAGCACAAAGAACCCAGGCAATTTCTGACACTGTATTTGTAAGTTTAATAGTGTTGATTAGTGTTATTTGTGCGGAAAATCATCAAGATAGGATTCAACGTCCATTTACCCATTGAGAAGTGAGATCTGAGATAAATTGTTGTATCTTTGGTGTCTTAGATGTCTGTATAATGTAATAATATGAGCTTAGAGTTTAGTTACTATCTGAAAAAGTACAAGCCTATGATACGGATTGTGGATCTAATTTTGTTTTCAGCAATGATTTTAAAACCAGATCGAGCTGGCAACCGGCATGATTTTCGGTCTGGTTTGTGTTTATAACCCAAAAAGCTGGCGGATTAATCGGTTGCAATAATAGTGATAATCTGTCAAGCATGGGGGGTTTAACTTTCGCTTTTGCACACCAACTCATGTGTCTCCGGCATCTTTTAATCATCATAAATGCAAATGAAGATTGGTACAAAAAATAAGATTTTTAACGGAATTGTTTCAAACATCTTTTAAATTTTTAATTAATTATTATATTCTTTCTATAGCACAATTCAACTAATAAATTATATTTTCCAAAATTTATATTACCTATTTATCTCTTTATATTTTGATTAAAAATTTTGTTTTAAACTTGTTATTGCTAAAAATAATTTTTTATTTTTATTTTTATTTTTAAAAATTCTAAATTTATTTAATCTCATTAATAAATTGTATTTGTCAAAATTTAAGCTCTTTATTTATCTCTTTAATTGAAACTTTTTAAATTATTATTGTTAAAAATTAATTATTATTTAAATTGAATTATTAAATAGTATATATAATTAATTTTGCTTAAGATAATTTAAGAATATGTTTAAAATAATATTTAAACTATACAAAAGTATGTCTAAAGGACATTAAAAAAGTTAGTCATTTTTATTGACTTTTTTTAGACATACTTTAACTTTTATGAGTCTTTAAATAAATGATAATATGGAAATCCAATTTTATTTTTTAAAATTTTATGTTAGATTCAATCTTAGTTTAAATTATTAGATTATTAGATTTATTAATTAGATTCAATCTTAGTTTAAATTATTAGATTTATTATTAGTTTATTATATATATTAATAGGCATTATTAGTTCATTTTTATTTCAATAAAGTATTTTATTTTATAGTATATTTTTACTTATTTTTATAATTTTAACTTCTTATTTATATATCGGTTTTATAGAGTTTTAATACTAGCTAAACCTTTAAACCTTAAACATTTTCTTTGACCGATTCAATGTTCGGTTTGATTTTTAAAACATTTGTTTTCAGTATAGTCTTCAAATTTTGTAGAATGGAAGTGGGTCTATCATCTTAATACCTGATAACGTCAGTCAAAAACAATAAGGTAGCTTTAGTTATGGATAGGCAAACAAGATATTTTTATTAAATATTTTCACAAAGGTCCAACTTAAATTCTAATATTTGATAATGTTTAATGTTAAATATTTAAATTATAGTGTTCGAACAAGAAGACATGTTAAGTAGTTTTTATTATTAGTATATGCTATACTTTACTCAATAGATAATACGGGGTTATATTTAAATTGATGGAATAGAAATAACATTAGCCCTTTGAAAATATGGGTTTATATTTAAATTGATGAAGTATAAACGAAAAGACATATTAGTAGTATTATTATTTAAATGGGTTACACATTACCCAGTTGATAATATGGATTTGTATTCCAATTTTTCATTTGTCTGGTTGATTTAAATCACTCCTAAATTTGGTTAATTGTGCTCGAATTTTCATCTCCGTCTTAAATTGTTCGATGGTTGTTTCTTTATAATCATTGGCGTCGATTATTGTCTTCGTTGCACTAATTTAGCTCACACAAATAAACCAATTCACCTATATTTATTTTGAAGTGTGTTTGTTGAATTTTTGTTAATTAAATATAATTCTTCGTTGTCTATAACATATTGGGCCTCCTTTGTTTTGTTTAGAGCCAAGGTTTAGTTTTTCATAACACTTTTATAGTTCCATTCTCTCATCTTTGGGTTTTGTTAATGTTATTGTTAGGCCCTTAACATTCCTACTCATTGGTCAGTCTTAGCCAAAGATTAGCTAGCTTAGGCATAAATAAGGTATGACTTAGGCTTGAGGCAAAACAAACCAAAGTAAGAAAACAAGATGGGATAATTATATTTCAAGCTTAAGTTGCCTTTGATGGATCTTAGAGTGTTGATCAGCTTAAGTGAGTTGGACTTTGACTTAGACGTTCTTGTTTAGACTAAGGATAAAATGATGCTCAATAATGAATTATGGATGGACATACTAGATGGCATGTATTGGTTAGACCATGTGCGGATTGGATTGTAAACTTAGCTAACCTTCACCTTTGGATGATGATTATGAGTAATATAGCAAAGTTACATATTTAAAGCATAGAGATGTGTCTTTACATATATTTTCACTTTTTTTTTACTTAGGTAATGGAAAAGTGGTGAAAGATGTAAACCACCCGTTAAAGTAGTGCCTAAAATAGTTAGAGATATCAATCACCAACTAAGTCAGTGATTGGTTTTAGTACTCACTTTCTTGTATTTTTTCTTAACAAATCTCCAAATACCTATAAATAGTCAATTAAAGCAAAGGCTTTATCATAGAGATAGTTGGAGCTTTGTACCCCTTGCAACTATTGTGAGAGCTCATAAATGATGGCATTTTTACGATAAACTTTGTGCATCTTTCTTTTCTTACTACTTTCTATTTATGTCAGCTAAGTTAATTATATTAGTTTGCTTAAGCTATTGTGGGAAACACTTTAAACATAAGGGAATTGGAAAAGGACGAGTTAAATTGTGTGAGTTCAACTACCGTACTTAGAATTTTGAGCATTTTGGTGTGAAGTTCCTTACGAAGTCTTTGTAACAACTGGAATCATACCTATATTATTAATTCAATAGTGGGAGGCCGTAATCTTAATAATTCATTACTTGATGGATGAGTTTATTGGTCCTTTATTTATATATGAGAAAAAAGCCTCTTCTTATACATTTTAGTTTGAAAAATTCAAGCATTTTGAGATCAAGTGTCTGACTTAATGGCGGCACAAAAGGAAGCTATTTCAAAATAACAATCTTGAAGCATGCTATTACTAATTAAGATATTGATCAAGTTGAAAGCACTTCGTTTAAGGTGTGTAAACCAAAAGTTTTTTTTTAGGGAATTTGAAATGTTGAGCAACTTAATAACTTCTTGTGGGATATGGAACATTACTTTATAGTAGCTAAATTGTTGGATATGAAGAGAGTTAACGTTCAATAATGTATCTTAATAGAGATATAAAACTATAGTGGAAAACAAATGTTGCTTATACTCCTATAGACATATATGAGAAGATGAATAAGTAGTTGAAGATTAATTTCTTCTTAACAAGACTTATTAGCTTACTAACGATGCCTTGAAGTGGTTAAAGCAAGATGCCTCGATAAGAGATAACGTTAAGCATTTTATTTCATTAATACTACATATTGAAAACATGTTAAATAAGGACAAACTCTTCAACTTCATATATGAGTTACAACATTGGGCATAAATAGAGTTACGTCGATAAAACTCAAGGATGTTGTACATACTATTATGAGTTGCATATGTTTTGATAGATATTAAGGTGCCAAAGTAGATAAAAGTGTTCTCTTCTCCTCAAAAGTTAAAATGTAGAAATTACCAAGATAAGTGCGAAGGGAAAAAAGTAGAAAGAGTATGGTGGCTAAAAGAAGCATGATCACAAAAGGAAGTCTAACTAAAATGAACAACCCAAACAAGGTAAGAAAACATTAAAGAAAGATCATGGTTGTTTCTTATGTAATGACCTTCATTATACTTGAGATTGTCTAAGGAAGGAGAAATTTAATGCTTTAATAATGGATGGTGGAGAAGAAAGTGACCATCTAAAAGTTGGACTTAATCTCATTTGCTTACTTAATATATTGAGTATTGAAGTTAGTCCCTTTGAGTGATTGATTTATGTAAGAATATAGGTCAATTACAACTAAGTTGGATACAAGCGTAACTCATTCCTTTGTGATAGAATAAATGGTGCGGAAGTTAGTGTTAAAATTGAGTAAGAACTCGGTAAAAATGAAGACTCCTTTTTCAAAAGCACAAGCATTTGTTGGAGTTATACACTACATTCCATTGAATGCTGGAAGTTAGCTTGAGAAGTGTAATATAATGGCCAAACCTTCTAATGATTTTAAATTAATTTTTGGTAATCATCTTTCTCAAGGCAGTAAAAGTGGTGTTATATCCACATCTTAGAATTATGATATTTATAAATGAGAAAATTCATGTGGAAGATGGATAAAACAAAAACAATGGCACATATTTTAACCATGAATATCAAAAAAGTCTTAAAAAGGGATAAAGACTTACTTAATGGTCATATAGGAGATTATTGAAGACAATGTAGTGGAGTTATTGATATTGTTGGAAAGATATAATGCCTAAGAAGTTAGAAAGCCTTCTTCCCCTTTATTGAGAAATTGAGCATAAGATTGAGCTAATGTTAAGTATGATTCCTTCAACCTATGCCCCTTATTGAATGTCTCAATTAGAGTTGGTGAAATTATGGAATTAACTTATGAATTATTGGAAATGAGATACATATAAGTGTTTTTTCAAAAGAAGTAAGGAAGAACATTATGGATGTGTGTGGACTATCGAGCCTTGAATAAGGTAACTATCAAGAATAAATATTCATTTAGTTAAATACTTGATGGATAAATTATCAATGGCCATAATGTTAAGAAAGCTCAACTTCCAAACTAAGTATTAGTGAGTGCATATTGTTGAGGGAGATAAGTACAAGGAACTTGTGTAACCCAGTATAAATCATATAAATTTTTAGTCATGCCATTCAATTTGACAAATGCCCCTGCTACATTTTGTAAGTTAATAAATTATGTATTATAGGACTTCTTGGATAACTTTATGGTGGTCTATTAGGATGATATTATGGTATATATCACTAACTTAGTAGAACATATGTAAATATTTGACCAATTTTAACAACACTAACTCTTTAAAAGGATGGAGGAGTGTGAATTTCCCATTCTAAGATCAATTCTTTGAAACACTTTGTGAGTAGGATCCAAGTAAGAGCAGATCCTAAAATAGTACAAGCAATTGTTGATTACTGGATCATTAACGGTGTAGGAACTTTTTAACTTTCTTATCTTAGTTAAATACTATCGTCAATTTATTATAGACTATTTGAAGAAAACGATGACTTTGATTGATTTGTTAAAATTAAGTAAGAGTGGTGTTGGTATAAAGCATGCCAAGAAGCTTTCAAAAAGTTAAAATCAACTATTCTAATTAAACTTATACTGAAGCTTTCCAATTTGATCTCCTTTTTCAGGTACATATGCATCTTTTGAACAAAAATATTAGGTGGAGTCGTGGGGCAAAAGGCCCTACTATTCCATTTAAAAGTCATAAACTCAACAGTAGAGATGACAATTGACCCCAGGCCTGACTAAACCCATCTTGGCCTTGTTGACTAGGCTTGAGGCCCGATGCTTATAAGCAAAATGACGTCT
>JANZXP010000002.1:23231773-23295263 GCA_027576715.1 Erythroxylum flavicans
TCTTGTAAGGAAGGAGGGGTCAAGATTATTGTAGCCCCCTACTGTAACATCCCACTACCACAAGGTGCATACCCAAATATTCAAGAATATTTAAGTACATATCCTATGATAATAGCATGTTAGAGCAAAAACAAATCCAACTTATACATGGCATCATCTAACATAATCAGAAGGCATCACATTTTAAAACCATTCATTGTATTCATTCACAAAGTCTACATTGTTTCCATTAGACGCATATTTACAAAACCTCATACAGGTTCTAGCAAAAACTACAAAATAAAAGCTATAACTCTCTAACGTCAGCTAACAGACCTCTGAGTCATAACTTAGTCCAAAAACGTTCTTCTAATCCAGAACAAACACTAAGTCTCCTGTCTCATACCTAAAAAGTCACGTTGCAATTTTTTATAAGTTTTGCGAACTCAATGAGTGAACCATCATTGATGATTTCACCGAATTCACATACACAAATAACATATTTCACAATTATGCATACAGAACATGAATATTTCAAATACTCACACTGCCATGGCACATCATTTCATCAATGCGAATTAGATCATATATAAACACATACAGATGCATATAAGACTCCACATTTGTTATTAATGTTGTGACTGAGTGCCTATCATATATACAAATACTGGCCCATTAGGCTCAGTCAGAAATATATATCACAGAGCATAACTCTACGTGCCAAACCATATATCATAGAGCAAAGCTCTACATGCAAGCGCTTGATACTGGCCACTCTGGTCATAATGTCTTTATCTGAGCATGCATTTTATAAAATGCATCAATTCAGAATTTACCACTTATCACACTCATGTACAAAGCATAGTCAAAATTTCATAATCATCGGACCCAAGTTCGGCATTCAACTTTCATTGAGAATTCACATAGCATAATATAACTAGAATGATCAAACAAAATTTAATAGAAAATTCACAATTGTATATCGATTTACAAGGAAAAATAGTAGCTATTGGATGAAGCAATGGATAGTCTTTCGAAAGCTTTTGAATAGATGAAAAAATAAGCGAATCAATGAAGGATGCCTCCTAAATTTGACATCGAGGATAAGATACTTTTGAAACTAACTCCTTAAATTTAGAAAAATGTTAGTAACAAACAGGTACATCAAATCTTAGTTCCAAAATATGATTAGCCATTCGAGATCCTAAAAAGGATAAAAATATGGCATATCAACTTAAGTTGCTGAAATGATTAAGGATACATTCAACTTTACATGTTAGTTTTTTTAAACACTATAATTAAGGATATAACAAAACCAAATAGGAGGCCAGTGAAAAGATCTCCACCAATTATAAGAAAAAATTTTGATGATCAAATTAAGAAGATTTTGGATCATCGAATAATGGGAAAACATAAGAAGTAATAAAAAACAAAGTTCTTGATTTAGTGTATGGAAACTACGTAGGAGAAAGGCATAACCTTGTGGAAATTAAAAGATTAGGTAAATACTTACCTTTAATTTGTTCCAATGACAACATTAGATTTATCCGATGTCGATGATTTATTAGTTTTTAAATGTTGTAGGTCCCTTTTTGCTAGTCATTGCTGAGCCTAAACCAAATACTAGCATGACTTAAGTATGCTAAACGAACTAAGATGACTTAACTAGGTAGGATCAAGCAAGATTTGAGCTTTATAATTAGCTTTAATGGACAATGAGCTGTTGATTTGCTTGGGTGAGTTAGACTTGCCTTAGATGTTCATGTTATTAAGGATAAAATGGTGCTCAAATGATGAATCATAGATGAACAGAGTAGATCATAAGTGTACATCAGTTTGAGAATGTGCAAGTTAGATTGGAACTTGACTAAGCTTCACTTTTGAATGAATATTATAGGTAATATGACAAAGTTAGTAGGTTAAAGTATGAATATAGTGTGAGGACATGGAAAAGAACATGGTAAAATGGAATGATGTGTCTTCAGCTTCATTTTCACATGTTTGTTTTTTGTAGATAGTGGAGATGTAAACTACCCACTAAAATAGTGTTTAAAGTAATTGGTGATCTTAACCACTAACTAAGTTAGTGATTTAGTGGCCTTATTATCTAACTTCTTGTATTCTTGCTTTACAAGTCTCCAAATGCCTATAAATAGCTCGAGTAAAGGCTTCATATAGAAAGAGTTAAAGCTTTATACCTTTTGTAACTATCGTAAAAGTTTATAAGGTTGGTAATTTTTTTTGTAATGTTTGTACATAATTTTCTTCTTAGCATTATCCATTTTTGTTGGATAAGTTAATCACATTGGTTTGCTTAAACTATTATAAGAAATATTTTAAACACAAAGGAATCAGAAAGGTTGGGTTGAATTGTTGGAGTTCAACTACTGTACTTATATTTAGGTGTATTTAGGTGTGAACTTGGAATTCCTTATAAAGTCTTTCATAATAGTTACCATATGGTAAGTACGTTTTACCTTTATCTTAACATAAATAACTAATTATAAATTTGATATCAGGTGGTGTCTATAAGACCATTAGGCCAATAAATAAGTGTGAACTTTAACCTAAGTTTAACGTATCTAATTACTGTAAAGTTCAATAATAATACTATTTTAATAATTAATTGGTAATTACTACACACCTATATCCTATTGTTTAATAGTACATTTTGAAAAAAAACCTTAGTTAACCTTAGTTAACAATATTATTGTAATTCGCTTCTTTTGGGGGTTTAGATTTATAAGATGAAATTTGTGATAATGTTGATTTAACAGGAAAAAGATATATGCCATATAACATATTGTATCTTCGTTGTATACTTGTGTTATTTTTATTTCAATGTGATCTCTATTTATAATTGCATATGCATTTGATGAGTAAATTCCATATGGACACCAATTAATAGAGGTTTATTCAATTAACTATAAATTTTTCCTTAATAGTGATCAATACCCTAGTATATAGGAGCTTAGAGGGCCATTAAGAAGGCCTAATATAAGTTTTAGACATCAACTATGTAGTGGACCATTATAGTGGACATTGGGTATAAGATTTCCCAATACCAAATAATTCAAAGATGATGTTGTTGATTACTTAGTAAATATAAGATTTAATGTCAGATGAAAACAAGTGAGTCTGCATGAATTAAAGGAGGATGCATTGAAAGATAAAAGATGCAACTATATGCATCATATGATAATAATGACAAATGTTCCAAAATTAAGACATATAGGCCTGAGCATACATGTCTGCAATTAATAAACCTAAAGTGGCATTAGCCAAGTTCTTGAGTAGACACTTTAAAGAAAGAATATGGAAAAGAGCCTAATGAAAAAATATATAGAAATGTGGAGCCTCTTAACACAATAGTAAAATATGCAATGTAACAAAGCCTACTGAATAACCCGTCAATATAAGGAATTAATAATTTAGCAATTATTTTAATAAATTAGAGATGTATTATGCAATAAATAAATTAGGTTGTGTATGCATTACTATTGTTGCTGGCAAAGTGTCAAGTGAAAAAATATAGAAAATATGGAGCCATTTGAAACAATAGTAAAAGATGCAATGTAACAAATTATTAATGAACAACCTGTTAATAATTATATTTTAGCTATCATTTATGGATGAAAATGGGCTAGGTTAGGCTCGGGCCGGCTACCTTAAGCTCGGACCTACACCAAAACTCGATTGGAACCGAGATAGCAAGTTGGGCTTAGGTTGAATTAATTTTTTAAAAAATAAAATGTCAAAACGAAGTTGTTTTGCGTCAAGCTTCTAGTCAGGCAGGGCCTGGGCAGTCCGAGTCTGAGCCCGGCTTGAGGCATGAATTTTTGAAAAAATTAGGTTCGAAGCCCTATTGCCATCCCTACTATCATTTCAATTTAGTTATGATGTTAATAAAGCTATCTAGGAGTAACAACAAGAATGCATACACAATCTATTTTATTTATTCCATAATGCATCTCTAATTTATATATTACACTTTTTCTCAAACCTTGTATGCAAAAACATAGTGAGGAACCCTAATATGATCTTTGATTTTATTCTTTTGTTACAAAATGCTATGGGTTTAGAGTCTTCATTCACTAGCATTTATTAGTTAATTAATATATGCAAAATTATTTTATTCATTGTTTGACATTGAATTCAACTTAATCATTTATTTTAGTTTTGTTATGACGTTAACATGATGCATATTATTTACAAGTCTTAGCATTAACAACTTTGGGGTCAAAGCTAAAGGAGTAGCAATAACAGAGGGGACACAATTGGAAAAGTAACAGTAAGACAAGCAATTGAAAAAACAATAGTTGTAAGACTAGCATAAGTAGAGACACATTTACAAATAAAAAAATATTACTTTCTTTTATAATAATATGATTACATGAAGTATGTTGCTTAAATTGATAATAAGCAAATTATATTTTAACATATTGGCCTTCACAACATATTATCTGCTAATCAAGAATGTATACTTAGTCAACAATGAAAAAAATGTGAGTTTAATATATACAAACTCCTATTTATTAACCAATGTTACATGCACAAGTTTGTCATAAATTTATAGTTTTACGCATACAAATACAAGCAAATATAGATATGTTGATCTAAGATCTTTCGAATTATCTTTTAAACTAAGATGTATTAAGTTCAAAGGAAAATCTAACATCACTTCAAGACAATTACAAGCTACAACAACCAAAAGGAGAGTAACAATTAGGACATTTAACAACAAATGGTTAACAACAAATAGGAGAGCTCCACTTCTCAAACCTGTGGGCATCAATTAACAAAGGGGACATTTAAATGACATTGTTACTTGTTTTTATTAACATTTGAATGTCATGTAACGTGATTGAATATATTTTCCATTTGGGTTATTTTGTAAACCATGAGAAGGAACACGTGTTATGTTAAGACAAATGATATCAATGAACAATCTTTCCCTACAACCTATGCATTAAAAAGGCTAAACATGTAGGAGTGACCTAATTGGTTTCAACTCCTTACTTAAGGCTCTTCTTGTAGGAGGTCTTGAGTTCGAATCACTATAAAGTGGAGAGAAGGGGAATTTTCTTTGTTGATGATCCTTTAGCCCCCGAGGCATGCTCCTTGGTGGGATCAATTGCGTCTCGCTTCTAGCGGCAGTGTGGGAGTTGGAACTATTAGGAAACATGTGGCTAATGGGAACCTGATACTGAGCAGGGCCAGTGATCAATCAACAGTTGACCAGTCAGTATGTGGGGACTCCTTGTACGCAGAAATGTACAGGCTACGTAGGAACCTGAGGGACCTTGAAATTTTAGATTTACCTCCTCTAGTACTCTTAAGGTGGGGTCTAGTCCGGCAAAACTGAGATATCTAATGTATATATATAAAAAAAGGCTAAACATGTGTTGTATCATGAGAGATAGTGTCAATATCCACCTTTTTTAGTGAATAAATTACTTACTTTTCAAAAAAGGAAATAAGTTAAGTATAAAAAAATTAAAAGTTTAACCAACTGAATTGAAACTATATTAAAATCACTAAAACTACTAAAATTGTTTTGTCTAACTAGGCTAGTTTAGCATATATAAGAATAAAGTACACTTGAATTACTAATCAGTAAATGAAACTCTAATATGAGGCGCGATATGAGAGACTAAAAAATTGGTTGATGGAATCCATCATTCAGGCTATAAAAGAAACTATCATATTTGACTATCTAAAAACTCTTACAACATGACCTAAAAATATGCGATACCTGCAATACCAAATGCATTGTCAAACTCTAATTTGTTAAGAACAAACAATAAATTTCACATATCAGTAACATCTTCTCTTTATCATTGATGTAATTACATTAGATGGAGTTAGAAAGATACCTATAAATAAGTTTGCAATCGTTAACAGGCAATGCATATGAAGGCGTGCGACAGAGATGATAGAGAGACAATCAACGTTCAACGCCGACAATAATGGAATGAAAATCACTGAACAGTTGGAGATCTAAATGGAGAGACGAAATAAAGACAGTACTGAGGCAAATTATAAGGATTTAGGGATTGAAAATCAAACAGAGTATGCCCATATTGATGATGCCTCGTAGGAAAGTGAGAATAGAGATGACAATAGGATGAGATAAGACGGGCTCGATTTTGAAACATTTGAGCCTAGATGCAGCCTAATCGGGCTTGTAGTCTACGTTTAACCTGACCTCACTCGATTTGGCGTGGAAATTTTTTAAAATAAAATTTTTTCTTTTTCTTTTTTAAAATCATGGAAAGAAAAACTATCATTTCGTTCATCTTGATCATTACGACTAAATTACCCTCTACACTTTTCAAATATTAGGCTGGTACAGCATCGTCTATCTCTGGAATTTCGTCTTGTTGACATGAGCGCATCCATACCCATCTTAAGCTGGTGAGGCCGGTCGGGTGGTTAACGAGAGACATTCATTTTTGAAAACCCACTTTGGTTATTGAAGGTACGAGAGAGAATCTGTTACAGATAGGATAGAAGCAGCAGGAGCAGCTATGGAGATGGAAGATGATGTGGAAGAGGGCCCACCGCCAGGTTGGCAAGCCATCCCTCCGGCCCCACCTCCTCCAGTTTCACATCATCCTCCGCCGGCGTCGTCTTCTTCAGGTGAATCGCCGTGCTTTTTATTGACTTACTTTTATACAGCAATTCTATAGTGCCCTATATTGTACGTCGCAAGGAGCTACTTGGTAGTGCTTTTGTACTCTAGGAGAAAAATCTAAATTTTGTAATTGTTGATGTAGACTATAACCACTTATGTTGACATTCTGAATTGATATTTGGTACACCTTTTCATGAATAATTATAGTTCTAAGTATGTTTGTTATTATTTTAGACATAATTCTAATTTTATCGACACTGAGAACCACACTGGATTTGAATGGTATCATGTATAGAATGACTTAAATAACAAAAGTTCAAGTAGGAGGCGGGAAGACTATAATTTTGTTTATTCTCATTGAGATTGAAGGAACAAATAAAGTGAAAAGAAAAGTCTTTTTCCTCAATACAACTATTACAATCTAACATGCTTGTGTTTTTCTGAACGTAATTTAAGTAGTTTCATATGTGAAACAGCTTCTAATTTTGTGGGTTCTTTTTAGGTACAGAACAGAGTCAAATGGTATGTGGATCTTGCCGCAAGCTGCTTTCATATCCAAAAGGAGCCAGACATGTCCAATGTTCTTGTTGTCAGACCAGCAACTATGTGCTTGAAGGTTCTTTTATCTTTCTTTTCTCTTGGTGGGTGTTGGAGTTGGTGTCCTGGTCTCTGGTTTAACAAGTTGAGGGTTGTGTTTTAGCTTAAGCTAAAAAGGAAGTTCTTTGGGTTTCTTATTAGCTGCCAGGTTTGTCTTAAAATTTAATGTCATATAGATATATCTTGATTAAGGGCTTTTATTAATCATGTATTTAGAGGCATGACTTAGGCACTCTAAATATAAGGTCTCATTTGGTCTGTGCCCATACTACAAGTAAGATGTTCACTTTGGTCTATAGGGAGGATATAGACGGAGTAGTATTGCAAGGTTGAAGTTTTTACTCTAACATGGACATATTCACTCACAAAGGGTGTTATAGCTTGTCTTGTTTGTTGAACTTTCTCCCTTGTATGCCTTTTAACTGGTAAAATACTTCTACGAAATGTTGAAGAGTCATTTTGCCAAGCCTTACATTCTAAAACATTGACATGATTGCAAATTAGTGAAATTTAATTCAATCATCAATTGCAGCTCATGAAGTTGGGCAAGTTAACTGTGGTGGTTGTACTGTGTTGCTGATGTATCCATATGGAGCTTCATCGGTTCGTTGCTCTTCATGCCATTTTGTGACAGAAATAGGAGTGAGTGAATCTTTCCTCATGTATGCTTTTATTTGTACCCTATGTGTATTTCCATGCACTTTTGCATTTCAGAATTGTTGTGTTTGCCTTAATTATGCCTTTGCAAGTTTAGACACCTGGATTTTAGATCGTGCGTTCATAAAGCTACCACTTTGGATTTGTAAAAGATGTTAACGTCATTAACAAGAACTAAATAGCATTGAAAGGAAAATGCATTGTAGCAATTTGTTGAGAGTTTTTATTCTTATAGAAACTTATCCAAACAGCTACTCTATTTGGGTATTTAGGCAGAACCTTGAGGTATACTCCATGATTCTTTAAAAGATACATCTAAATCAGTTAAGATTATCTCTTTGATTACATGAAGATTTTCCTGAACTGAATTAGAACAAACTGCCTTTAACTATGGAGATTACAAATATAAAAATTATCCCTAAGAATCTGCTCCTACTTAACAGATGAATCTCACAAAGACCTGGATTCATTTTGTCTAGCTTTTCCACACTCCCCCTCAAGCTGGGTTATGGATGTCGATCATACCCAGATTGGGTTTCAAGTTGTTAAAACTATATCTGAGTAGTGCTTTTGTGAATATACTACTGTCTACTGGTCAGTAGGAACATAGAAGAGCTTAAGTATGCCTTGCTCGATTTTTTCTTTGAGAAAATGTCGGTCGGTCTTGACATGCTTTTTTCTATCATTATAAACTAGATTCCTCGCTATTTCGATGGTATCTTTCTTGTCAATCTGCAATGTTATTTGAATCAAGTTAATTGCTCTCAACTCTTCTAGCATCCTCTTAAGCCAAATTCCTCCGTAAATCCCATGACACATTGTCCTGAATTCTACTACTCCTTGCAACAACAACTTGTTTTTTACTTCTCCATGAAACCATATTACCCCAGACATATGTGCAGTACCCTGTAGTAGATCTGCGATCTGTTAATGAACTTGCTCAATCTGCATTGGTGAAAATATTTACTTGTAGTTTTTCCAAAGAAAAGAGCTTTTCCTGGAATTTGTTTTAGGTATCTTAGGATGTGAAAAACAGCCTCCAAGTGTTTCTCTGTTGGATGATTCATGTATCTGCTCACCATTCCTACAACAAAACTTATATATGGCCTAGTATGTGGAAGGTAGATTAGTCTTCCCACTAGTTTTTGGTATCTCCCTTTATTTGTCAAACTTCCTTCCTTTTCCATCAGGTGCTTCACCACAGGGCCCATAGGAGTAAGAGCTGGTTTGCAATCTAACATGCTTGTCTTTTTCAGTAGATCCATAATATATTTCTGTTGTGAGATTGAAATTCCCTGTTGTGAGTGAATTATTTCCATCCCCGGAAAATATTTAAGTTTTCCTAAGTCTTTGATTTCAAATTTATTAGCTAGAACATCTTTTAGAAACTTGATTTCTTTTGAGTGATCATTCGTTAAGACTGATATCATCTACATACGCTATCATGATTGCTTTCCTTCCTTCAAGAAAGAAATTGATAAACATAGTGTGATATGTTTGACATTGAGTGAACCCGTACCTTTTTACAACTCCATTTAATTTTTCAAACCATGCCTGAGGTGATTGTTTGAGCCCATACAATGATTTCCTTAGCCTGCAGACCTTTTCAAAACCTTCATGTGTATCAAGACTAGGAGGAACTTCCATGTACACTTCTTCTAGGTTACTGTTTAAGAAGGCATTCTTTATGTCTAATTGATGCAAGCCATCCTAGATTAGCTGTAAGGGAGAGAAGAACATGAATAGAGTTGATTTTTGCAGCAGGAGCTAAAGTCTCCTCATAATCAATATTATAGGACTGTGTAAATCCCTTGGCAACCAGGCTAGCCTTGAATTGATTTATGCTTCCATCCATGTTGTACTTGACTGCAAACACCCATTTGCAACCAATTACCTTCTTTTTACCAGTTAGTTCCATGTAGTCCTAAATTTAGTCCTAAATTCCATGGAGCATTCACTTCCTCCATAACTGCTTCCTTCCATCCAGGTTGTTCAAGAGCTTCCTAAACATTTCTGGGAATTTGTATTTCACTCAGAGAAGTAGAAAATGCCCTGTAGCAGGAGTCATAAGACACGAAGTTTCTAATCGGATATAAAATGCATGCTCATTTTTCTTTATTTAGAGTAACAGGCGAGTCCAAATCATTCAAATCACTAGAACAATATGATATGGTAGAACCATTTCTTGTGTGGTGTTGAGGGCTCGGGATGGCTTCTTGACAATGTTGTGGATGATTGAATGTTTAGTCTCCTTTTTTTCTTTCTGCCTTCTGGAATAAACAATTAGCTCTTTCTCTTTTGTATTCTTTAGGACATCAGGAATAGAAGGACTAGGACTAGGCATAATAGGGCTAGGTATACTAGGGACTGTCATTAAACTTGGAGCAATCGAATTGGGCACATTTGTAGCAAGTGGAGTGGAGACGCTTGGAGTAACCAGACTGAGCATAGGCACACTAGAATCTATAGACCAAATCTGATATTCATTTGTAGAACTCTCGCCCTAAATACTGGATTTGGAGTAGAATGGTTGCTCTTCAAATAATGTAACCTCCATCGTGTCAAAAAACTTTTTTTGTGACTAGACAGTAAAATTTATACCCACTTTGATTTGAGGAATATCCTAAGAAAATACACTTAATGGACCTATAATCAAACTTGCTATGATTTTAATGATGAATATGGACAAAGGATGTACAACCAGAGATTTTTAGAGGTAAATTGGTCATGAACCGAATGCGGGCATATGTGGTGATGAGAGACTAATATGGAGTTTGAAAGTTTAAGACACGACACGGCATTCGGTTAATTAAATATGTAGCAGTCATAATTGCTACCTCGCAAAAAAAATTTTGGAACATGAGCTGTCAACATTAGTGAACGTGCAACTTCCAATAGGTGATTGTTTTTCTTTCGACTATACCATTTGTTGTGGTGTATCAACACAAGAACTTTATTGAACGTGCAACTTCCAATACGTGATTGTTTTTCTTTCTACTCTACCATTTTTTGTGGTGTATCAACACAAGAACTAAGACGATAATATCATGTTCACTAAGATGTCTTCCAAGAACTGAGTGAAAGAATACGCTTGCATTATCAGTTTTGAGAATTTGGACTTTGGTTTGAAACTGGTTTTCAATCTTCTTGTGAAAAAGTTAAAATATTTGTCCTACCTCTGACTTCTCCTTCATTAAGAAGTGTCAGATGATTCGAGTATGGTCATCAATGAATGTGACAAACCACCTATGCCCTAAAATGTTTTTTTACCTTGGATGGTCCCTAAATGTCACTATGGATCATATAAAACAGATGGGATTTTTTGTGTGGCTGAATAGGAAAGGAACTAGGATCCTTAGATAATTGACAGACTTCACATTAAAATAAAGATGGATTTTTATTGATTAGATATGGAAATATCTCCCGTCATGTGGTTGGACTCTCCAGAGTCAACAACCTACTGTTTAGAATGTTTCTTTGCACTTAGAGCAGTGTAGGAGTTACCTCTTTGTGCCATAGTTACTATATTGCTTTCATTAGGATTTTGTGTTCTCTGGATTGAGCTTTGTATCACTTTCTGCAAGGCTTCTATTTGTTTTTGGTTGAATGGGTTGGTTTCTTCGAATTTTCGATTTTTTGCCGCTGTAATATTCCTATGGCTTGTTTGAAATGATTGAGAGGAAGGCTGCCAATTTGTTGGTTTTCCATGTATTTTCCATCATGTTTCCTTTGTATGCCCTAGTTTTTGCAATGATAACACCAATGGCAACTGTTCTACTCCTGGGTATTCTTGCTGCCTGATTTATTTAGTTGTTCACCACGAGAAGAGTTTGAGAATTGCCACTTTACTGCAAGTGTAGACCCTTCTAGATTGGGGTGTCTTGTTGATGTTCCAACATCACTTTCCTCCGAGTCTCCTCTCTTCGTACTTCTGCAAAAGCTTCACAAACGCTTGGTCATAGGCTTGGTGCTAAGAGTCCGTCCACGAACCACTTGTAGTCCTAATAAAAACTTGTCAACTCTCTCCCTCACTTGGATCTTTCTATATTGTTTGCCATCCTCTGCACAGTTCCATGAGACATCCTCCAACATATCTAATTGTTGCCAATACCGAATTAATTGACTAAAATATTCCGTGACTGATGACTTGTCTCAATTCACCTAGAATTCCTTTAAATTCGAACACAGGAGTAGTAGTCTTTATTTTAATAGACGTCATGGGTTTCTTCCTAGATTTGTTTCACTGTCTTGTGATACATGAAGTTTTCACCTGTCTCATTGGTTATGGAATTTAGCAGCTAGGACATCACTAGATTATTTTCCACCTTCCAGATTTTGGATGACAAGACTGGTAAAATAGTCTACTTTTCCTTTTCCACACATGAAAATCATTACTTATTGAGACCACAAGCTTAAATTTGGTTATTAAGTTTATGCCCAATAATCTGCATCAAGATATTTTCAGAAAAACGGGTAGAATGCGTAGGTATGGCCATTTGGCCAGAGTTTGGGTTGGATGTGTCACTTTATTCACTTGCTAGGGCAGACTTGATAAATTTGTCATTGATGTATGATAACAAGAATGTGATAGGGATTGGTTCAGATTTGCTCTGATACCATGTAGAAATTTATTGAGAGCTTTTATTCTTATAAAAATTTATTTAAACAACTACTTTAGTCGGGTATTTGAGCAGAACCTTGATGCATACCTGATGGTTCTTTAAAAGATAGACCTAAATCAATTAAGATTATCTCCTTGATTAAAAGAAGATTTTCCTGAATTGAATTTCAACAACCTGCCTTTAACTAAGGAGGTTACAAACTGAAAAATTATTCCTAAGAATCTGCTCCTGATTAACAGAAGAATCTTGTGAAGATCTAGTTTCATTATGTCCAGCTTTTCCACAGCATCTAATCACATGATAATAATTGTTAGGTAGAGATTTTTGTTGTGACTAACCACATAGATGTATGTAGATGATGCTTGCTTAGTTTTGTTATTAATCATTGGGATAAAGCAAACTCACAACTTGTGTTTCATAATAGGGAAGAGGTCCCTTTTTGAGGCACAGTTTACTACTCCAATATATAGGTCTACATTTTATATAAACTATACTTAAGATATGTGTTTGGCTTTGTTGATATTCTAGAGATAATTAGTTGATATTTTAGAGATAATTAGCTGGTTTAAGGCTAGAGATTAGTGGCTGAATAAATGGGATTTTATTGCTTAGAGAATAAATTTCTTTGATTTAAGGAGATGATTAGGGTTGTACTTTCTTATATATTCTCTACTATTAATAAAAGATCAAGAAAGAATTACTTTTCCCTTTGATTTTTTTCATGGTATAAGAGTCATGGCTCTTTAACTTTTTTTTCCCATTCAAATTAGTCATAAATAGGCTGTTGTTTGGTGATGATTGATTAGAGAAACAAACTCCTCGTCCTCTACCAATGATTTCAGCAATTCGATTGTGACTAATCTCGATGCTACGACGTGAAACACACAATGAAGTGGTGATCTTTTTGGCTCGATTTTACTCTTTCAATTGATAGTATCACAAGTTGAATGGCGAGAATTACTTGGAATGGGTGCAAACAATAAAATTGGCCATTGATGGCAGAGGAAAAATTGGCCATTGGATTGGAGAGATAACATGGCCTACTTCAAATGATCCAAATATGACAATATGGAGGTCTAGAAATTCTTTGGTTACAGCTTGGTTGATTAATTCAATGGAACTTGCAATTGGAAAACCCCATAAGGTTTCCCAATAACAAAAGATGTATGAGATGTGGCTTGAGGGAGGTATTTGGATGTTGAAAATTCTTCTCAATTTTTTGAACTAAAAACAAAGTTGTGGAAGGCAGAGCAAAGAGATCACGATGTTCCTTTGTTTCATAACTAACTTGTAACCTTATGGTAGGAATTGAACCTATATTATGAAGATGAATGGCACTGTCCGAATGGTAGTGTTTGACATAAAAAAGGAAAGAAAATAAAAGGGTTTATGTTTTTCTTATAGGGTTAAATCAAGAATTAGATGAAGTCAGGTGCTGAATTTTGAGAAGAAAGACACGGACCTATTTGGGAGGTTTTCTTGGAAGTAAGGAGAGAGGAGAAAAGGTGAAAAACGATGATTGGCAACACTAGATCAAAGATTGAAGATTCTGCAGTTGTATCTAGAGGAAAGAAGCTAAGGGAGAAAGGAAAAACAGCCCTTGGTGTGATCACGGTAAAAATGATTCGCACAAAAAAAAATAATTCTGAGACAACTGTAGCTCCTAAGCCAACACTATTGAATCTAGGCACGAAGAATCTTCTGGCCTAACCATTCGCGAAGGAAAAGATAGAGCAAATCTATAAGATTGCTCAATCTCAAAATTCTCTAGTTCAAATCCTTCTTATTTTTGGCTCAAAAAGGTAATTATTTAGTTGCCTCCTACCTTAGTGTCAATCCAAATAATTCTTGGATAATCAATTTTGGGGTCACATATCATATGACCGAGTTATCTGAATTGTTTTCCACTTATAGACCTCGTTTAGGAAATAAAAAAGTAAAAATAGCATATGATTCCTTCTGAGTAGTAGCTCGGAAAGGATCAATTGTTATTTCCCCTGATCTTACACTCTATAATGTTCTTCAAAATTGTCTTGTAACTTCTTGTTAGTTAGTGAAATAATTGTGAGCTAATTTTTCTCTATCTGATTGTCAATTTCAAGATTTAAACATAAAGAATATGATCGAAATGCTAAACAAGTTGGAGGTCTCAATTTTTTCAAAGATGGATAGGACTCAAACTGTTAATCCTAAAGAACTTGCCTCAATTCTATTTCAATAGTCATAAGAGTAAAATTATGTAATGAAATTTTAGACTAGAACATCGAAGTTTCTGTTATATGATACATTTGTTTCTAAAGTTTGTTATATAAATAAAGATTAATCTTCATTTCAGTATAAAATTTGTCAAAGTTTCAAACATCATCGAACATCTTTTCCAGCACAACCTTAGATGGCCACAAAACCCTTCACTGTGATCCATAGTGATATTTGTAGACTTTCAAGAATATAAAACAATAATTGAAAAAAGATGGTTCATGAAATTAATGACCATACTAGAAGTACTTGAGTATTTTTATGTAATGAGAAATTTAAAATGTTGAGAGCATGTTTCAAGATTTTTATAAAACGATCCAATATAGTTTCAAACTAGGATTCGAGTAAAATTTTAAACCCCTCTTAATTGTTTTAATAAATGTTTTCCTTCCTCTCGATTATCATATGATAATTGTGTTTGGGTATGTTGCATTTGTTTATATTCTTGAAAATAATAGGGGGAAAACTTGATTTTAAAGCATGAAAATATTGGTTATCCTTCCACTTAAAAAAAGGTACAAGTGTTTTGATTCGATGTCCAAAAAATTTTTGTCTCCATGGGTGTCACTTTTTTTAAAGATAAACCTTTTTTTCCCTTACCTCATCTTTAGGGGGAGACACTAGTGAAGATTTGTCTTTTTTTAATATTCATAAGGAAAGTGAGACTATGGTCAACAGTGCCAATGACGTAGATATTTTCTACAATCCTGATTTAAAAACTGATGATGGCTCAATAATGGAAATACGGATCCATGTTTGATGCCATTTCAATTTCAATATCAAGAAAAGAATAAAATAGGTGCGAGGTTAGATTGACATCGTTTTAAAGGGAAAGTTCTTTTGAGAAAATATCCAGGATGACAGAAGAAGAACATACAACTTGCAGCATGATCAAGAATCTAACCTGAAGACATCCAAAAATTAGAGACCAACTAGGTAAATCTTGGTTTGAGCCTATAACTAATATCTATTCTAGAGTCAAATAAAACCTTAGATTTACTCATTACTCTTAGAAAAGGACTAAATATCATCTATATAACTTCTTATCTTATCAAAGTCTATCTCCATCATTTTGAGCATTTACTTCTAAGTTGTCCATTATTTCCATTCTTAAGAATACACAGGAGGCTCTAAATATTCCTGAGTAAAGGGACGTGGTCCTGGAGGAGATGGAACTTTGGAGAAAAATAGAACATAGGAGAGAGTTGATCTTCCAAGAGGAAAAACATTGGTTAGATGTAAATAGGTGTTCACTATGAAGTACAATTGTAATGAATCACTTGAAAGATATAAAGCTCGTTATTTGCCGAGGGGTTTACTCAAATCTATGGCATTGACTTTTTAAAAACTTTTTAACCTGTTGCTAAGTTGAATACTGTGAGTGTTGCTTTCTATTGTAGTTAATCTACATTGGTTTCTACATCTGCTGGATATCAAAAACACCTTTTAATTTTAAAGAAAAGGTGTACAGGATTTAGTGAAAGCTCTGGAAAAAGGATAGATAAGCTAAGAAAATCTTTACATAGGCTAAAACAATCACCGAGGGCCTGGTTTGACGGATTCACAAGATATAATCTTAAGGTTTCTTACAAGAGTAGTCTGGTCATATTCTATTCATAAAAATTTCTACGGAAGGGAGGATTGCAGTTCTGATTGTGTATATGAACGACATTATCCTCACTGGTGATGATTCTGAGGAAATGAAAATTTTGAAACAGAATCTCTCAGACAAGTTTGAAATTAAATACTTATGATCTCTTAGATATTTTCTCAAGATGGAAATTGCTGGATTTAGGAAGGCATAGTAGTCACCCACTGGAATTATATCTTGTATCTTTTAGAAGAAACTGGGGTGAGTGGATTTAAACAATTAGATACTATTATGGAATTTATTTTAAAGCTTGGTGAAGTGAAGGAAGGAGTTCTAGGAAAAGGATTATTCTTCAAGTAAAAGTGATAAAAAAAGAGTTGAAGTCTACACTAATGCAAGCTGGATAGGGTCTATTAGCGACAGAAGGCCTACTTCTTGGTATTGTACATTTTTATAAGGAAATCTAGTAACCTGGAGGAGTAAAAAACAAAGTGTGGTGGCCAGGAGTTGTGTGAAGGTAGAATACGGACAATAGCTTAGTAAACTTGTGAAATAATCTGACTTGAAAGAGTAATGGAAGAACTTAAGAAACTGGTGGAGGTCCTAATGAAGTTATTATGTGATAATAAAGCAACTACCAATATTGTCACTAATGCAGTACAGCATAATCGGACAAAACGTATGGAAATTAACAAGCATTTTATAAAAAGTAAGTTGAAAGTGGACTCGTACCATGTGTATCTACAACACAAGTGTTCTTTAAAGTTGATGCTTCGCTAAAGGTCTATTGAGGCAGAATTTTGAGTTTTTTGTAAGCATGTTGGACATGATCAATATTTATGCATCAACTTGAGAGGGAGTGTTGAAATTCTAGAGATAATTAGTCGGTTTAAAGTTAGAAATTAGTAGCTGAATTAATTGAATTTTATTATTTAGAGAAATAAATAAATTTTCCTTGATTTAAGGAGATGTTCAGGATCATACTTTCCTATATATTCTCTGTACTTTTCATTGAAAGATCAAGAAAGAATTACTTTTCCATCTGATTTTCTTCAAGATTTGTAGACATCAACTAAACATACATGTCTTTGATTTTTATCCTGAAATTTGGCAAGATTGAGAAAATTAATTACAATAAACATTGGAAAGGTTCCATGAAATTGCCAGAGGATTCTTGCCAAAAATCACTTTTGAAGGCAACATGCATATGTATATTTGTTTCATTTTCTTGTTAGGCATGTACGTGTGTTGCTAAATGATTCGCTTGCACGAGCACAATGGTCTGTTTCTAAATGATTCACTTGCAGGAACACAATAGACGGCCACCTTGGTCTGTAATACAGGGGTACCACTCCCCACCTACCAATCATGTTCGCTGAGTAATCTTCATGGTGTTCTCCTATTTTCAAGAAAGCTTCCGGTGCCATCAAGAAACACATTTACTTTTGCGGATGCGTGCTCCAGACATGTCCCTATGCAGATGAATAAATAAATGTTAAATATTCATTTCCCTCAAGCTTTGTGACCTTCTTAAAGCAAGGTTATCGTTATTCGTTTCCAGCCGTCTTTCTATCGTCTTGATCTTGTCGAGGATTAAAGAATGCAGACGGTAGGACACGTGTTGTGTTCCAACCAATTACTATGTATTGCATAGTTGAATACATATTGTGTCTGTTTGCATATTAGTCTGAAGCGTATTGCTTCAGCACTATGCAGAATTTCTCGAAGACGAGCGTTGTCTGTCTTAATCGTTAGAAGTTAACCCAACCAAAATGGAACAACTTTTGGGTCCGGAAGTCACTTCATGTTAGGACTTCACAGCCACAGTTGAACGTTTCTCGGGCTAGTAAAGATTGTCCAGGACAGAAAATATCATTAGGTATTTCATTTCAATTTTGGGCCTGTCAGCTATTTTTTAGTTGATTGAAGAGTTTTCGTTGTATGTCTATGTCAAATAGTTATTAATTATGTTTAGTACAATTAAATCAGCTGATTTAAAAAAAAAAGCTATTCGATATGAGCGTTTTGATGTGAGCTGATAAAAAATTATAATTGAATGACTATTGTGCTCTTACCTTTTTCTCTCTAGTTTGTCGGTATCTTAACGTTGGAAACAATAACTAAAGAGACCTATCAACTCGAGGCTATCCTACATTAGATGTTGATGTCTCGATGGAGAAAAGCTAAAGATCCTTTTTTTTTCTTTAACTTTTCCCGTTATATGGAATAATATTGTTAGGCACAATTTTTCTTTCTTAACAATAATATTGGTCTCTTTGGGTAAGACTATATGTTTCTTACCTACCTTGTGTATTCTTTGATAAAGCAATTTAGTCGCAAACATAAATCTTCCATTTGTTCTTGAAGTATACCATATTAAACTTTGGACACATAATGTAACGTGCGTTGTTATTGAAAAAATCATCATAATTTGCATTTGCTTTATATCTTAGTTGTTTGGGGAAAAAGATAATAAAAATGTACATTTTTTAAAAAAATGAAATATTGTTTTATATATTATTATGATATAATACTCGTATTTTAATAATTTTTTTTAAAAATTATATTCTTATAAGTTATTTTACACATAAATAGCTGGTAATAAGCAACTATTTTATTAAACATTTTTAATAAATAACTAATCTTATTCGTCTGTTAAATTAACTATATTAATTCGATATCAACTTTATTTGGAAATACTTAGAGATGTGTTTGAAATCCTCAATTTGTGCGGTTGATAGTCTGTCTTACTATGGATCTTTTTTTGGTTTCTTGATGGACCTCTCTGTATCTTACAGACAATGTTAAGAATAATGTTCCAAAATTCGAACATGAGATTCGAGTGTCCCATTAATTTAGGCCACATGATGCTCTAATGGTTTGGTTCCATAGAAAAATCTCAAAGTCATTTTCGCGAGTGGTTTCAAAACGACCTTAAAGTAAAAGATGATGTGAAACGCATATTAAATAAATCCAGATGTGATTATTATAACAATAAGATCTTTGCGCACCAGACATCTGGATTTGAACGGTAGAAATTTGATGCTCTTTTTTTTTTTTTAAGCCACGTGATGTTCTAAAAAAGTTTCAATTATAAAAAGATGCTTTAAAGTTATCTATATCCAAATTATTCTCCGCTCCTAAAGTTATCTATATCTAAATTATTCTCTGCTCGTACTGAATCAGCCCGTAAAAAGTAACATGCTCTTTTCCCTCGACCTTTCACATGAAATTTTTGGTTATATAAAAGAATCTGTTCCTTCGACCTTTCTAGTATGGGCTATTCCTTCCATTGATTTGAAGTCTTCATGTATTCCAAAGAAAACAAATGAATCAGCAAAAGTATATTCAGCCATTCTTCCTTCTCCAATCTCTTCTCGTTAATTTCTTAATCTCAGTTTCTAATCACGATTTGACTAAAGAGCATTTGATTTATATTATCAAGCAATTTTACTTACTTTATATAATACATTTTTGTCCTAATTCACTCAATGTGAAACAAACCCCTCTTTTGTTGAGGTTATTAATACTTGTAAGGTACGAAATGGTCATCCAACGGAGAAAATATAACATCATTTGTTACGAATGGTTTATCTCAATTTGGTTGTCTCAGCAACTGAAGCCAATGTCTAACCCAACCTCGATCTTACCTTTGATGCTTAGGGAGCCATTGGGGTTTGCTTTTTTTTTTTTCCCCCACGATTTTGGTTTTCATTTTTTATATAAATCAAAATTTTATTTGATAGATATTTATATTTTATTACTAATATCAATAAATCCTAAATAAGAGTTGTAGCTAAATTCATTTTATTTTATTCTCTTATTTAATATCTATTAATGAATATTAACAAAAAATTTATTAGATTTTTGAAAATTAATAAATAAAAATTTATAAAATAATATATTTACTAAAATGGATAAAAATTAAAAATTTTAAAATTAAAAATTTTAATTTTTAACTAATTAAATATATTTTGAAAATGTAATTCTAAAATATTTAAATATAAATTAAAATGTTTATTATTAATTGATTAAATTATTAGATCATAACTTTTTATTTTATTAATAACTAAATAACTAAGTATTTATCTACTTAACAAATTAAACTATAATAAAAACGAAAAATAAAAGATAAATTTATTATAATTTTCATAACTTATAAAAACATCAAGACATTAAATAGAAACTCAATTAGAGATATTTTGTAGTAAATTTGAAGATAAAAATAAAAACAGAATCAACCGTATCTTTCATTTTGTTGTAATTTTTTATTTTTATTTCATGATTTTGGTTTCCAATCTTTATTTTTATGAAATAAAAGTTTTGTTTAATTATTGTGAGTTAGTGGCCCAAATTCTTCCATGTCAATCTAAATCAATAAATTTGTAGCTACAAATGTTAGATTATTTGTTTAGGAATTTAAGACCAAACTTTTCAAGTCAAGCATTTAATGCTCAAATCATATGCAATATTTTTGGCAATCGACTTTGTAGACAAATTGGTTTTTGGTGCTAGGCAAGGCTGTAGAATTTAAGCGTTATAAATTAGGGATGTCAACGAGCTGGGTTAGTCTTGGGCCGGCGATGACCTGGCCCGGCCTGTTAAAAATAATGTCGGGCTGGCTTGGCCCACGGCCTAGGCAGGCCGCATAAGGCTGGCCCGTGGGCCGTGCGCGGCCCGACAATGGGTGGCTCGTGGCCTGACCCGCCTAGCCCGCCAGAGCCACGGGCTGCCCGCCTGGCCGTTATTCGCCCGGACTTTTAACATATTTTTAAAATTTTTTAAAACTAATTTTAAAAAATTGTTGCTGTATTTTTTAAAATAAATAAATTATAAACTTTTTTATTTTATTTTTTATATTTACAACATATGTATATTATGCATATATGTATTTATACTTTTTATTTTATTTTTTAATATTTAAATAATATATACATTATGCATATATATATTTATATTAATATTAATACTTTTTAGACAAATTGGTTTTTGGTGCAAAGCAAAGGCTGCAGAATTTAAGTGTTATAAATACATCTTAAGCCCCTATCTTTTTATGCATGCAAAGCTGAGACACTTAGCAACATTTGAAAGTTTATTTTCACCAATATTAGCTCCAACTTGTATTCACTTTTATTCCATGAGAGTTTTATTTTGTGAGATTATACAAAAAAATTTTATCCTTGTTGTGCTTAAAAATTTTAATTTGTATTCTTCTCTGTTATAGTGAATTTTTCGCCCATCTACATCCGTAGAAGTAGCCAAGCTTAGGTGAACCATGTAAATCCTTATGTATCACAATTTACTATTATTCTTGCCCAAATGTATTTTATTTCTCGCTCACCTTGATCTCGATCCTGCCTCCGCTGTTTCCTTATACCATAACAATTATTAATTATCAAATTAGCCACACTTTTATAAAAAATAATACTTTATTTATTTTAATATAGTATGCAATATTTATGCTACAAAAAGATAATTTTTATTAAAATATTAAATAAAAATTATAAAATAATATGCATTTATTAGAATTCAAAAATAAATTTTGTACTTAAAAATAAATTTAAGTCTATAAAAATATTTATTCATTACATAATCATCTTGATTAATTTTGGGTTAAAAATCAAATTTAAATAAATTATTAAAATAAAATTATACTTTGAAAGTATTTCATTTTGAAATAATTTTAAAAGAAAAATAAAATATTTATTATCAGTTAATTAAATTACAATGACTATAAATTTTGTTACTGTTAAATATTAAATAGTTAGATAATATTTATTAAATTAGTAAAAAACCAAAATTTATTGTTAAAGCAAAATTCAAATTGTTCATTTAGAAAATTGAAATAATATTTAGGAAGCTCGGAAAGAGAATCAGGGTAAAGCCAAAACAAAGTGGGAGAGGCAGAGGCAGAGGTTACATGGTATTGGATAGCAAGAAAAATACAAAAGCCCAAAAAGCATTTTAAGTCTTAAAATGTGAGTAGTCAGTAGATTACACAATGTTCTGTTTTCGCCTTCAGGACAAAGCAATGTGTTGACTGATAGGAATCTTGTTTGCCTTTATTAACATTGCTTCTCTAATCTAAGTCATAGTATTACTCCATAAAATATGTTCCCCCAACTTGATTCTTTCAATCCAGATCAAATAAACCAAGCAAATAAAGGTCATTCTAAATAACATACTTCTCATTCTTACCTATCCATACCACAATATCTTGGTTAGCTTATGTCAAACTACAGCAGAGGAGTACATGAAAAGAAAATACTAGATAGTTTCGTCTTCATTATAGTATAGGCCATATCTTTTATCTGAAATACTAAATCTAATCCTACTCTTGATCCTTAACTTCTCCAATATAACCAACCATAAGATGAAGGAAAATTTTAGGATGTTAATCCTGTCATACCATATTATACCAGTGCACTTTCTGTTCAGGTAGAAACTAGTTTTGCAGCCAAGATTGGTTTGTAAATATTTTAGATCTATGTCCGAGCCAAATTTGGGTATCAACTTTATCCTAATTAAGAACTAGAGTTGAGAACCTTCCCTTAGAATCTCCTCCTAGCATGATTGGTCAGTTCCAATTAACTTCATCTATGATAACTTTCACTCCAGAATTATCAAGATAAGAAGCTCTCCAGATATCATAATTATGCAAGAGAAAGAGAGGGTCAAACTCATATCAAATATCAAACCAAAACTAAGCATTCCTTTCATTACTTATAATACATTTAAAATTCTTATAGACCATATTTCTAAACTACAGTTTTTTTCTTAAGAGTTTATAAGGTGTTAATTTTAAATGTAGTGTGCAACACAAGCCTTAGTTATATACTCAGGATCAAACGTGAAAAGGGAAGAAACGAAGAGAACACAAAAGATACCTGATTTTGCTTCCATAAATTCAATTGAGCTTTTTGCAGCCGAAACGATCCCATTTTCTAGATAACTTTTACATAAATTGATCATCAGGATGTTGTTAACGTCTTTTTGCAACTTTCTTAATACGTGAACCTCTTTTAACGAGTTAGAGAATCCAAATGTTCACAATTTGCTTAAGTAACTATAGGAGACCTTAACCTTTACATATATATATATTAGGCTTTCCCATCATATGCCCAATACAGATCTGACTCATACTGATTATGGTTCATTTTTTTCATCAAACTTCAGCCCATTAACTTAGATCATTTATTGGGCTACTTTATTATCTTTAACCAAATCAAATTCGATTCTTTTAACCTTGAATTTATTAAAATCGTGAAAACATAGTTAATTGTTGCACAATATTTGGAAAATTTCTAACATTCTCCCCCTTGGATAATAATTAATTACTATAGTTGCAACAATTACAAAACTAGTAAAAAAGCGGTTAAGCCAAATTAGTTTATAGGTTGGCCAAGTTTTAAAAAACCATTTGATCCAAATATAATGAAAGTCCATCATTCTGTATCGTAAGGCTTTCGATATTGAAAAATATCAAATGTATATGTTATGTGTGACACAAATCTAATACAATCATACATATCTATTACCTCACTAACATAAGTGAGAAAATGGAGTGTGGCAAACTAGGATGATACTTGAATGATCTGAAATGTATCATCTTTCCGTTTGTAGGTCTCAATTTCTTTAAACTTCATGCTAAATAACATTAGAGAAAATGCTTATAGGATTAAACACTTATATCCCCTATATATATCAAAATTCATGGATTTATATATATCTGTATATGTCCTAATGACATAGACTCAAGGTCAATCTAAATATATATGCCCAGTGACTTTTTTATTATGACAACATATATGATTGAGAGCAAAATGATGATCATCTTTAGTCATAAAACATATTGTCATAATATATGAAAAACATACAAACGTACAAGGAGCAAACATAGTGATACCTAACTAACAGTGTTTAAGTACTTTAATACACCTATACTATATACATGTCTCTCAAAAACATGTGAGTGAAGTCCTTTAGTCAAAGGATCAACAAGCATATCCTCAGTCCTCAAATGCTCCACCATAATGTCACCTTTCAGGATTAACTCCATTATGGTTAGATACTTGACCTCCAAATACTTAGATCTTGTGATATTCTTATTGTTATTATTGAATAACACATTAAAAAGATTATCACAATATAATCGAACAGGTCCAGCCACTGAATCAACCACAAAAAACTCAGAAATTAAGTTCCTGAGCCAAGCTGCCTATGTAGTAGCCCTATAGTATGCCACAAACTCTACATGCATAGTCGAGGAAGTCACTAGGTTTTATTTGACACTCTTCCATAATACTGCATCATCTGCTAACATAAAGATATATCCTGGTGTGGACTTTCTGTCATTCAAACACATAGCAAAATTTGAATCTGTATACCTTATAAGGTTTAAATTGTTGACCCTTCTGTATGTCAACATATAATCCTTAGTTCCCTTAAATATCCCAACACTCGTTTGATTGCATACCAATGGTCTATACCTGGATTAGCTAGATACTTACCCAGCAATCTAACAACGAATACAATGTCTGATCTAGTGCATAACTAGGCATACCTTAGGCTACCATTAGCATTAGAATATGAGACATTCCTTATAGCCTCTCTCTAGATCATTCTTTGGACATTGTACCAAAGATAATTTCTCTCCATGAGAGATATGTATTTTCGCAGGTTTCCAATTAGCCATATTAAATCTTTACAACACTCGCTCAATGTATGCACTCTATAAGAGGCCTAATGAATGTCGAGACCTTTCCCGGTGAATCTGAACACCTGGGATGAAAGATGCTTTTTCAAAGTCTTCTATAACAAAATGCTTGGCAAAAAGTTAAATTAACCTCGTCTAATGTGGCCAAGTCATTTAATGCGAGCAAGATATCATCCAAATGCATAACTTTGCTTGCCCTTACGTTATAATACAAGCATCTTTTAACTTTATCTTTTACAAAGCCAAAAAAGGTAACAATCTCATCAAACTTAAGGTACTACTATTTAGAAGCTTGTTTATATTGATTTCCTCGATTTATAAAACTTTTCAAGCTTTTTTTGATCCTGAAATCCTTTAGGTTGTTCCATATAGACGTCCTTATAAAGGTCTCCATTCGAGCAAAAGGTTTTAACATCTATCTGATATAGCTCCATATCATAATGAGCCACCATTATCATAATCACTCTGAAAGCATCCGTAGAAGATACTGGAAAAAAGGTAACATCAAAGTCAATTCCTTCACTCTGAGTGAACCCTCTGGCACTTATAACTAATAAGTTTACAATTTTAAAGCAAATCAACAAGTTCTCATAACTTATTATGCTTCATAGATTACATCTCATCTTTCATTGCATCTCACCATAAGTCTACATGGGTTCTGGAAACAACTTCTGAAAAAGTAATTGGATCAACAACATGTCCAATTTCATTGTCTTATTTATCCAAGACTATGTAATCAGATGAGATAGCAGGTATTCTCACTCTAGTAAATCTTCTTAACTGAACTAGTTCTTGTACCTTAGGAACCTCAGTTTGTATAAGTATAGGTTCCTGTTCCTATACCTATACGGTACCAAGACCATGATCTGCTGATTCTGACTGTACAAGTAATGGATACAAAATAACTATAGTATTTGTCCTACTGTCATCTGAAGGGTGAGAAAAGTCACCCTCATCATAGACTTCATATTTCAGAAATTTAGTTATTTGTGATTCAACAATTCTAGACCATTCTTCTTTATAGTAAAATATATAGCCCTTAGCGTGGTTAAGATATCCAACAAAATAACAACGAGTAGAATGATAATGTAATTTATTTTCATAAGGATTATATATAAACGTACCTTAATAGGGTAGCCCCAAACTCGAATGTGGGCAAGGTTAGGCTTCTAATCTTTCTAGAGTTCAAATGGTGTCTTCGATATCGATTTGCTTAGGACTCTTTTAAGTATATACAAAGCGGTCTTTATGGGTTCACCCCAAAGGTAATCGGGTAGGCTAGTACTGCTCCACATTGACCTCATCATGTCCTTTAGAGTACGATTACAGCTTTCGGTGACATCATTTTGCTCAGGATTACTTGGCATAATAAACTAGGCCACTATTACACATGATTCCATATATCCAAAAAGCAGACCCCTTTCTTATCCCAAAACTCCCATGTTTGCCATAATATTCTCCTCCGTAGCCAGATATGACAATCTTAATAGATCTTTCCAATTGATTCTCTACCACAGCCTTAAAGATCTTGAATTTCTCAAGAACTTCATAATTTTCTTTAAGTAAGAACACATAACTATAACAGGAATAGTCATTTACAAAAGTCAGAAGATATCTAGAATTACACAATGTGGCTATATAAGGTCCATAAATATTTGTATGTATGAGATCTAATAAGCCAGAAGCATGAGTTGATCCCTTTTTCTTTATTTTTGGTCAATTTACCCCTACAATAATAGACACATGTTTCTAGATTATCAAAATCTAAAGTTGGGAGAATGTTTTTCTTAATCAATCTCTTAACTCTATCTCTGGAAATGTGGCCCAACATTTTGTCACAACATGTATAACTTATCCTTTATCAGGGGTTTCCTTTTAGTAACCTGTTCAACAATATATGAAGAAACATACATCTCATGAGGGGTAAGACACATTCTATACAATCCATATGACAAGAAGACATTACCAACATGTTTCATATTGAAAGACAACTGTACAACAGAAGTATCAATAACAAAACTATATCCTTCTTATCCAAAATCAATATAGAGATCAAGTTTCACCCAAAAGAGAGTATATAAAATGTGTCATGTAAAACAAGAACAAACCATGTATTATGGTTCAAACACACATCCCCTACAAACAATACAAAAGCTTTTTCATTTTTGCTAACCATTAGTTTTTTCTCCTCTTTATTTGGCTTTCTCCTACATATAATCCTTAACAGTTCCTGTTTTTACTTGCAGGACATATTTCTGGCAATTGGACTTTTGTGTCCATTCTTCTAACAAAAGAAGCATCTCATACTTTTAACATCCACAGGACCTTTCGCAATACTAAATTGACCGATATCCATAGTAGAAGAAAGTTTAGATTTCTTATCTTTAAACCTCTTAAGCTTTACCTTTTTTTCCCTTGGTTGCCAGTAGGGTGGTATGAGCAATATTCTTTAGCTTCTCTTCAGCAACGCATCGAGAAATCAAATCATTAAGTCTCAAGCTCCTGCGAATTGTACGTAGTAACTTGAATACCAAACTCTAGAGGAATTGTATTCAGAGCTTGGTGTACAATACAGGCATCAACAATGACGATGTTCAACGCCTTTAACTTTCTTAGGAGATATACCATTATTAATACCATTCTAATAATGCACTCCCTCACTCCCCCTTGTCTAATGTACCTCATGAATAATAATTCTTTCATCAAGGTACTTATCTTTTCATTGGAAGACATCATATACCTCTGGGAGACATTGTTTAGAAAGTCTTTAGCTATGTTAGTTTTTGATACGGGATTGGTCTCTTGATGGTCAGATAGGACATCCTGTTTGACCTTTCCCACGCTGTAAATGCTGCTTTAGCATCTAAACAATATGAAGTGGGTGTAGGTGGCCTATCCTTCGCTATGGTCATATTGATGTCTGTCATTTCTAAAGCAAACTCCACACCATTTGAGGTTTCAATCGTGACATTATTATTGTTTACATAAAAGGTAACTGCAAATTGGACATTGTAATATTCAGGACAAATGTAAGATAACAATGATACTCAAAGCCATAAATAGTATATCTACCAAGAATCTCATCACACATATTATGAAAAACTTGTGAGATGAATATATAATACATGCAAATAAGACCTCCACATAAAAATGATCAGAGTACACCCCACAAACTCTTATGATTCTACTACCTGTGGACGAATAAATCACTCAAACAATAGCTTCATCCATCTAATGCCTTTATGCACATATCAAAATATCATATAAGGCCAACACTTGTAAGCAAAATAGTCAAACATAAAATCAGAGACATTCCCAAACATGCAAGCAAAATAATTCAAAATACTAACTTAAAAGTCTACTGTAGAGACTACATTCTTATTAGTACCTAAATAGATCCACAAACACAAGAGATACATCTTTATATTATCCTCACATTCTATATGAGCATATAATATGTGATAATGTACCATTAATAAATGCAAAATTCATATGCACATTCTCATTATCACATATCGATGCCCAAAACATCATTTATTCACTGTATTTGAAAATTAATCAAAAGAACAATCTCAATCTAAGTGACTATCATGTAATACCAAACAATAATCGTACTACATGAGATACTAAAACCTCATGCACTTCTTACATTTAAAGTTCAAAGCATGAAAAATAACTCAAAAATGGGTTTAGTATCCTTTAGTTGATTTTTTTGAAGTTAAACCTTATTTATTACCAATGTAATAAATGCATAAAAATTTTAAAAAACTCACTTTCTAAATTCACCAAACCCGAAAACTGAACCAAAACAACCTAAGATACCATTCGTAAATTCTGAAAATTTCGAGTTTTTTTGTCCTATAATGTGCTAACGTTAGCATCTATTGTAGCGCTGATGTTAGCAACACTATAGCAGTGCGTTAGCACTATGCATGGTGGAGGATGGCAAGTGCATTGCACGTGCCTGCCACGACGCGTCACCAGTTTGGTATGGCGCATGAGATGCACCCGCCTCACTTGAACAAACGCACGCGTAACCTTCATGGCACGTGTGGTGCACATGACAAATGGGCCTACCGACACTAGCTTACGTGCCACATGCCACGTACCAGACGGTTTTCTCTCCCCTCGTTGAAAAATGGAAATTTCCTGTGAATTTTGGGTGCGATTTTCACACTCCGAAGCTTGTTTTAACTCGTTTTTTAATGCTATACTCAATTCACCTCAATTCAAGCATCAATACGCAATTAAAAACACAAAAATGGGTTGATTTCTCCGACATCCTTATGGAGAAAATTCAAAAAATTTCCATTTACGTTCAATTTATCATATAACTGCCCTGATACTAAGTGTAGTGTATAATACGAGCCTTAGTTACACACCCAGGATAGAACATGAAAGGGAAGATATAAAGAGAGTAAGAAAAATACTAATTTTGCTTCCATAACTTCAAACAAGTTTTTCAAACCCATAACTTCAATTGAGCTTCTCGAACCCAAAACGATCCCTTTTCCTCAACAACCATTACAAAAGTTGATCACCAAGATGTCGTTAACATCTTTCTGCAACTTTCTTAATACGTAAACCTCTTGACAGGTCAAAGAATTCGAATATTTACGATTTGCTTAAGCACTTGCAGAAGACCTTAATATTATATATATAGCTTCTATATTAGGCTTCCTCATCACAGGCCCAATATATGTCATTGCCACACTGATTAAGGTCCATTTTCTTCTTCGAACTTCAACCCAGTAATCCACATCTTTTATTGGGCTACTTTATTATCTTTAATCGAATCAAATTTGATTCCCTTAGCCATGAATTTATTAAAACCGTGAAAATATAATTAATTGTTTTCCAATATTCAGAAAATTTTTAACATTAAACTGAACATTCTATTTTGATGATCGTTGTGGATGAGTAATAAGTTAGTTTGCACAAGTAGCCATTGGCATTTAGAATGACAACTCTTCCTTATGTCGACTATTAGAGAACTATCACTCCCACCTTTGCACACTCTTGGTCAGCTGTTAAACTGTGGCCCCGTAGACATACGGCTTCAGAAAATAATAAATGTTAACACCCGATGAACAAGATAGGTTCATCAGCCCATAAAGATCATGAATTTCTTCCACTAGTAAGAGTCACATGCAAACCATGAAGCAAGATAACAACAGTTATTGAGAAAGAGATGCAAAAGAGACAGGATGTAGAAGGAAATGTATACAGGTTTCTTTTCTAGTAGAGAAACGGTGGTATAGGGATTTTACACGACTGTAAGCACGCAGCATATTTCCGTTGATGCAATCTTCAATCATATGAAGGGAAGTCCTCATCCGAGGCATTCTCAAGAAAGCAACCAACCGTTTTCCTCAAAATGCTAAAAGTTTTATCATCCTGTGTTTTATTAACACAAGTAAATAAAAATATGATTTCGAACTTGGGAGTCAGTTTAATAATTAAGTTTACCTGCTTTCTCTTGCTCAATGACTCCTTCAAATTAGCAATTCTATCAGCGTATGCTTTTTTATGCTCAGATATCATGCTTTTCTGTTTTTTCCCTGGCCCCCAAAAGATTGACGCAATTATTTTCACCACAGTAAAATAAGGGTCTAATTGTAGAGTACTCACTTAATTGTTCATAACGCATCAACATTCTTTCCTTGTCTTCCTCGAATTTGCCAACAATATCTGTTGATGGATGTACAATTAAGATTAAAATCATCAAACAGCACTCACATCAAATGGAGTAGAAGTTGACATCAATCTAAAAGGACAATGTATGAATAATGGCATAGTTCCCATTCTTGAGTATTTCTAGTAAAAAAGAGTCTTTTTTTTTTTAATGAACCTGTAAGAATACAGATTCCTCGCTTGAAATGGTTAAAAGGGCGTCAACATAACTACTGACAGCTGTAGCCAGTGAAAGTTAAATTTTTACAGGTGCTCCAATAGGCAGATGAGACTCGACAGCTAACCACTCCAAAAGTATGATAAAAGAGTAAATGACCAGATTTATTTAAGACCACCAAAATGATATAGTTGAGAATTAACAGTAAAAGTTGTAAATCATAGGACATGGAGCTGTGCAAAAGCACCTTTTAGGCCCACCAGATGAGCTTCTTTGTCCTCGCAAAACTTCTCATATTTCTCTTTAAGCTTGGCAGTCTCATTCTTTAAACAATTTTCACACTGCACTAACAAAAAGGGGTGGTAGTTGTTAAAAATTGAAATAAATATTTAATCCATTAAGCACCCGATTATGTTCGACTTTCACATGCTTCTCTACAAACCTCCTTTGAGCTCTTTAAAAGCGCCTTGGCAAAACTTTGCCTGGCAATTAAAAGTAACAGAAACGTAATGACCAGATAATATGGGAAAAACTATGCAAGCACATCTATCTAGTTACTAGTTTACCTTTCCTTCTCTATTTTTGACTTCAAGTCGGCAATCATTAACTTTATCTCAGACGCTACACTGCCACCAAATTGCAATTTCTTACCATAAGATAATAATGCATATTTATATACAAATTTGAATTTCCGTGGAACCTTAACAAAATCATTTCAGGTCGCATCAATATATACACTTAAGAGTTTACACACCCATCGGTAAAAAAATCAAAGCCTAGAGAAACGCAGTCTTTGAAAATCCATCTAGTCTCGCAAAATGACACTAAATCAACTGAGAACCGAATCACAGGAATCAGATCTCATCAGAACCGGGTCAGCTCACCTAAAAATCGTTTCCTCGTTCTTCTTTTGACCGTTCTTCTGCGCTTTCTCTCTGACCTGGTGCAGCACCGACATTATTCCCTTTATATCACTGCAATATCATCTCGCTGTTCATTTAAACGTACGGGAAAAGATGAGAAATGTCCCTATGATAAGAAGAAGAACCTGGAGAGATCGACATCGATATCTACACGGTCTTGGATACAGATTTTGGATTCGGAATTTCCGATCACCAACTCGGCCATCCGTTTCTTGGAGCTTCTTCTGGGCGGGGACATTGAAGGGTCAAGTGTTTTTGGCGCGCTTTTTCAACCACTGATGTTCCTGATTCAAATTTTTGGTTGAGCTATTTTAATATGATGGTAATGATCTTCTGCAGCGTATACTACATCGTTAGATACTAATTCGTCCAGTTGAGCAAGTAGTGGATTGCCACGCGGCAACGTGATCATTTCCCTTCACAAGCTGCAGGGAGAGCCGAAATCACATGTAGTGTGGTTTACACAAGCTTAATCATGAGTCATGACATACAAAAGTCTAGTCAAAATTGTAAGCTGCGAATAATGTCATTGCTTTCTCCACCACCCCACCTACTCTCTCTCGGTCTCTCAGTTCAGTTTTATAATTCGCAGACGTATCACACGCCTTCCACGCTCTCGCCTATTCCTTATGGCTCATTTTTCCTTTTACCCTCTCACTTCGGTTAATGGATAGTGCATTTTTTTTTAACTCTAGAATTTCTCACTCTCCAAACCTCCACAGAAATAAGCATCGGAGTAATTATCTTTCGATTATTTAATCTCACAAAATGCATAATTGACTTAAAAGAACTAGTTAAAATCTAAATAGCAAACAAAAAGAATGAAACAATCAAATGATAATATATATAAACTCTTTAGCATTTTTCTATGTTTAAATTTATCTTAATTCAATTATTAATTATAGTTTTTTGGGCCAGTATGAAATTTAAAATTATAACTATATTCTTTTTCAATAAATACATTTCCTATCCTTAAGTTGATTTATTAAAATATTTTTCTCTTTAGAATGCATTAACTTGTTCCACAAAACTTTTTGTTAGATTTAATTCTAACCTAAAATATTTATGTGATCATACTTTTAGAACACCATGCAACTCTTATTATTCATACATATGAATTTATCAATTCCTATACATATGATATATGAAAACAACAACACAATAAAAAATTAGCTGAAACGTAAGATTTGGGAAGATCCAATAATATGCAGTCTTACTCTTAACGAAACATATTTTATCAATACCCTAGTACATTAAGGTTTTCTATTGCAGGTCAATATTCTCAGTAAGTTCCAACAATATTATATCATTCTTAATCACCTCACCTCAATTCCTAAGTATAATCTTCTCACATCTTCTCACGACAACGTTTGGGTGCCTCCTCTTAGCATGTCCAAACAACCTAAGCCTTGTCTTTCTTAATTTTTCAGTAATATTAGTGACCTTTAATTTGTCCCTTATCATTGAATTCCTGACCTTATCTCTTCTAGTATGGTTACACATTTAACGGAGCATTCTTATCTCCGTCACCATTAGCTTATGACTATGCACCTGTTTGATAACCAACATTCCACCCCATAGAATATGGCAGACCTAATCTCTAAACAATATAATTTACCTTTAACTTGAGTAGTATCTTCTTGTCACATAAAACTCCTGATGCACTTTTCCATTTTAGTCACCCTGAAAGGATCTAATGAACTATTTCTTTATCAATCTCTCCATTGTTCTGGATGATCAATCCTAGATACTTGAAAACACTCATTTTTTAGTATAACTTTTGAACCAATCTTCACCTCCACATCGACAACCACCTTATACACCAAAAAGTTAAACCTTACGTACTCAGTTTTAGTCCTACTCAATCTAAAGCCCTTCGACTCTAACATATCCCTTCAAAGTTCATGCTTGACATTGATACTCTATTTTGTGTCATCCACTAAAACAACGTCATCAATAAACAACATACACCTATATATGATATATGAAATAGAATTAAAATACTATAGCAAATTTCAATTCAAAAACAAAAAAATAATCATGAATAGTTCACAAGAAAATTTGGATCTTTCATTAAATCAAAGAATCAATTCAAAAGTGTTCATCTCATCTAGATCTATCGTAATTTAGTTTATATTAAGATAAAGAAAATTAGTAAAATTAAGAAAGAACGCAAAACAAGATAATTCATTCTCATAAAGCTTGAAATCTTGAAGTTCTTCAATTGAATCATGATATAAACCGTCTTTTTTCTATCTAAAGTTGCTCATTTCTATCTCAAGGTACTTTAATTGGTCTCTAATAATACGCTTACATTTTTATATGGTCATATTGGTATTGCTTTCTTTTATTCTCTATAAACCTTAGAAATTGGCGATATTAAAGTCAATATAGACCCAACTTTGTAAAATCACTACCAACACAAATTCTTCTTGGATATATTTAATTTAATTGCTTGATGATCAAACCCTAACTCATAATGACAAGTGTAAATTATGCTATGTTTTGATAGATGTTTAAGTGTACTTTTGAGTATTTCTTAGATGATTATCATGGATATAGGCTTAGAATTATGTTATTATTAGTGTTTGTTTATATTCTAAGTGTTTATATGGTTTTGAGCATGATTTTGATCTTAATTTTATGTTTCAAGAGGTATTTGACATGTGTTTGAGTGTATGGAAACAGGAAATTGAAGAAAAGAGAAGAATTGGAAGTATGGAAGTAGGTCACAATCGTGTCTTGTCTTGCCACGATCGTGATAAAGAGCACAGACAGTTATTCCAGCGAATTTCAACTTTTCCAGCACGCGGCTCTTTTTGTAATTTTAACGTTTTAGGGTTTTTGGAACCAAATTAAGTGGACAAACCCTAGAAAGAGTCTTAGAAGCCTCAAGAACTATATAAAAACATAAAACACTAAAAAATGAGGAGCCACCATCTTCCAAAGTGAGAGAGCAATAAGGAGGAGTAAGAAAAGCAATCCAGAAATTCCAGATTTCAAGTTTGAGTTCAAATCAAGTTCTTTCTTTCTTTCCTTTGTTTATTTTATTAAACTTGATGTGTAACTTGGATTTGAATATGTTATTCACATTTAGGATGCTCTAATTATTAGATTTGGATTTGTTCTTGAGTTGTTTTGTGACTTGATTGTTGTTAATTTCAATTCAATTTTCTGGTGTTGTGATGTTTGGGTATGCTAATACTTCGATAATAAATTGAGAGTGTGAGTTGAAAGTAATCTGATTAGGTTGGGTAATGAGTTAATGACCTAATAAATCTATCAAATATCAAATTGGTAATCATACAAAAAGAGATCTTGTGTGAAAACCTAATAATTCGATAGATCACTTAAGAACTAGTTAAAAACATTAGGTAGATTTTGTGAATCGCGCAAAAGGTTGCAAAATATGAAATTTTGTAATCAATTAGGGCTAATTGATTAGGTCTTGAGAAAGTGTAGTCAATCCCTTAGAAGATTTAGAATCAACACATAATTGAATCACTAATGGTTAAGGAGCAAAATAACGATAAAATGAATCCTAAGCTTCATCCTTGATGTTCCTTATATATTTGTAGTAACTTATTTGTTATTTGATTATTTTCTTAGTTTTATTTAATTGTTTTAAAATTTTGATATTTTATTTTCATTCAATTCATATCCCGATACCTCAGACAAAATTAGGTTCACTTAGTTCTAACTATTTCCTCGTAGAATCGACACCTTTAATACTACAAGTTTGCAATCTGTATACTTGCGAATATTAGGGGTTTTATTAGAAGCAAAATTTGCTCATCAATTAATCCTTTAAGTACACAAGTTTACCTTGAATAACATCAATGGGAAACAGTTTCGTGTCTTAAATCATTATGCCAAAATTGCTCTAACTTGACCTAACTTTATGTAAATTATAAGGTTTGAAGATAAAGTACAAGCTAAATTAAGTACCAAAACCTATAAAAACTATCAAAATACAAACAAAACACTCTCAAAATCATATTAAGAACATAGTTTAATTAATACATATAAAATTTCTTCACATCTAAGCAGTTGTTTGTCTTTAAGTAAATCAATTTCATTACTTTTAACTTTAATAAGGGGCAACTGCAAGAAAGAATTTAATAAGTCAATCAGAACAATCAAGACTGTCCATTATTTATTTAATTGCAAAGTTTATTAATTTTTCAGGCATATTAGCTACTTACATCAAGTCATAAATCAATTCAATTTAAGTCCAAAATCCTTCAAATTTTAACTCATTCCATAAAATTTAACTTAATGCTTAAATGAACATATATAAGAAAGATGCTTTAAGTTTCAAACATCTCCATAACCCTTAGTGATAGAAAAGTACAATGCTGACTTTAAATCAGCACCAGAGCATAGAGGCTTGTTTAAAAAGTTACCTAACCTTTTAACATGAAAATTAAACACCTTGTTATACTTACTCCTAGTTACTAATGACTACTAACATCATTTTTTAGCTTTAACCTTTTTACTTGGTTTGAAGCCAGCAAAGTGAACTTATTTTATGCTCACTTAGTCACAAATTTTTTATCTTTTTTCATAAGAAAAAAATTGATGAGATACTAAAAATGGTTTTTAAATAGACAATTATGTTAATCTCTATTGAAAGTTGTTCAAATAGGTTTACATAAAACCTAATTAATCTTAGGAAGAATTATAATAAAATAGGAAACTCTAAATTTTAAGAAGACTTTAAAAAGAAATAGGAAATTCTAATTTATCTTAGGAAGACTTCTAAAAAGAATAGAAAACTCTAATTTATCTTAGGAAGAATTGTAAATAAAATAAAAAGGAGTCAAAGAGATTGAGTAAAATTTTAAATAAAAAATTAAAATAGGAAATTATTCAAAAATCATATCGAGAAGGATGTTAAACAAGGGCTGATTACGTAGTGGTCAATATTTTATTATGCCTAATCATAAAGAAATTCAGAGAAGAATGCTTGATAAGGCGTGATCACATGCTAATCATTATACCATGCCTAAAGAGAAAGAAATGAAGGAAGGGATTTTGGATAAAATGAGATAATGTGCTAGTGAATATCCTATTCAGTCTAAGAATTCAAATGCCTCATCGCTTACAAATTACAAGGAAGTCATTTTAAATAGTTAAATCCAAAATGACAATGTTTTAGAAGAGGGATTTGAGCTATTGTGTTAAGAGACTTAGGTGGTTCGAACATATTAAGACAACTTTGGTTATCTATAGTCATCGACATATGGGCATAGGCGATTTTTTTGCTAAATTGATAGTTTTTTTTAGAATAATTATCCTCCATTGATCGTTTAGTTTTCACAATTTTTTCATTAAGAAAAAAAGAATATTTTTAGGCTTTTATACTCATTATGCTTAGAATTGAATAGAGGGGAGTTTACCGAGACTAACTAGTAAAAGTTGCTTTCTTTCGCTCATATAACCATGGAGTGTTAATCAAACCCATGTTTGAATGGAAATTAAGATATGCCAACTATCTATGAAATAGATTTTGATGGTGGTTGATAGAGTAATCATTGATCATAAAGAGAAAGAGCTAGGAAGAACTAGGGACAAGTGATAAAAAATGATATAACTCTATTAGAACTTATCGAACGCTTGTCCCTTAATAAGAAATTTTGACGAAATAGGATACAAGTCAAGATTTTTCATAAAGAGGTCCTTCTCTTTCTTATAGGTCTTTTGAATTTTTTTGTAAATTGAAGGAATTTTCTTTAGCTATAGTAAAACTAGTTACAAAGTTACTACAATGGGTTTCCTATATGAAATTCCAAAAAGAACTTTATACAATGCCAAAGCCACAAAAGCTAGTTGCTATGAACCCAAGCAACTAAATTATAAAAACCACCTTGCTTTCATATGATCGGATAGCTTGTGAGTGACGTCTTTACCTATCACAAGGCCACGAATCTCGTTAATGATCTCTTCAGCTAGTTGGTAAAGGCTAGTTTGCTGTTGTCTGTAAATCCTGTCATTCCTCTCCCTCCATATATTATAAATTGTAAGCCTAAATACTATTTTGAAAAGCAAATTGTCCGTCCCCTAAGAGCTAGATATGTTGATGATCCATCGGAGTGTATTAATCCAGTCATATGCATTGCTATACTCTACAAGCTTATGAAGAAGTTGACTCCATACAGTAGTTGAGTAGATACAACTGAAAAATAAATGGTTCCTGTCTTCTGCTAGTGTCCTGTATAATTCACTTATGGGATTGAAAGTCTTGTGCCATATATCTTTAGTGGTTAGTTTGTTCTTGATTGCTAACCACATGAACATGGAAGCTTTGGGGCTGATGTATTGCAGCCAGAGAAGAGAGTATCAGGGCACAATTAAGTAACTAGTTTCGAGGATGTTGTAGCATGACTTGTTTGTAAACGAGCTGCTGGAGTGGAGTTTCCACAAGATTTTATCCTCGTTGCTTCTGTTTTGGGGATAAGGGAAAAACTGACAGAATGTATGAAATCCTTTGGATTGTCCAGACCATTGGCCTTTAGAGATGAGTGATATAACTTTTGCATCATGAGGGATGCGTCGTTTGAACTGCATTAGATCATTTCTTCATATTAGTAGACTGAAGTTAGTACAATTATCATACCAAACCCATATGAAATCATCATCGCCCAGTTGATAATGAATATACAGATAAATAATATCTCTCATTTTCAGCATGTGATGAAAGATCCAAGAACCACTCTTAATTATAGGTAGCTACCAGAAACTTTGAGAAAAGATGTATGTTTCATGAATCCACTTAATCCAGATTGAGTTGTTATCCGTTAGTAACCTCCATACTTTTTTTACAAAGAAGAAACTTTTGCATAGTAGTTATAGAGAGTCAGCCTAGGCCTCCTTGTTGCTTGGTAGCTGTCACCTCTCCTCACTTCACTTTTGCTTATTAGCATTATCTGTAGAATCAAATCAGAGGAAAGCTTTAATAGTTCTGTCTAGATCTTTGGTCACTTTCTTAGGCATAATTAAGTTGTTTATCCAATGAATGTGTAAGCTAGTGAGAACTGAGATAATAAGCATGACCCTGCAACCATAGAAAGAAAATGATTCTACCAAGCTAAAATTTTTTATTTATGTCCCTCCAAAAGTGGAAGACAATCAGAATAGGTGAGTTTAGCATGAGATAGGGGAACTCTTAGGTATTTAAACGGTGGTGTGCTTAGCTCTATTCCCAAGAAACTAGCAAAGCTCAAAAGCATTTTGCACATCCGAGGAGCAATAGAAGTTGCATTTCTGGATATTTATTCTCAGCCCAGACCAGTTTGAGAATCGGGCAAGGATGTCTTTGAGAATATTTATGGCAAACCTATCCACTCCAGACAATAGGATTAGATCATCGGCAAGCATTATATTTGTGAGTTTAAGAGCATGACATTTATGATGGTAATAAAAATAACCATTGTGTGAAGTCAACTTTCCAATAATGGCGACAACCCATCCATAACCAGAACAAAAAGATAAGGTGAGAGGGGATTACATTGCCTAATCCCCTTCTCACATTTCAGTGGTTTAGTGGGGCTTCCATTGACAATAATGTTTGTTAATGAGGTTTGAAGACATAATATAATCCATTTCATAAATTGGATTAGGAAATGTAAAGCATCAAGTTATGCTTTGATAAATGTCCAACTAATTGTGTTGAATGCCTTATAAAAATCTATTTTCCAGATACAGATCTTCAGTTTTTTTCCTAGATTGATACTCCTTAAGTAGTTCTTTCATGAGCATTATATTGTCTCTAATAGAACAACCCTCTATGAAAGCTCCTTGAGAATGAACAATAATGTCCTTTAAGACTTTTTTTGAATCTTCTAGCTAAAAGCTTGGCAATGGCCTTATAAATGGTATTGCAATATGAAATAGGTCTATAATCTGATAGGGAGCTAGGAATTAACTTCTTTGGTACTAAGCATATGAAAGTGTGATTGATTTCTCACAACATCTTACCTGAACGCAATGTTTCTAGTATAGATTGTGTGAATATTGTCCAGTGATGGTCGAAGTCTGTTGAAAGAAATGAGCCGTGAAACCATCAGGACCAGGAGATTTCGATCGATTCATTGAGAAAAGAACTTCTTTAATCTCTGCCTCTGAGAAAGGGGCTATAAGGAAGTCTTTTGTGTGTTTACTAATAGGGTCATCAAAATAACAACTCTAATCTGGTAGATGATTGGTCTAGTGTGGACTTCCCAGCAATTAAATAAAGCACTCACAAGTGATAGTCATAAGGGATTGTTGATCATAGTATTGGATGTCATGCTCAGCAGTAAGCTACACAATTCGATTGCTATTTCTTCTTGCAAGTAAGGAAGCATGGAAATATTTTGTGTTCTAATCCCCTTCCTTCAACCAAGTCATCCTTGCCTTTTGTTGAAGTATGGATGGATTCAAAGCGAAAACTAGTCGATACTCCTTAAGTTGTAATTTTTCTAAGGTCCTGAGTTGAGAATCGCGAGGAAATAGATAACATTCTTCTTGAACTAGCTGGAGCCTTGTTTTGCACTCTTGGATCTATCGAGAAAATTGAGAAGAAAAGCTTTTGATTGATGTTTTACCCTTTGTAATTTCTGCATAAGCTGGAAGGACTTATGGAAAACCAAAAGTGTTAACTGTTTCGCAAACCTTCCGTAAACTTCTTTGACACAAGCAAAATAAAACCAAGCAAAAACGAAATAATAAAAATATCTGAAATTTGGTAACACAGTTCGGCACTCTTTGCCTACATCTGCGGGGCCCTCACCCAGATTAATTACTTTCACCGAAGTACAATAGAATTACTTAAGGCTTTACTAAGCCGACACCACTCAACCCTTAACACTATCACTCAACCTCACTTCTCGTGAAAGATTTTCACACTCAATAGTACGATGGCCTCGTACTAACCTCGACAGAGGATTTTCTCAAACAGTCTTTTAACGAAGAACAACGAACAAATAACTCAAGTGATTAAAATAATAAAGAACGAAAACTAAATACACTTGAGATAGAAAAGAACAACTTCCCAATGAGTTCCGCTTCACTGAAATAAATCCGGAAGTCGTCGCAATAACAATGAACTGATTCAGATAAACACCAACATGAAGCCACAGGTCACCCAATCAATAGAAAGCGCAGCAACAAGATGAATTAATTATCAGCATAAAATCAGGTTGGAGATCAACACTATAACGAATTCTGGTAGGTGCTATCTCAGATAGGAACAACGGCACTGCCTCTCACCACCAGTGATGACGATAACAAAAGAAAGATCAATTAACGCAATGTGTTTTCCAAAATAGGCGATTAACGCAAATCCACTACACTGCTGTTTATCTCCAAAAAAAAACTCAAGCAAGCTACCTCATCGTAGCTCTCACACAAGACATTATTCAACAGATCTTCACATGTGTGCCGCAAGCAGTATGTTTAATTCATAGACACATAAACACCCACATCTCCTTTTATATAAAATTCAAGCAACGTTATGCACTATATCAATTAAAACCACTGAAACTTTTTTTTCTATTATCACACATATGCATAATGGTCTTCGGTTGTCGCACCCTTACATGCTGCGCTTGCCAATGGACAATTAATGCATGCCCACTCCAACGTTGAACTTTCTCACATAAACTCTATACCTTATGTCCCAGCAACTTTATGATCTTAACTTCAAATTTTTTATTTCAAAGAAACGTGTGCAGCACTAATACCTCATCATCAGCTCACTTATATCACTACCACATTAACTCAATACCACATATACACCAAAAAGATTAACTTCTATCATAGATTGAAGATATGCACAAATCCCTCATATAATAAGAGTTCCACTTTAATTCAAACATGCAACAACCTTATTCTTTTAATTTCATCAATCCACCAAATCCACAAATCCAACAGTAATTTTCAACATATCTAGTCCTAAGATAATTCCAATATTACCAAGATGATAGACTCCATAAGTTATATCTTATATATGTCCAATTAAAATGTCAAAACTAAATAAAAGATATATACAATATATCCTGACAAATGTGAACCGAACCCATATCAGGCCTATGATGGGGAAGCCCGATATAAATGCTATATATAAAGATTAAGGTCTCCTACAGTTGCTCATGTCATTTGTAAGCATAAGGATTCTCTGACTCGTTAAGAGAGTTTGTGTTTTGAGAAAACTATAGAAAGACGTTAACCGCGTTTCGGTGAACAGTTCCTGTGAAGATGACAGTGGATTCGAGCTCATTTCGACTATGGAAAGCTCGTTTGAAGTTATGGAACCGAAATCAGTTATTTTCCACATTTCTTCGTTTATTATTCTTTCACGTTTGATCTGGAATACATAACTAAGGTATCGTCACGTGTTACAAACCCTTCTTCCATTTTCGTTATTTTTGGGACTGAGATAATACAGTTAAGTCGTAAGAGATGAACTTCATATGCTGGAGAAACGTTAAATTGTCTAAAACAACCATTAAAAATAGTAGTTAGAAATACGTTTCCTGAATAAAGAAACGAAGATAATTATTAATTTAGTCAAAGCACAGGATAAAACAAGACTTTTTGTAGAGATAAAATAGAACTGGAAATTTGAAACGAAACAACAGAAAATGTAGCCTTTAATGAGCTTAGCATACATCTACAAATCCTACAATGGGAAATAGATGGATGAAGAAGGGGCCAACAAGTCCTATCCAACTTATTAAGCCATCCGCCAACTTAGACATGATCACCACAAAATATGCAGCTTGATAATAAATTAATTATCTCAAAGAAGCAAGTAACAGAAAGTACGTACTAGGTTCTTTCGGTAATTAGAAAATACATATTTGATTTGTAATTTACTTTTTAACAATAAATAATTACTAAAAATGTAAACGATCAATAATTATGTAATAATCAATATAATACGAAAAAATAATCTATTTTTCACTATTTTACGTAAAAATATAAACAGGTTTTTGTACATTCTTCAGTTGAGATGTAAATTATATTATAAATGAAGACAAATAAATATAAAAGTTACTAAAAATTATATTTATAATTGTTAATTGAAATATATAATTTCAAGAAAAAAAGTCTTCAAAAATGTGAAGAGTATCTGAAGTAATTTACATTTCATATAAATAGATGTTAAATAATTTCTTTTTTATTTTATGTTTTTATCATAAATTAATAGCTTACTATTTTAAAATCAAATGCACTTTCTAATAATAAATATAAGCGGAGAATAATTATCTTATCAAAAGTACATATTTTTAAATCAATATGATTTTTTAATAAATACAAAAAAATATTTTTATAGCATACTTTAACTTTTATAACTTATACACAAATTTTAAAATAGCCGGAATACATTAATAATTAAAAATATTTGGATATACGTGAACTAAATATATAACTTTAATATTGTATATAAATATGCACACTTTCAAAATAATTAATTTTTATTAATAATTAATTATTTATATGTATATTTGCGCCCACGTTAAACGTTTTGGCTACTGAGAGAGAACGGGGCACGGACGATGCACTATTCTTGCTGGCTAAGTATGCTAACTTTGAGTTAATGAATTCATCCAGATTTTCATATACCCACACTTAAAGGAGGACCGCGTGCTTGGGGCTCGACGAAATAGAAAGTTTGTACATCAAAATGTCTGTTACTAACAAATTCCTCATCACCTTTCATATTCTTTTTCTGAATCGTGTGAATACAAAAAGGCTCACTTCTTAAAGTATCCCATATACATCGGCAAAAACAGGAGAGAAGGGTGGATAGCCAGGTGTGGAACGCATATAAGTAGTAAGCGAACCTTAAGATGTACATAAAAGAATTACCGAGCTTTAAATTACTGGGTATACATTGTTACTGATTAGTCCAAGATTAGAAGCATGTACATGAATAAACAAAGCAACTGAAGTCCCGTTAACATGTTCTATTAAATTTTATTAACATATTTGTCTAAGATTCACGTAAATATTTAAGTGAACAAAATTAACTGACACGCAATTAAAACACCTTATGAAAATAGAGGGTCTCGTTCCGAAATTCACTGGCTTATGTGCGGTGAAAAATATGAAGTGACCTTTCTCTTCTTTGAAGAACCCTTGTTTTCTTATGCAACGTTGTAATCATCAACCGCCTTGTTATTACAAGTATTGTCACCATCAATCACAAACGTCAAGTTAATCTGTCGGCACCCACTTGCTCATCATTGACCACAAATCGAGAAAATGTCTTGCTTTGGATTTCGTATCATTATCAGCTTTGCTGCATGTTAGTTTACATGAGTTCCTTTTAGTTAATCCAGATACTTAATAATAACCCCTATCAACTCCATTTCTATATTGTAATCATCTCTCTGGCTAGTTTCCATTCACATTACCTAGAATAAAAGTGAAATTAAGCAGGCTTGTACATTATAACCTTCATTCAAGCACCATATGAAAATCATAGTAATATATACATCGCTCACTATGACCTAGCCATAGAGATGATTGTCCTTCACAGCCAGAAAGAAATATGCTATTTGGTAGGCTTAACTGAACACCGAACTTCGATTAACTGTACCATTATCGTAGTAACAAGTGTACCTTGAGCAATTACGTAAACATTGCCTTATTTACCTTTTTTTTAAGCTGACATAAAACAAGATTGGTTCCGTATTGATCGCAGGCCAGATAAGAACTTTATTAGCTCGAACATGCAATACATTGATGCATATATATTCACACATGCACCTACTTATTCACATATAATTACACTTTATTGTCTTCGAGCATATTCCAAGAATGAGTGAGGGTGCTTCCATGGCCGACCCATCATGTGACTTTTCCTTATCTTCCACGTGAGACTATTTTGCATATAAAACATGTGACTGAAATAATGTGCGGCTATGAAATTGTTAGCTGTCTCTCCATCCCATCGCTGCTTTGGTGCATTTTCAAGGACTCGTGAACAAAAAAACCCCACCAAATTGGCGTCCTACACCATCTTTCCCATATAAGACACCGCAAAATTCCGAGGGAATGGGTCTCGTAGTTATGTCAGTAAGTCTTCATTGGAGTAAGAGGCAGTTGGTTGCTAAAGTTGAAGGTTGGTACACTGTAATTGCTAGTCCATTGACATCAATGAACCTAACCAAGTTGTCGTCTTTCAAAAAGACTCCATGTTGAGGTCTCGTAGGTAAAGCATGTGCATGGATGATTTCTATCGGTATACGTGTATGTACTATCTAGTCATAAACCCTAGGGACATTAGCACACATGTTCGAAAGCCTTTCAAGCTCTCTAATTACTGTATTACATGTTTATCATTACCAAGAGTATCCGTGTCCAAACTTAATTAGATAAATTAAGCTATGACAAGGATTAACAAAACGAGATAGAAAGAAAATGCATAGACTATAAAAGAACAAATTAGAAGAGGAAAGCAAATAATTTCTCGTTTTATGAGATGATAATTATTTTAGTTGTGTTGTAAAGTAAAATAAGGGAAATAAACACACACACATATATATATACATTCATTTATTATAAGCAGAGCATGTGAAGATTGCCGTGAGGGCATTGGAAGAGTTAGGCGAACGTCGAGTTTCAAATGTTGGATGGCCGTGAACAAAATAGATCGAAAGCAAAGATGAAGTATGCTAAGAATGGAAACGTAGCCCATTTGCTTCATACGTTTCAACTTGAAGTTACGGTTAGGTAATGTAATAGGCATATGTGTAGCTTTCAAACGTGCTTTGAATACGAAAGCTAATGGGGTTTCCAATTCTAATAAAAGGGTTATATCACATAGTACTAACTCTTCTTCCATTTTTCTTTATTTTTGGGATTAAGGGAATACAATAAACTCGTAAGATATAAACTTCATATTGCTCGAGATATTTTAAGTTGTGTAAACAACCATTTTGCATTAGTAGTTTGAGATATGTCCCCTGAATAAGGAGACCGATACGATTATTTCAATTAAAGCATAGGATGCATATATACATAAATATAATTGTATATATACATATATACAAATTAAGCTTGGTCTACTTTCTTCATAATAAATTAATTCAAAGAGGCATATAGAGGAAAGTACATATTCGACTAATTCAAAGAGGCATATAGAAGAAAGTACATATTCGACTTTTCTTTGATAACTTAAAAATACATATTCCATTTATCTGACTCTATATATAAATATAAGAGCACGTGGAATACGTAAATTTTTATAGGACACTGTTACAAGCCAGTAAGTCAAGTACTCGATTACTTGATATTACTACAAATATTATTAAGTTCCAACTATATATAGACAAGCCTAATATCAGTCCAACATATGTAATAGTTGGTCCACAATAGAAATGTCATCTATAGTAATTAATTTAATCTCCATTAAGCAACTGCATTGACCAGAGATCCTCCATACTCCAATAGTTTTCGTGAGAATCCGGCTGTAATGGAGCTCCAGCGAAGGCCTCCATGTTCGCCTGATAAGACGGTGGAGAGTAGGTTTCCATAAGGTCTGTGGTGCCTGAAACTTGACCACTTGTGCTTGGGTGCTCAATTATCATTTCCGTTGAACTGCTCTGCCCTGAAAATGTTTCAGCTTGCTTGATGTGTTTTTGGATTCTCGTCCTCCAAAAGTTCTTTATCTCGTTGTCTGTCCTTCCTGGAAGATGCTTTGCAATTTTCGACCACCTGGAATTAACAAGTCATTAGTTTATTTTAAATGCCAAGTAAAAGGTTGGTAGAATATGTGGTGGGGAAAAAGTTTAAAGCATATATATATAACAGAGCTTATTATAAAGAAAAATTTGGCTAGTAATAATCAAGAAGATGGCAGTAGTAAACTTCTGCAAGGTAAAATATTTTTCTGATAAAGCACTACACTGAGACCACTGTGTTTGATAAAGAGAATTGTTACTGCAATAACTTGTTCAGTAGTGTTCATAGTGACTGCTGCCAAACCCCGAAAAATTCCTATCTTTCATTAAATTTTGGCCAATATTATGCCATGTTCAATGGTGGAAAGCAAGCTCTCCGTTTTGGACATATTCATGCACGGTAACACAGAAAAGCAGTTATTGCTTGCAATCATGTGTCTGCCAGAGACAGTTAAAATGGAAAAAAAAGAAAAATTAGCTTCGATGTGAGGCCTATCATCATTTCAAGAATTACTTCCATAATACTACAATCAGACACTTCTTATTTTTCAAGAAATACTAGACTGGTCTTGTGTGTTGATGCTGATAGAACCAACTAGCTACACTTACACCTGTTAAATTTCAGGTTTCACAGAGTTATAGTCTGTTATCAATTCATGTACAGGTTTACTTCATACACGGGAAAGGAGTCATGCTCTGGCATCAAATCCATAAACTAACTAGCTAGTCATGTCATAGATAAAATGAGAGAAATCTATTTGACATATAACTTCTACGTCTATGGATGGTGTGATAGCTACTAGTCAGAATATTTATATCGGTAATTTTGGGCTTCCATAACTTGGTAACTAGTAAGAACATAAAGGTTGAGGGTTTGGATCTATGACTAGCTGTAAAAGACGTGTAAAATATCAAGTACAAAAAATCATTTGAAAAATTGGTATATTTAGCCGCATAACTTTGATCTTATGAAACTCCTCCCCAACCAGCATACTCTTTCACAGTTTTAGGTTTACTCATAACTAATTATCAGGGTACATATGTTTGAAAACTAGCAGAGAACTTGTATGTTCTCAAAAAACCAGAAGAAATGGAGCTTTCCATAGGAAGTTAGAGAAAAGTTCCTATAAAATTTGATGTGATCTGCTTTTGTTAAAATTACTGCTCGAAAAGATAAAAACAGAATACCTTTGTAGTTGAGCAATATAATACCAGAGAGATGATAAACATATGCATTTATGTACAAATTCTACAACAGCAGGTAAGTTTACACCTTTTTTTTTTTTTTAAACTCTATAAATTTCAGGGTATCTAACCATTGGTTCTTTATCTAGAAGAGCCAAAGCATTATGTTTAATGTCAACTTCATACCGAATCAAGAGAACTTCTTGGGATATTGGAAAAAGAAGTTGGCATGTGACTAATGCTGATGGGTTCAGCTTAAAATAGAAACTTGAATTGCCAAATCTGGTAATTCCTTATACACAACGTGACCAAATATCAAAAGTTAGCTGGAATAATATTAATTTTTTTTCTTATTTCTTTCATAGATTACAGTAGTGCCTAATATTGTCAATTGGATGACCAAAGCAAGATAGGAAAGAAACTTCATATTATTTTGAGAAGTCATTAACTGATAGAAAACTTTAATATAACCAGAAAATTATTTGAAAAATATGTTATATTCATCATTTTTTTAATTTAAACATATCATTTATCGGAGTTGATTAAAAGATGAGGGAAAAAGAGAAAGCAATAACGAAATCTTCTTGAATTATTTTTATTTTCTTAAAAGAAATTAAGAGTGATTTTGAATGGATGATCATGATTTAATGATTTTATTCATCGTCCCATAGGTTGATGTGCACCAAGAACTTAATAGAACATCTATAGATTATAGAAAAAGGAAGGACGAGAAAGCAGTTACCTTTTTAAAGCAAAAATTTAGTCAGTTATCCACATAGAAGTAGTAGCTAGCCATAAAACATCAAAATTCATATAAGTTAGGGACCCAACAAGCTATATGGATTGAAGACAAAAGAGAAGAAAAAATGAGGGAAGTTTTTGTAGCCATGAAAAATTCAACGCTCTTCACAACTTAATTCCAAATCTAAATTTTTGGTGTCCAAGAGTTATTAAACCATATGTGACACATCCATTTCTTGGCTAGGAACAACTCAAACCCCACCTTCCCATGTTCCTTCTCACTCTCTTTATCTTATACAGACTCCAGTGCTACACATACATATAAATAGGGATTGGAAGAAGTCGTGCTTTGCTTGGTGATGATGGGTAGTAGAGACCAAGTATATATGTCTCTTCTTATATATATATTCCATCCACACGAAGATCTCATTGGAACAGAGTATATGCTTATGTTTTCGTGAATATATATGTCTGTCTGTACAAGTATATATTATTGTAGTACCTGTTTCCCCACTTGGCATGAAGTTCCATGATCAACAGCTGTTCTTCAGGGGTGATATTCCCTCTACGAACATCAGGACGCAAGTAGTTGAGCCATCGGAGACGGCAACTCTTTCCAGTACGTTTCAGACCTAAAAATCACAGAAGGTGCTTTGGGTTATAACTAGCTAAAGTTAGCTAGGGCTTTTGTCAGTGGAAGAAAAGAACAATATATGTATGCGATATTGGCGAAGTAGGGTTACCAGCTGCTTTGGCCAAAGAGTTCCAAACACCTTCTCCATGGTTGGCAATATAGTTAATCAAGATCAAGTCTTCTTCCATGGTCCATGGCCCTTTTCTCACTTCAGCATCCTGAGAGTTGCATGGTTTCTTGTCCATCTTTTGTCTACTGAAGGAAGAGAGAGAGAGAGAGCAAAGAAAAGAAAGAGAGATGGTGTGAGGGAGATAATGAAGAAATGAGGGAAGCTGTGTGGATTTTATAGAGGCAATAAGATGAAAATTAATCTTTTAGATTAACATTAATCCTTGTTACAAGTAGAGAGCTCTTGACCTAACTATGTTCTTAATCCCGAACACATGCATGCATGAGCACTATACCTATATTACATATATGTTTTTGCATGCATGGCATAAATGGCTTTACATTTCTTCCTAATAATATATTTTCTATACATCACCAATACAATGAAGACATGTATTGCTTTTGACCATCGTATAAATTATTTTGAAAGTAAATTAAAACCAAATAATGGTTATAAAAACATTAAAGTATTAAATAGACATCACGTTAAAAAGGAATGTGAAACGAGGTCTAAGAGGAATGAATTATGGGATACATTCTTGTTATCGATCACGCAAACTGGAATTCCATAGACTTTTCCTTGTACTGAAAGATCTTACTCGTCATGATCATTTCTTTAACTTATAAATAACAATGGAAAAGAAGAAAAGGGACATTTGAAGGTCCTAGTTAACGAGATCGTATGACATCAAAAGGAAGAAAATAACGGTTATTAAATGTCCTGTAGATAAAGAAAGAAGCGAAAAGAGAAGGACAATATCTCCAAAGAAGATGTAAAATGATATCTGATAAGAACAAAAATGAGTATATATAATGAAAGAATATTAAAATGTTAATGATAGAAATTAAGGTGCACGTTTAAGACACCGACTAGATTCCTCTTATAACATACTAATTGAACCTCTCCTTCCATTATATGAGATTGTTAATTTTTATATCACCTCATATTTTAAATAAAGATTAGTACCGATAGTTTATAAATTTATGAAAAGAAAAAGAATGTGGGATAATGTAGTTCATAGGCCAAAAGGTTTTAAATCCACGTATCCTTTCTTCAAGGACTTAGTTACTTCATAACTAAGAAAAACAGGAAACCATCTCGTCAATTGGCAATGAATTATCACATCATAATATGGTTAATTCTCACTATTTTAATTCATTTTTAGTCTTCTTTAATACCTGTTTAATCACGATCTGCTCAATCATGACAAGTCTTCCAAGTCTTCGACACATATTCTTAGCAAAATGAAAAAATATATATACCTAAGGGCCAAACCAAGGAAACTGTGATATCGATCAACTTGTGGTCGTAGAAAATCAGCAAGAAAAGAGAATAATAATTTAAGAAGGTTTGGAGACGTACGAAACCATGCAAAACTTATATCATTGCTTGCGCATTGCGTGTTGTTATCATATTTTCGCATAGTTTTGTATTGTACTCTCAAGAACCTGTAATTTTATGTCTTGTTCCTCACCCAGTTATTTACTGTAAGTCGAAGATATTTATGTATCCATATCAGGAAGTATAAAATCAATGCAGTAGTTGAACTAAAGGTGGAAAAGAAGAGGTAATCTTTCCTTAAATTTCGACTGTGACATTTATAGTATGGAAATTAAAAGATGTTATTCTAGAATATGAGAACATAACATGAATTGAGATCTAGTTCGACAAAAAGGAGTTATTAGAATATGAGAACATAACATGAATTGAGATCTAGTTCGACAGAGTTATTCAAGTCCCCAACAATATTCACTCTTAAAAAAGTGAACTCTAAGATTTTATATTGTTAGTTAACCATCAAAGTATTTTCTATTATTAAATTTAATGACCTATATTGCAATTTATTCTTGAAATTATTCAATTTTAAAATGTTATAACACTCTGAAATAATAAATCCATATATTATAATATAAGGACTTATTTAAATTTTCTAATTAAAAACATTAATTTTCAAATTAATTTATTGCTTTTGAATGAAACAGTTCATGGAGCACTCTTGAATAATTAGTATATTTTTTCAAATTAATAATTTCATCGAATTTTAAATTTTGATTGGAGATTATTCTAACTTTCAGTTTTATTTAATTATTTAGGTACAATAATTAAAGGTGCTATTTCTATCTTCTGAACAATGCATATAATTCTTTGGGGTCACTCTATTGCTAAGAGAAGGGGAAAAGAAAGTGCCCAAACTTGTAAACAAGATTATTTTGAAATTGTCTCCTTGTGCCGAAGGCAAGATCAAATGAATTGACATTGAATTCATGTTTCTTGTTTATGAGTACTGCAAAATATGTGCATGCTTGTACCATGACTAAGATTTTCAGCACAGAGTTGTTGCTTAAGATACAGTAGACAAAGATTGTCTCCGATCCAGTCGTAGATTACAAGTCAAGGAAGGACTTCTGTATTTTAGTCAACGCATCAAGCATCAACGCTTGCGGTTTGACAGCTGAATCTTCAACAAAAATATGTTTAACTCCGTCGTCAAATAATACAGTACTATGTTGTTCTAAAAATAATTCCGTACCATTTCAGCAAAACAGAATGGTGTGAATGATAGAATACAGTGACCACCATTAAAGTGATAGCCTTCGATCTAAGGTTTTGACTGACCACCATTAAAGTGATAGCCTTCTAAGGTTATCAAAGTAATTAAAGTTCAATCATCAAAATCTTGATCCTAGGTTAAAAAGGTAAATTTACCTTTTCAACATGTCAAAATAAGGAATCCACTATTAAAAATTGTAAAAAATTAGTCATTGTATTAATTATAAATTAATCGCAACTATTGCTCCGGACTAAGACAGATGTACAAAGACACATTTAAATGTACTAACTTTGATGATCGATGTTGTGGAATTAGTTAAATTACTTCGTGTAGTGAAAAGATAACTTAAACTTGAACAAAAACAGGAAATTATCCCATTAACAATCCAACCATATCTCCACCGCCGCTCCTATCCAACATGGCTAAAATCTTTACTGCTATGTACCCTTCCAAAGCTGCAATTCCACAAGTTAACAACTACAGCAACATCACAAGTAGAAATTCGACCACATAGCAGTAGATCATTAAGTAATATCTTCATCTGAAGAGTCTCTAAATTTCCGTAGTCTTTAAATATAAACCTTAAATTATTTGGAAGAAGAGAGTATAACATATTATTTTAGTTGAAGTTCACTTAATTAAGTACCAATATATAACATTACATAACAAATGTAAGTACATATGATAGTCGAGTGTAACAGTTTAAGATGTACAAAGTTGACATGGATGTTAAATAGGATAATTTTTTAAAGAAAAAAAGAAAAGATTAAGTAGCTAGATAAAGAACTTAAATGCAGTGCATATGATTAGATACAGGATCACATTACAGATTAGGTACTTAATTTTATGAACCACAAAAAGAGAGCTATAAAGAGGCAGGAAAGGACAAAAGGCGATATGGGAAATCACGGTCTTTGGTTTAGACTAAAACACTATTAAATCCCACATTTGAATGACTTATTCCTAATAAAATCTCTCAACCGATTATTGGCCACAAACTAATGGGATTATGGCAATAAACGCCTTATTTCTTCCTTAATTTCCACATGAGTAAGTGTACGCAAATACTCATGCATTTTGACTAAGCCAAAAGTCATAATGTGGGCTCATACCCACCTTAGAAAATTTCTTGTTGAGGCCCCTTTTTGTTTTTTTTGTGAGCCAGCGCAAATTTTTAGATATAAGGGATCAACTCTTTTTTATTCCATTAATCGTAATTTGACTAAGCAATATGGTATTTTCAGCCATACGCATAGCAAGTTTACTTTTTCCATACCATGAATTCACCTTACACCAACTTGGATAAGATATTTGATAGTCATTTCTTATATTACTAGTAAAGAATTGAGCCACACCTAGATTTTTCTTCCTATGGTTTGTAGGAGAAATTTATGGGGCAACTGTTCCTAGATTAGCTTATAGGCGCGTAAGTGAAGCAAAGCAAAGCCCCTTAAACCCTTAGCGTTCATTCACTTTCTTGGACTCATTTAAGCCCTCCGATCCTATGGGGCACATTGCCATTATCGACAAAACAGTGATGTTTGCATTCCAGAAATAGACAAAGTCCAAAAAGACACTGATGCTTAATGCCAAGATAATTAGGTGTTAAGCGGATAGGAAAAGCACTTTAAGAGGTTTTTTGATTAGTGAGTAAATCCATGGGATGGGACGGGGGGTCCAAAGGGGAGCACTTGCATGTGGCAGCAACTAATAAACCTCAATTTGGAGCTTAGTGCTTGGAGTCTCAAACCTTTACACACGCGTATCTAGAATCAATACCATTCACACATAATTTGTGGCTGATATTTGGATTAGGCTGTCCTCAACTATAGAAGTTAAGGAGACGTCCCGTATTATGAGGTAATGATCGACTTTTTAAAGAAGTGCACGTACTAGAGTTTTTAGAAGTTGCTTCTAATTCGCTGCCACGTAAAAGACACATGTATGTATTGTATAGATCGAATCAATTATGGCAGAAGTGATTAAGTGGACCACATGGGTCCTATTTTTCGAGTCTCGTAGATTAACTGCTTCACTTATGTGATCTTAAACTATAAAAATAAAATATGCTAAAATATTTATAAATTAGTAATATTATGATTATAAATTAGATATTAATTCATGGATATTTTACTTTATCGGTTAATTTGAATAAAGACTGTAAAAATGTGTTATATAATAAAAGTTATTAATTTCTCAGGCATTAAATTATTGAAAATTTATGCTTATTACCTTATTTTACTATTATTTAAATTTTCTTAAGTTTATTTTTCCTGATATATATGTGTTGCTAATCATGGGCTTTGTATCTCTCTTCTGGCTATTAATGTAAGTAATTAATTGATCCATCTTTTCCCTAGAAAAAAGAGTTGGTGGTGGAAAATCTAGTAGTATTGTCCTCGAGTGCAAGGTAAGAAGCTAACAAATGTTTAAAGGGACGTCAGAAGAACATGGTGCTTTGCCCAACGTTTTGTCTCCCTATTAACGATGTACTCGTTATTAGAAGTTGAACCAGTAGGCATTGGGAGTGTGTACCTTAATTATACTCTGTAAGTAACAAAACTTCAAAACACTCACTGTTATCCACCTTCCATTAATGGATGGGCCAGTTTCACACAATAGCATCTTTTGCCTTCGTCGAGAGCCCACTTAGGTTTAGGTCCCCTGAAGATTTTAAGAGAAAACTAAACTACGGAATTTCTTAGGAAGAAACACTTTTTGAAGGAGAGACAGAGACTCGTCGATCAGCTTACCTTACTGAGTTATTTCGGCAAATCATTTCGCCGTCTTTTTTCTAGCGCTACGTGTGATTACTGTAATTTATATACTAAGACGGAATCAAATAAAATTTAGAGACAGAACTGAATAAAAATTTGAGACAGTGAGGTATAAAACAGATAAAACTCTAAATTTTAATGACAGAAATGTATTTAGTTGCAATTGACAGAACATAGAAAATAGTGTCAATGATCAAAGTACCCCTACCATAAAATATAATTAAAAATATGTAATTCATTGATTTTTTAAAACGAATGATTTGTATTAGTATTTTTTTAATTGTATCTATAAATAAAAAATTAAAAAAATGAGGGACTTAAAAATTTAATGAAATGAGCTATTGAATAGCAAAAAATACGTATAAGTTAACAATAAAATGAATTACGTAAATATTTTTTATAATTGTATCAATATTTTTTAATTGTATTTGTATTTTTTAATTACGATGAAATAAAATGAAGAACTTAAATATTTGATGAAACGAGAAACCTAAAAATTTAATAAAATGAGTTATTGAATAAAAAAATTCCTACAAGTTAGAAATTCTAGTACATAATAATTTAATAAAACATTTAAGCATTCATGAAATTAATTACATAATAAGTTAAAAGATACATTTAAGCCTTATATTTTATTAAGAATGTCTTGTTTTGCTATTTATAGTAATAATATGAGGGTATTTTTATTCAACAGTGTATCACGGTTTTGGAAGAAACAAAAAAATTGTATTTTTGTGAACTGGAGACGGAAAAAAATAGACAATATTAGCAACCAAACACTGCTGAACACAAAAGTTTTATGTTTTGTTATCTATCTCTACTCACAGAGACATCAACCATACGTAGCTTAAAGAGATTTTAATTAAGTTTACTATGCCATTACTTTAGTCAGATCCTCCGATTTCAAATAAACTAAAATAATATCATTTTTTTGATACGTAAATGTAGTAATCAATATATATGATACAAAAACATTATAATAAGATTAACTTTTTACTCTTTTGCTTGCAAATATAAAAGGTTTTTATTTTTAAATTCTATGCACTGTATAATTTAAAAAACATTTAAAAAGAAATTGAAAACTTATATTGTAAACTTATTTTAAAAAGTCTAATATACTTTTCTTAATGCATATATGTAGTTACGAGAACTTTTGAACTACTTGAAGATAAATTCACCTGAATTCTTTTAAATAAATATTTTTATTTTTATGCTATATTAAAATCTTTAATACTTTGCAAATTTAGAATTAAAATCTTTTTTTATAATACATACGAGTGAGAATAATTATAATAATCTTTATTATAAATACATATTTTTCAATGAATGTGATAACTTTCTTCCAAAAATATTTTTATAGTACATGCCAATTTTTAATGAATGGTAGTTGCTTTCATCATTATGTTAAATTTTAATGAATAGTAGTTGCTTTCATAGTCATGCATATTGGTATAATAAGCATTGATATATTAGAAATAGTAATAATTTGTTCTTTCAAATTGTACATAAACAAGCACTGATATATTCTACGACCCTCTCTTTTCGGATCACACCCCATTAAAGTAGTAAATCTCTTCAATAAGGTTGTCAGTAATTACCTTTCAAATTTAACAATTATTTGATCCATGTTCCAAGATTTACTTAAGCTTGTTCAAAAGGTGCAGCTTGTTTCTTTCAAGGTACTAAACAATTTATCTGTGTCTAGAAATTGAAAACCATCAAGCAGAAACTCAAAGCTAGGGATAAGCTTACTAAGATCCAAAAATCTCTTGCCTCTTCAACTCAAGATCACTCACTCATTGAAAATGAAAAGCTAGCTCTCTCTGATTATATGACCTCAATAAGCTATCACAACTCCTTACTCCAATAAAGATCTCGGATTAATTGACTCAAAGATGGAGATAAATGCTCAAAGTTCTTCTTTAACTCCATTCTAGTCCATAAAAACAGAAACTATATCTCCTCTATCACAAATCATAAGGGTCAGATTCTCCATAGCCAGCAGGAAATTATGGACGAGGTTGTTACTTGCTTTAGCAAATTACTTGGAACCTATACCGCAGCCTTGAACCCAGCTTCAAGCCTTAGTTCTCTCAACCTTAAAAAATCACCCATCTGGACTAAAGCTTGCTTATCAAATATGTGGAAGACAAGGACATTAAGGATGCAGCTTGTAGCATGGAGGGTATTAAAGCCCCTGGCCTCGACAGACTGAATGGTCTTGTTTTATCAAAAAGCATGGGACATTACAGGTAAATTTGTTAAAAATGTTGTGAAGGAATTTTTTTCCAAAGGGGTGCTCCTCAAGGAGATTAACAAGACCTGGTGTTTAATACCGAAAATTTCAATTCCTAACTCCTTTAATGACTTCAAACCTATAGCATGTACAAATTTTCTTTACAAAGTCATCTCAAAGACCCTTACAACACAATTGAAAATAGTTATATCTCTACTTATCAGTGACAATCAGGGGGCTTTCATTAGCAACCGAAAAATTGGCAACAATATCCTAATAGTGCAAGAACTTCTTAAAGGTTATTCAAGAGTGAACTCAACCCCCATATTGTAGCATCAAAATCAACTTTCGTAAAGCCTTCGATAGTATTGGCTGGCCCTTTTTTTGGAAGATGTTGGAAGTTTGGTATCAGAGGCCAGGCTTAGTATCTTACATGGACATTCTTCATAATTTATGTCAAAGTATATGCATTTTAAACATGTCATAATATGCAGTGGCAACTAATCCCCAGTCTTAGTCGCATTTAAATAAGTCTCATGCATGAACATTTGTTAAAAGTCTGAACTGTTAGGAATAATGAGAAGAATGATGATCTGTCAGAGTGTAAGAAAATAAAAGTTTGTTGATATCTTGAAATAAGAGATACTATATGGTTAGATATGTTAGACATAAACTCAGAGTAATTGTATTTGTGGTTGTATCATCGAATATGACATCAGTATTGTACTTTGGTTGTATACCTTTGAATTGATATGGATATGAAAACATTTTCGTGGATTGACTGAGAAAGAAATAGAGATACAAGTAGAAATGACAGGTTGAAAGTGTACAAGCAAAGTTGGAAGAAATCAAAATTTACTATGACCTTGAGAGGTTAAACTTGGAACTAGAATGGTTGTTTAATTATCGTGTTAAGAGTTTATGATTCAGTATAAGGTTATGTCAGTGGATTTGAGATCATAATTTCATGATGGTTACGTAATCTATATTTTTGAATTAATGGAGAACATACTTATGTGAGATGAAATAAATGATAGCGATATACATGGAAGTCCTCAAGATTAAGTTGATCAGTTATTATGAGTGTACATTCGATAATGTGGTTACCTTGGCAAATGATGTTATTGAGCACATATGTAATATATGTTTGGATATGGTACAGTAGTGATATATGACATATTGAATGCTCTTAAGTCTTAGTACCCATAGTTAAAATTCTGAAATGACTCAGAGTAGTGCAATGGCAGCATAGATTTAGGTGGATATATTGAAATGGTAACTACTAAGGAGAAGTAACCATTGTATAGTCATAGAATACTCAAATGTTATCTAGAATCAATTGAAATCAGGATATCATTAGCTTAAGATATTAATTGGTGACTTTTCAAAAATAATTCTCTGGATAAGATGTAATGATCTTGACGGTACATTCCAAAGCATAAGAGTAAATGAACATGCCTACTGCTTCATTGAGTTTTAATATAGAACATTTTGACCATATAAGATATGATAGAAATTGATTTTGTTAAGGTATTAGGAATGGTTGAAAAGCGATGATGAACATAGTTGACTGATAAGGATTACATAAACAATACAGATGATTGAGGAGAGAAATCTTCTTTTGATGAAGACTTTCACTGAATTTTATCATATAGACCAAATGTTCCACTTCTAAGAATGGATGAATATTGAACGAATCAGAAGTAAATATTGGAGTCGGATAGATATGAGACTCAGGCACGAGAAATTGGACATATTATAGAGAGTGCATGTGTTTTGTTTGTTGTAAAGTATCCAAACTATGTTATTGGGTTCTTAAATTTTAGATTACACTATTGCTATTGCGACAAGAACTTAGGTCCACATTATATTCTATGGTAATATATTTAAGAGATACAAGTTAGATTTGATGTATGTGTTACTAGCTCAGAAAGTTAAGATTACTAATGATTTGAAAGGTATGGAGAAACTAGTAAAAATGGGCAGAAGATCATGATAAGCCGATAAGAAATATAAGGAAATCGAATGATTGGAGAAGATCATTTGAGCGAAGAAGTTAATTAGGAGATTGAGAAAAACATGAAAGAAAAATCCCCCACCTATGGAATCAGTTAGTTAAGAATTCTGAGGATGAAATGTCTTAAAGAGGGGGAGAATTATAGTATTCTGTCTCTCAGATTGTTGAAAGATTTAAAATATTAGACTACTGAGTCACGTGAGTGGCATCACATATAACGAATTTGGTACATTTATGACATGATTTTTATAATTGTATTCAAATGCATAATACTAGTATACACACATGAATTGTAAGTTAGACAAATTGCACGCAATTGACATATTATGGGGTATGAAACTAAGATGAATGTGATAAAAGACTGAGCATAATGAATGTGATATGAATGTGCATTTTCAATGTCTTATACTTTGGTTTTCCAATGATAAGAATTGATGGATTATAATTAGTAATTTGGAATTAATTGTTACAATTGGGAAATTTATGAATTAATGTGTACAATTAGATTGGAAAAAATGTCAAGTGGTAAGACAAATTGACACATGGTAGTATAAATAAGTGACACGTGGCATTAGGATTGAGCGACAAATGGCCTAGATAATTGAGTGACAAATGACTTGGAGATTTAGAGATAAATGGACTAATTATTAAGTGACATTTAGAACCATAGGTAAAAGACATATAGTATGGCTCATTATATGACAAGTGTCATGACATCACAACACTTGTCACACACTTAACCTACACGTTATACACACTTGAAAGACTATCTTTCATTTCTACTTTTTGTTACATGCTTTCTTTTTCTTCTTCCTTCTCTCAACTCATGATATTCTAACCCATCCATCAACGTTGAGTTTTGCTATCATTCTTCACTTTGCCACTCTAATATTTCATTGTCTTCACCTTCTTGATAAAAACCCAACCTATTCTACCTTAAAATGGTGATGATTATGTAAACTTGAGGGCTAGGTTAACTCACGATTTGAGGAAGATTTGGATTTGAACAAGAGAGTATAATATTATTCTTTATGGATTGTTTTAATAGAAGCGTTTATGATGATTGTTTAGGGGTGGATTGATTGTGATAACGGTGTTTGATGAGTGATGGAATATTGACGAATGAATGAATACACATGTACTCTGTTTTTGTGTAAAGGATAAATAATAGTTTATGAATTGATGTATGGATGATTTTGAGTTGAAATTGAGGTGATATTGATGAGGAATTGAAATCTAAATAATGAATTATGAAGAAGATGTTCTGGATTTAGTATGTAGGTGTTAAAATCTAGAAAAATATTAAAGGAAATGGCTGGTAAATCCACAGATCACCTATCCCACGATCGTTGGAATCCCTCCACGATCGTGGGAAATGCATTGAAAGTGAAATCTTCTCTTTTATGTGATTGTTGAATCAACTAAGGATAAGTTACTTTACTTTGGTGCATTTAGACTTGATTGAGGCTTGAAATGAACCTAGTTTGATAATAGATTAGTTGATTAAGTGTTTGATAAGTTTAGGTTATTAATTGATGTTTCAACTTAAGGAATGAATTGTTAAATATCATGTATCTAAATCTGGAAGTTTAGAGTTGTTAAAGGAATGAAAGTGTTCTTATGAATGTAAATGTGATCTAAAGGATATGAGCAACGTGTATTAGGTATAAATAAATGAAAATTGAGATATTGTGTGATTATAATGCTATAAAAAGATTGGTGAAAGTATGATTGATGAATTTAGAATAAGCAAGTGTTCTTAAGGTATAAACCTAAAAGTGCAAACTAAACAAATACAAGGTATAAAGTATGAATGGTTAAGAGTTGTGATTTAAGGATACATACCCAGGAATAGTTAAATTGAGCATGCATTGAACATATATATAAACTAATATATATATGTACAATATGTGTATTGCATGAATATAGATACACAAGATTGAACGTCAGCATCCAGACATTGTCGGTTCGTTAAGGCAATAGCTAATATGGAGCGTACTGTGAGTCAACCTAGATATTTTCTCACTAGGAGTGATTTGTTTCTGTTTAAATTTCAGTTATTGAACTGTTGTTGATGTGATTGAGATAATTATGGACATTTATGGTCCGAGGAGTTTAATAATTGAGATTGTATTGGGAGTATTTTCTAATTGAATGTGAATCAGGAAAAATATGTGTACTCAACGAAGTGTTGAATGTCAGACTTAGATCCGATTTATATATGAAAATGACTGTTTGTAATGAATGAAAGAGATTTATTGCATATAATGAGAATTGATGCATTTCATTACATTGTTATGCATGATCAGATAAAGGAGTTGTGACCGGAGTGACAAGTGAAAAAGAGTTTAAAGCTAAAAAATACACATAATGAGCCACAGACTCAGTAATTAATGAGTTCGGTATCTATAATAGATACGAGACAGTTTATAAAATGAGCCTAGTATCCACAACAGATACGGAACAGTAAAAAGGCTTTCAGTCACAACAAAGTAAAAATGAATGAGTCACATGTGTATTTGCATATATAACTTGATATGTATCATATGAATGTTTGAAATGAATTATCTGGATTGTTCTAAAATAGTGATGTGAATTATTATACACTTGTTGTACCGGCTAAAGCATGATGAAATGTGACATGATATTCAATATTTGCTGATATGATTTGTTTGTGAATTGGATTATGAATTAACCTTATATTTTGATATGAGTGAGTGCATCGAGGATGGATCATTCACTAAGTTCGCAAACTCATCAAAATTACACCGTTGTCTTTTAGGTTTAGAAGAGATCTAGCTAATCTAGTTAAAGTAGCTACTGCATTTGGACATGAGCTAGTGGTCCAGATCGGTTTTACCTGCAAATGTCTTCAATGATTTTGTATCTGAATTGTATTTCTCAACTGTTGTACAATGTATGTGTGAATTCTGAAATGTAATGACATTTATAACTTGTTTCTAAATGAAATGGACCAAAATGATTATTGGTTTCTTAAGATGTGTTTGATGTCTGAAAAATTTTGTAACGAGTTGTTTTGATCATCTTAACATGCCATCCTTGTAGAGTATGTTCTCGAATATTCATCGGTACATTCGAGAATATGCTCTATGAAGGTGGTGTGTTACAGGAAGTCTACGGCTTTCCACCTATCTACATCAACTAGATCAAAGAATGTGTAACAACTGCTAACTACTCAAACCTGATAAACGACAATCCCTCACCTTACTTCAAAGTTGAGAAAGGGCTAAGACAGGGAGCCTTTCCCTACCGCTTCATCTTATGTATGGAAATGCTTAACTCTATAATCAAATTGGAAGTGGATTCCACCCCCCACTTTAAGTATCACACAACGTGTAAGAAAATCAAGCTTACTAACTTGTCCTTTGCCAATGACCTGCTTCTTTTTTTTTAGAGTTAATTTGGAGTCGATCAATAACTATATGAAGGCCCTTCAAAAGTTTCAATATGTTTCTGGATTAAAGCTTAATCTTGACAAAAGTCATTTTATTCTCTCTAAAGGTGCCTCAACTATGGCCTCACATATCGTTTCTTCTCATAGGTATGAAGGATAATTCACCATTTATCTTATATCTGGGTTTGCCTATATCCACAAAAAGACTCACTTTCATTGAATGCTCATCTCTTATAAATAAAATTCACCGTAGATTCCATTCCTGGGTGAACATATTTCTATCTTTTGCAGGGAAAATTCAACTTATTAAATAAGTGCTTAACTCTCTACACATCTACTAAGGCTCTCATATATTTCTATCCAAAGGTGTCATCAAATCCATAGAGAGAATTTTGATGAATTTCTTGTGGAACTCTTCAGACGGAGCAAAGGGTTGTGTAATAATTAAATAGTTTGATATCTGCTAAACTAAAGCAGAAGGGGGCTTGCGCATTTCCTCTATTAAACTCACAAATCAAACAATCATTCTAAAAAGACTTTGGTGGATTTTTAAAGACAAGAATTCGATCTGGATCAGATGGCTCCACTCCTACTTTCTCAAGGGTCATAGCATATGGGAAGTAAGAAAGAATCCTTTGAACTCTTTCTTTCTTAACCAACTGTTGTGTAATATCCCATTACCCATGTTAGGGCTAGAATAGTAACTTATGAGAAATTTCTGAGAAAATTAGGAAAATGCACGCCATGCATAAATTAATTATGACACACACATTTTTCTTGCACATTCATATGACTGTACATGCATTCATTGACATTTCCAGGTATAATTGATTTAGTGAATGTGATTAAAATGTGTGTTTGGAAATTGTGGGATTATTTAGGGTATTTTGAAATTTTTGGTGAATTTTGTTACAAAAATATTGATTTATGGACTATTTATATAGTGACACGTGGCAATATATATATATATATATATATATATATATATGAGACATTTAGCTAGTTGTACTGTGACAAATGGGTTGCGCCTGTTGTGATAATTGGATGTTGGGTTAATTGACACGTAAATATCATGCAAAAAAACCCACGAAGTTAATTCTGAGAAGAGAATTACACTGTAGCTTTTGGATTACCGAAAGCATTCTCTGCTTTGTGTTTTTGTCCCTTGTTGGCTGTCTTTGTAACTGAAACAAGTAAGTAACTTGATGATGTTTTTATGGTGTAAAAATATACATGCATGCATGGGTTGAGATTTGAGGTT
>JANZXP010000002.1:23306483-23317006 GCA_027576715.1 Erythroxylum flavicans
CAATCTCTTGTATTTCATTAAGGTAATTTGCCATAGTTGTGCCTTCCTGATATTTTACTTTCATCAATCTGGTCAAGTAAAATAACTTGTTATTGCCAGTTTTGGAGGCATACAGTGCCTTGAACTTATCTCGCAGTTTTTTGGCATCTGATATGCTAGAAATGTGATTATACACATTATCTTCAACAAATTGTCGTATGTAGCCGTACACTTGATTATGCTCAAATTCCCAATTGTCTTTCGACTTCTCTACAGGTGTTTTGAGCACTAAATACCGACAAGTGAATCTTCTTCACGAATAGGAGATCCTTCATCTTGTTTCTCCATATATGGTACTTTGTGTCATTTAGGTTGATCATCTTGCTTGTCCTTGCCTTTATTTAGATCGGTATTCAACAAGCTTCGTCGATTTAAAAAATTTCCACCAGTGAATGGTACCCCCGTACAGATGAATAGTATCCTTACGCATGAATAGTAACTGTATGTATGAACAATACCTTCACATGAATAGTCCCTGTACAAATGAATAGTACTCATACGTATTAGTACTAGTTAAGCTGGACCCCAAGAATAATTCTTTTTTGATGTGGAAGACCAGACAATGCTGTAACCACAGAGCATACTAGGAATAATCTTGGCTCTGATACCACTTGTTGGTCCTACTGGCACCGAAATGTGGAATAATAAAAATAATTAACCACAATAATGACACAATATTTAACGTGGTTCACCCAAAATATTTGGGCTATATCCACGAACTCCAATCCGCTTCTTCCACTAAAAATAGTAGGCTTACAAATAGAGAATTCCCTAAATTCAATTTAGGGGTACAATAATTTTCTTGAGCTAAAACTAAAATAATGACACACAAAAGTGTTTCCCAAAAAATACATAAAAGTATATTTCCTCACGATATTGTCACTTTCCTTTTAGGAAAAGACCCTAAAAATACTACCCAATTTTTCTCTCTATATCTCTCTATTTTCTCTCTGCTGTGTTGTGATGATTTTAACTTAATGAAGGAGGCCTTATATAGGCCTCCAAGCTGCAAAATTTGCGCCAAACTTTTAGCCAGCAGCAGCCCATATGTGGCTGCTGCTTTGACCTTTGCTTTTTTTTGTTTTTAATATATGGTGGGTCCCCTATATGAAAAGAATCCACCTAACAATAATCTCCCAAAAGATTAAGCTTGTAAGCACTATCTCCAATTTGCTCAATGACTCTAAAAGGACTATATGTATGAGGCATCAACTTGTTCTTGTGCTTGGATGGAAACCTCTCATTTCCAAGATGAAGCCACACAAGATCTCTAGGCATGAACTTTGGTTTCTTGAGATGCTTATTGGCTTTCTCCTTATATAACTCATTTGCCTTCTCAATCTTAGTGTGAACTTGCTTATGAAGCTTCATCATTTTCTTGACTTTAGCTTTAGTATTATGATTCATGAGCTATTTTTTGGAATAATCACTAAATCAATATGAAGGTATGTATTAATTTCATAAACAACCTCAAATAGAGAATTTCATATTCTGGGAGAACTATTATGAGAAAGCTCTACATAAACCAAATTCATTTCCTAATCCTTTGTTATTTCGACACTAAGCCATGTAAAAAAGTACCTAAGTATGGTTGGTTTCATTTAACTGTTAGTTCGTTGATGGTGTGAAGTAATAAACATCAACTTCAATCTAAACAACCTCCATAACATTCTCCAAAAGTGACTAAAGAATTTTGAATCTTGATTTAAAACAATGAACCTTGAAACTCTAGATAAGTGCACAATTTCTTTGAAGAACAATCAGTAATATGTGAAGCACCATCGGTATTATGACATGGCATAAAGAGAGCCATCTTTAAGAATTGATCCACCATAACTATAATCACATCCTTACCCCACTGAGTATGAGGCAATCCAATGATAAATTCCATCAAAACATCCTCCTATTGTTGAGCAGGAATCAACAAACGACTAATAATAGCTTGTACATCACCCATTATCTTTAGCCAATAGAAGTGTTCTTGAAGAATCTCAGGAGTCGTATTGATTTTGGATTGTTCCACAAGACCTCACAAATGAGGCTTGCAAACCAGTAACTCCAAGAATGAGCATTTAAGAATGCATAACTGATTTCCTTTGAATAAGAAATTGTCTTCCAACACATAAGCACCGTTCACTCCTCTAGCACATGTTGCATATGAATCAGTAAGGTTTAAGTCATTTTTGTAATATGCCTTAATAATCTCAAACCGAATCAGCCTTGAGTGAAGAATAACAAGTATAGAGAATCTTCGTGACAATGCATCAATGACTGCATTCGAATTTTCATCCTTACACTTTGAAGAGAAAGTGAATGATAAAAAGAACTTGACCTACCTAGCATGTCTCATATTTAGTTTTTGCTGCCTATGTAATTTGAATGTAACATAAAAGGCTTTGGTTTAAGATAACGATTCCAATAAAAATATAAGTATATTATAAGTACGAATTATAATATAGAACTCCTTGTCCTAAGTTTTGGGAAATAAAAGCAAAAGAATGTTAATCCCTTAGATAAAATTAATCCTACTTAATTTAATGAGTTATAAATTGAAATTAAATAGTTTATGTTTTAAAAATAAACTTGTAAGTTACATTAAGTTGAAAAGATAAAGGTTGAAAAATATGCCTTCAGATTATATAAAAGTTCCAACTCAACCTAATATTTACCCCTTCTTTTTAATTTGACTTTAAAAAACTTTTAATTGTTTTATGAAGGTGAAATGAATGTAAAAGGACTTGTTAAGTAATTCATTTCATATAAGTTAGTATACTATATTTTTATATTTTGAATCAATTATTTGTTACCCTATATCAAATGATTTTTTCTGTGACGATAGTGAAAAAAGATGGTACCATTAGAAAATTCTAAAATAATATATGTTTATTTAATATTTTATTACTTACATTTTATCAAATGTAAATTTTGTAGTTCTTGTAATTGTACTTTTATTAACATATGATCACTAATTTACTTAAGAATTATAAAATATTTTTTATTTCAGAAAATTATGAATGATATTTTATTTGATAAATAATTGAAAATTTAGCTTGCAGTTTATACAACTGTTAGAAAATTTAAAATATAAAAATTTGACCGTAGGGTTTAAAATTAATTTTTCCTTTTTTTGTTATGGATTGTGTTTGGTCAACTTGAAATACTACGTTCTGTGTGAGAGCCTAATTACAAACACCGGACCAAAAATGACTCTGTAGCTTATAGGTGATTAACATATCTCAGTAATCTAAACTTTGCCATCCGATTTTGATTATTGTACTTATTACACTTTAAATTAGAATATAAAAGTGGTAACAAAATTAATGGTACTAACTTATTAAAAATTTTTAAATATTAAAGTGAAAATTATATATTAATTAATATGTAAATAAATTATTTTTAATATCATATTAGTATATACTAGGTCTAAATTATTTAATTGTAATCTTAGTTACAATGATATAATTAATATTATTTTAAAAATTAAAGTATAATGTCATGTCATAAATGTCGATAAAAACTTAGTTTATCAATATAAAAAACGTTAGTTTGTAATTTACAAAATACACATGAGTAGAGATGACAATAGGTCAGGTTGGGCCACTCTCGGTTTGGCCCAGCACGGCCACTGTTATAACAGCTTGGCCCACTGACAAGCCGACTAGCCCGTAATCAGCCTGTGGACCGCTAGGTTATCAGCTGGTTGGGTTGACCTGACCTATATATATATTTTTAAATAAAAAGTTACAAAACGGACTGTTTTGGACAAAATAATGCCGTTTTGTCCAAAATAGGCGGACTGTGGGTTTGGCCGGGTCGGCCTATAACCCGCACAAGTTTACTATAGTCGACCTGTAGCTTAACCAATTCGAATAAAAAACCAGACCAACCAGATCAAACTGAACAGACCGAACCAAAATTGTCATGCACAGACATGAGGTAGTGAGTGAGGGAGTAAGTCAGAAATACGGGCATGGCATGGCAGACACTAGACCTTTCCAAAGCAAGTAAGTCAGAAATATCGGCCCCTCTTTAATCGTGCCGTATTTCTTTTGTGCTTTTCATCACACGTCACAAGAACTAATCCGATCGGCAGAATGTACACCGACTAAAGAATGAAACCAAAAACATGATTAGCTGTTGCCTTGCATTGATTTAATCTTTATTTAGGCATGTAATTCGAAGACATTGATAGCGATTTTGATATTTTTGTGATTGAATTTAGTTTTTATTTCTCCATTTGATTTTAATTTCAATTCCAGTTTAAAAGGTTATGTCCATGATTACATTTTTTCCTTAATAAAATGTACATATCAATTGACTTGTAGACATTATTTGTATTAAAATTCAAGTTGGTGGAAGAAAGTTCATTCCTACATGTGGGCATTATTTGGTATGGAAGTTAATTAGCTAACGTATCACGTAATATATGAATTGGGGCACATCAAAAGAGAAAAATCTTACGATTCCTTTTGGCCAAATGAGACTTTCGATTTCTCGGAGAGGATTAGGTAGGAATAACTTGTTTTTGCACTGCCTTTGAGCTCTTTAAGAAACGCGATGATGGAGGTGGAGGATGAGGTCGGCACAGCAAGCTACAAGTTATCTCCCAGTACCAAAACGCAAACACCTGCTCCATTTTTGTCCAAGACGTATGATCTTTTGGAAGCAGGCGAAGGTGAAGGTGAAGGTGAAGGAAAGAGAGTTGTTTCGTGGAACGCGGAGGGAAATGGAATTGTGATATGGTCACCCTCCGAGTTCTCGGACCACATTCTGCCTCGATACTTCAAGCACAACAACTTCTCTAGCTTCATTCGCCAACTTAACACCTATGTGAGTACTCGGAACTCTAAGCTTAATTTCATGATGTTAACTAAAACTTGAGTATTTATATTTGTTGATGTTCTGGAAAATTTATACTTATCAATTCAAAGTAGAGGTTCAAGAAAACATCCTCCAAGAGATGGGAATTCAAGCATGAGAAGTTTCAAAAGGGCAAGAGGCACATGTTAGTAGACATCACCAGAAAGAAATGTGGCCCAAGTGTATTCCCTGCATACCTCAAGCCTTCTAGTTACCGAGAGAATGCCAGTTTTGCTGTTGAAGAAAACATCCTTTCACCACTCATGGAAGAGAACAACAATCTTAGAAGAGAGAAACTGGAATTAGAAATGCAAATAGCCCATTTCAAAACAATAGAAAGTAGGCTGTTGGATTTTCTTGCTCAGACGAGATTAAAAGACTGTGTCAAGGAGCAGGAAATTACTATTACCAACAGAAATTTCACAATTTGGTAACTGGGAAAAATTGTTTAAATTAATTGTATTTGTTTCAGAAATTTGAAGGTAAAAACGTCTGATAATGTTAAAAGAAACAATTTTATGTAATACAATTTTAACTTTTGTTTACCCTGTTGGTTCACATATAACCCTGATAAATCCCAATTGCCTGGCTTTTCTAACGCTTGGATTTGGATTTGTCAATCTTTTAACAATGTTGTAAGTTATTTTGGTTAAATGAGTTGCTATGAACTTGCCTCAGATCCACATCTCAGCGGGGCTTTAACTGAGTATTGCTGCTATTGTTTGAGTTATTATGAACTTGACAACATGGAGAAGATAGTAAGCACAGAGAATCCGTCTTTACCACAGATTTGTCGGCAGGATTAGAGCATGAATTGTTAAGGAAACTAAGGGGATCGAGAGCTAGGGATTCAGTGATAGAACAGAGGTTTTCCAAGGCAATTTTGGTAAGTATCACAATCAACAAGCTTGTCACCGCTGTAGCTGGGATTTTGTAATTCTTAGTTGTTATTGGATTTATAAAGACAAAATTCTTCAGAATATCAAACGATTGCACTTTTGAATTGATTAGTCGCCTTATTCTCATGGGTCCATACCTGTTTATCGATACTTTCCAAAGTAAGGTTGGACGTTCGTGCACTGAATCAATGCAGTTCTACTTATCAAAGGCTGACAATAGTGCATTTTGTGCGCCTAATTGAACAATCATAACAAGGCTAGTATTTAATGGTATGTAATAAGTTTGTGCCATTGTTATACCCTCTCTCGTTCAAACACATTACAAGAATTAGCTTCTACTGTTGTAAAATGCGGGCAAATTTTTATCAACAATAACAAATCTGCCTTTATCATTGGTGCCTAAGTGAATAGAGTGTGAACGATTATACTGAAAATCACACCAGATAAATTCTCAGAAAAGATTGAAGGAGTCATAAATGGTTTCACTTAAGACGAGGTTCAACTAATTATGTCTACTTCCTCAGACACTACAAAATTAATATTTCATTATTTTCTAGAAAATAATATAGGTAAAATATTACAAAAGGAGAGAGAAAATTTTTGTCTTAAGAAAAGATAGACAATTTTGGGTTGTATTTAAAGAGGGGAGGCTCCTTTTATAGCTTTGGGAACCTCCACCATTCTCACAAATTTTCAACGTGGGATTAATTGTGGGATGAGCCAGAATTGTTAACAACTCAATAAATGTCCACTTTAGCGAATTTCACTTTTTCAAATTTCTCACAAAATTCATCTTTAGTAGTGTCTTTAAATGTGCTTCAAAGCGCCCATCTTCAAATTTAAACAATATTGATCAAGTCCAAAGCATATTGGAATTTGATTGCAGTCACCACTTTTGTCAACATATCAACAAGATTCTTATTGGTATTAATCTTTTAGATTGTTACTTCACCTTCTTCCAGAATCTCTCATACAAGGTGATAACGAACATTGATGTGCTTCGCTTTTTCATGGTAAACTTGGTTATTTGCTAAAAAGATAACACTCTGACTATCAAAATACACTTTGATGTGCTAACACTAAGTTATTTTCTATTATAAATCATTTAATTTCTTTCATTTATTTTGCTAACATATGTAGATGAAGCTAACATTATTTGAATGGTGATTTCTTTTAATGAAGTGAATGAAACAGTTACAAACAAGATGATGAAAATTTTGGATATTTATTATAATGAGATTAGTAAGATCATGACAATTAATATTGTTTTGGTTCCGACGTACAAGCTTACTGTAATTGAATATTATTTTCATAAGTTGTATGGTGATTAAGCTTCAATATATATTAATATTATCAAAAATTATGGTATGATTTACTTAACGATTATCAATCAAGAATGGGTAAATAGTTGGATCACAACAATTGAGTATAGTATATTACAAGTTGGTTATACACTGAAAAAATTTAAAGTGAACTTTATAATTTATTTATGTTATGTTCTTATTTTTATAATTGTGATATCTATCTTTCACACGATCTTTTTTTTTTTATATAGTATGATATATAAAAAGTGTGAATATAGAGGATGTTATTCGACATTTTGAAGATTTATTTGAATAAATGTCTGATTATGGATGTATATTTATCTGTTAGCAATTATGTATTCATTTAATTAATTTATTGCATACTTGAGTAAGATTTAGATAATAATTTTTCAAAATATAAAAGAAGTGATGGAATGTGTTAATGATGTTGACCATAACAAAAATTAGTATGTAATTATAAGTGATATTATACCTTTTAACAATATATGTAAATTCAAGCAAATTTTTCTTCCACATGCATTCTAATTTTATGGATAATATTATGGTATAGTTATTGAATAATGTCGAAATTAAATATGTAAAAATGAGAAATTTATTAAAGAGGTTTGGATTTAGGGGAAAAACTTTAATTTAGACATTTCACAATAATTAAAGTAAACCATTACTTACATTAAACAAGTTACATCAGGGCTTGGAATAACAAACAACATTATCAATCCTAGAACAATCCACGTCGGTATTTACATGTATGTTCTTGGTTTCTCCTTTTTGATTGGTAGGTTCCCCTCACATCTAGTGTTAAAGCACGTCGCCAACCAGTCAAAGTCAGTGAATGATAAAGTTATTAGAGATATGTCCCTCATTAATATGGTCATAGTTAAAATTGGTGGTTTTTAGACAAAACCACATGAAGGTTTAGAGGAAGTGGTGTTTAGTTCGTTGTTTCCTGAAATGAAAACGTACAAGCAGTTTCGAACTAGATTCCTCAATAGTTGTATTGCACAATCAGTCACTTATCTTCTATTGCAGACAGACTAAAGTTGTTCATTCTGAGATGTCGCAATTGTTGTGCAAAGCTTTCCTAAATCCATGTCAAGATACTAAAGAATCCAAACTAGCAATAACTATTGATTGTTGTTCATCATTATAGAAGTATACATGACTTGTTCACGAACGAATTTATTGACTCCATTCAACCATTGTAAAGATAATTAAGGCTATGTTTGGTAGGGATTTATTAATGGAATGAAATAGAGTGTAATATTATTCTATCGCTTAGAATTAGAGTTTCTAATGAAATGAGATAGAAGAGGAAAGTTTCATATTAGTTTCATATTATATCTCATTCTATCCTAAACAATAAAAATGAAAAAACCTCCAATTTGAAGGGTTTGGGATAGAATGTAAAATGATAAACAACTTTATACTATATTACATTATAAACTCTTCATCCAAGCAACATTACACTATGAACCCTTACATTCCTCCCAAACAACAATTTTCTAATATTACATCTATTTATATTCCATTCCATTCTATTTATTAAAAACTTTACATCCAACCAAATATAGCCTAAGAGAAGAGAAAATTGTACAGGTTTTGGGTCCAGTCTATTGTTATTCTTATGTCTAATTAATAATATAAGATTCATTTATAATATTAAAATATTTTAGTATGTATTTTTTAAACAAAAATTAAATAAAATTTAGAATTTTTTAATTTAAATTTATGTAAAATAATTCTATAATATTACAGTTTTTTTAAATTATAATATTATGGTTGTTTTTAACGTCACTAAATATTGAATTTTAAGTCAAAAATTCGACTTTTCCTAAATTAAAGAACTTCAATAATGAATTCCATCTTTTTCAGTAGACTTTTTCTATGACAAGCCCTTATTATCATAAATAAACATAAACAGTGACAACAAATATAACTGAGCAAACGTTTGTACAATTTAGTTTTCATTACCAAATAATTTAAATCAAAATTAAAAGAAAGTTAATAATCCCTACACTTTCCTCAATAATCTAAGTTGAGATATCGTTTTACTGAAAAGGAGATAGTTTCATTTTTTACATCAAAAGAAATATTTTTTCAAGAAGGTGAGGAAGGGAAACCAATAAGAGTATGTATCAAGATTATATATCCTTATCTTTTTATAAAAATAGTAAAGATATATTTCACACATTTGTATTTTAGTGAGATCTACTTTTGAAATAATATTAAAATAAATTAAATTCATTAAAAATTTTAATTCATAATTAAAATAAACAAATATTAGTTACCCTAAATAATATTTCTCAATCATAATATTCTTAAGTTTAACTGAGAACTAAAGTCTATACCAAAATCAAAATCGTAATCCCTTGCCTGAAAACAAAATCAACCTAAAAATAACAACCTTTTGCAGTTTGATATCTGCATTGGAACTTCTCCATAAATGCTTGGGTTGCTTCCTCTGCAAAAGGTCTTTAGAACTGGCAATTAACCTATTTTTGCTTGAGAGATTTTTATCACATAGTTCTAACTGTCATAGCCTTGAACAATTACCTGTTTCTGCTAGAACCTCACCATGTTGTGAACATGTGTTAAGTGTAAGTAACTCTAGTTTAGATAGTTTTCCAATTTTTGTAGGAACTAAGGTCCGAGGTGATGAGGGGTGGCAATTTCCTATGAACTAGGAATTTCTTCAATCAGGTTTCCATTAGAAAGGACAAGAATTATTTTCTATTTTAAACACTTTAGAATGTTAGGATTCAACTTCTATTTTAGTAAAAATACACTTACTGATAGAAAATAGGAAATGTTAAAAGAGAAGGAAAACAGAAAAACAGAAAATAAAGTTATTATTAATCCATACATCGGTTTGTTTTTTCTTAGTGGATAGAGAACTGAGGTTATGGCACATTCTTGATGAAAAAGAAGAAATCGCAAGGGATAACCTTCCAGAGTTTTGGAATTGATAAGCTTAATTGGATGATACTTTTGAGCAGATGGAAAACGAAATGGAAGAGGTGATGCATTTTCTTTCAATTTTAATGGCCTGTGAAATGTTGACTGGATTTGGGTGTGGTGTGCATGGGTAACATGGGCCTCTTGCATGTGTAAACTGATAAGCAAATATGTCATGGACTAAAGCAAACCTTGCCGATATGCGGAGAGAAAATGTAAAATGTGAAGAGACGTTAAGTAAGAAAGATGGAACCGGCTAATCACACCAGACAAATCTAGGCGCAAGACGAACATAAAGAAACAGGGATTTGGTAATCATCCTGGAATCATGCCTAATATTGTGATTTATAGGATTCTGGCAGAGGCACCTCTTCATGCTTGTCTGTTGCTGATGAGATTGCTGGCTCTCTTAGAACTGGAGATATTGGCCCTTTCCATGTTGGGT
>JANZXP010000002.1:23317106-23335495 GCA_027576715.1 Erythroxylum flavicans
GGGAAAGGACCAGAACTCAAGCATCCGCAAGTAAAAAGAGCAGAGCAACACTGAAGTCAGTAGTTTGGTACGTAGTAGGCAGAAAAAGGGAGTCAAGTGTATAACACAAGGCCGAACACAAGGCCGAACCTATGTACCTTAGGCTCAGAAATTCTATGCTGAAAATGTTTCAATTCAGATATTGGTCGGCCGAATGAGCGAATTATCTAATTCTTGAGAAAAAGAGAAGAACAAGGTGCTGTTGGTTCGATATGCTCCTGAGTGTGGAAACAAGATATGAAACCCAGAAAACTTTCTACCCTTTCTCCACCAGCTTTCCCAAAAGCAATTAAAAGGTCGGACTAAAACCAACAACACAAAGAGGATTTGGAAAGATCCCGAGCATGTTTTTGTAAGGTACTCCTAAGAAACTGTAAACCCACTTGGAAAAAGTAAAGCAAAAAACAATACATAACAGGAAGTATTTCCCGTATCGTTTTCGACTAGAATGAGCCTAGTCTCTTGTCTCCGTTCGTATTCGCACATATCATCATTAGCTTCTAACAGATTAAGTAACCAAAACATCATAATCACCAACATCAACTGTAAACAGAAAGAGAGTAATTATCTGATGAACAAGAAGAAGAATAGATTAGTGACCTGGAGAAAGAACAGAAGCAGAAAGAGAACGAGAGAGCAAGGAAGATATCATGCGAGCAGCCATAAGGCTAAGCACCCTGACGACCTCTTAACTTCTGTATCTTCGGCGTCAGTTTAAGCTGAAACAAGACCCACTGCCAGACAGAAGAGACCCTGCTCCTTTTTCAGGACAAAGTTGGCATAAGAAAGCAAAGCACCTTGTTTTTATCAGACTGTTGTTGTCTGTTCTTATACTCGGTATCTATAATCTGTGACTGTGATTTCCACTACCATTTGCATCCATCCAGTGATGTGGGTGAAATCAGTAGCTATAATATAAGATAATGAAACAAAAGAAATTCAAAACAAGAAAAGATCCAAGGATATGATAAGAGCTGAGGTAAGCAGAGGCTACGAGTCAATATATATAAGGCACATCATAGATTAGTCGTTAACACCTGTACTAATAAATCCAGACATCTTAATGCATTGAAAAGATTTATTTCCAATGTAAACACTAAATGCTTCATCTTGCATGAAACATGAGAGGCCTCGTCTTATAACATGCCAAATGTACGGATATGGATCATATCATACCCCGCCATCTTCATTGGTTTATGCTTATCGTGAATATAACTAATTATGTAAGAAAAATATAAACGATCTATTTCAAAATAATTAAGACGACGAATGTAACATCTTGACGATGATATGAAAATAAGGCCGCAACTTTTTTGTGGTGTAATGGTCTTTTTCCTTAAGGTGGGTGCACATATTCTATTAAGTGTCGTACAATTTACGGCTCATTTTTTTGGTTCTAAACGGATCAAATTCTTTTTAAAATTAAACCTATGACAATGATATGAAAATGATAGATATTGCTCTGTAATAATAAAGTACAAAGAAAAACAAAACCCAAGAAGAGGATATAGCAGTAGCAGTTGACAACCCGCTAAATTAGTACTTATATGTTTGAGATTGCTATTTTGATAACTACTGAAATATGAAAATAAGTACGTTTGCAGTTGCTGAAAAGAAATAAAATTATTAAAAAGGTCGTTGATTTAATAAACTATTAATTGTTATATAAATAATTAAAAAATATATTATTAATTATATAAATTTAAAATTATAAATAATAAAATAAAAAAATATATATAATAAATTTAGTAAATAAAATATTTCATAAAAATATATTATTAGTCATATTAATTAAGAGTATAATAGAAAATAATACTTGTAGTGAAGGTTATTAAGGGAAAGTAAAATTTTTATCGCAGAAGTAGTTTTCTACTGAACCCTCTTTCTGCTTATTAATTTCTGCGGTGGCACCGTACTTTTCTCCAACCTCCGGTTGTTCACCACAGATCCAAACATATGACTGCGTTTAAAAATTACGGTAAATAAATACTTATTCTCTTTTACTTATGTATTTGTACTTTATCCTAGTTATTTATTTATTTATTATGTATCTAATTATTTTATCTCTTTTTTATTTATCTATTTATTTTCTAAAATCTTCTAAGCTTTTTACGTTTTTAATCTTTTGCCCTGTACTTTGTTTTTATTTCTGTAACCTGCATCATTCGTATATTGTCTCACATGCATGTGGGTCCACCAGAAACAGCCTCTCTATTATGTAGGAGTAAGGCTGCGTATTATCGGACCTCCTTAGATCCCGCTTCAATGCGAAATTTCGGACTAGGTGCTGATGATAATGATGATGATGATGACTAACGGAGCTTGGAGCATAGGAAGAATAGGGATTTGAGAAGATCAGATCTGTTCCCTTAATTCTTAGAGACTTGATGGTGGAGGGGGTGGGGGAACCACCTAATCAATTGCTGCAGATTTCCTCCTCCGCAAAAAGGATGGTCGCCCAACCCCACGGGAACCTATGCATGAAGAAACTTGTTTTGCTTAGTCCAATCCCAAGCAGATTTTGCCTTCATTAAGTATTATAGGTTGTGAAGAACACAAAGACTGTAAAATTGAAAATGAATGGAAAAAAAACGTTCTCTAGCATGTAATTTAAGGCAATGCATGTTTCTGAAGATGTTGCGGGAAACTGCTACCTTCCTTCCTACTCACATTCCAATCAAAGAGCATAACGAAAACCATGTTATATAAATTGCAACTTGACTCCCATCGTAATTGGGTTTCATTTGTCAGATAGGCCCAAGACACTCATGTAACGGATGCATAACAATATTGCATAAAGCAGCCTCGACAAGACTGCTACAATCAATACTACTACATCCTAGTGCAATATAAGTGTAGGACACAAATAAGGACCACAAGGCAGAAAGGTACATGGGATGCGTTCCCTCATTATTAACACTACTAAACCATCCATGGATTCCGCAACCCCCAACATACAACCAAAATTGACCGCTCTATTCTAATCAAAAGTGGGCGTTCATTCTAATAACCAGGTAAGTAGTAACCCAACAAAAAACAATCAAAACCATATAAATGCAGAGGCCGACGAGCAGAAAGTGTGCTATTATGCAAACTAAAGGGTCTATGCATCCACGGACATTACAGGCATGACACAGATTTTAAGGTCTGTCTGGAATTATTTAACACAATATATGATCCTATCCAGAGAGGGTAGATTTCAGGTCTCCATTATTGTGGAGATCCTTTACAGTCTCGGAACCTCCTATCAGATCCCCTTTGTAATAAAGCTGAGGATAGGTTGGCCAATTTGAGAAGACTTTTAGACCCTGCCTGACTTCCTCATCAGTTAAAATGTCGAATGACCCAAAATCTATACCCTCCTCCCTCAGAGCATTCACAACCTGGGAACAAAACCCACATCGAGGAGCATCAGGTGTACCCTTTATAAAGACCATCACCGGTGAGGAAGTAATCAGACTCCTTAACCGATCTTCAATATTCTCTTTCGGAACAACACCTTTCTCAACCAAAACGCTTCTAAGTTCTCCACTTTTCTGCATCTCGAGCACAATATCTGATCCGCCAATGAGCTCACCCTTAACATATAATTGAGGATAGCTAGACCAGTTAGAATAAACTTTAAGGCCTTGACGGACTTCATCATCAGAAAGAATGTCAAAACTCTGGAAGTTGACCTTTTCTTCTCGAAGGATTTCAACAACCTTCCCACTGAAACCACACTTTGGTTCATCAGGTTTTCCCTTCATAAACAACATAACTGGGCTAGAATTGATCAGGCCTTCAAGTCGAGAAGTCAGGCTTACACTTAATCCAGTGGATTCTGAGATGCCACCCTTTGCACTTCCACCTAAACTGTCTTTCGATACATTAGAACCAATAGAATCAATTCCATGGTCCCTGAATATTTCTTTTAATTCACCACTCTCATGCATTGCCATTACTATATCACTTCCACCAATAAGCTCTCCTTTGCAATAAAGCTGCGGATATGTTGGCCAGTTGGAGAACACCTTCAAACCTTCACGAACCTCATTGTCTGATAATATATCAAAAGTTTCAAATTTAACACTTTCATCCTTCAGAATATCAACAACTTTCCGGCTAAAACCACATCTAGGTGCTTCACGATTCCCCTTCATAAATAGCATGACAGGATCTGAGTCAATCAGTTGCCTCAATCGTTTACTTAATGCATCGCTGAGACCAGGTTTCACTTGGTTTGCAAGTTGGGAAGAACCATTGTCTTTAGCAAACTCTTTGACCGTCTCAAGGACAGTAGGCCCAGCAGCCATACCAAGGCTGGCTGGAACCGCAGGTTCTCCAGGGTTAACTGACCCAGCAACTTTAGCAACTTTGTTGGCCAAACTCGAAGGATCCGCACCTTCCATTTTATCAATTTCCTTGCCATCCTGATGAAGAAAATACCTTAAAGCTGTTTCATCTATATAAAGAAAAATTATCAAGGGTAAAAAGCAATCTCGCCAAGGTTAAATCAAAATTCGTCCTTATAAGGATCATAACTGTTTGAACATGATTAAAACATAAATATAATAAAAGAGTTAACAAGTCTACGACCAATTATTCTACTCATTCCCGCAAGTATTCCTCTGTCATGTTATTCCTGTCTCTAGTTGATTAGTCTCTTTGTTCCACATTACATAGTCAGAGTTTCCATTTCTTTAGGACCTTTTCGTTTACCAAAATTGAATTCTTGGCAACACAATCGCAGCAGTTAAAAAAAAATATAAATCAACTAATAGGCAACATCACAAAACTCAAAGATAGAAAGAAAAAGTGAAATTGGAGAAGGTGGAAAGATTTAAGATAGGACAACCTTGAAGAAAAGGAAAAAAGGCACAGCAGAAACAGAAAAAGCCTCAGAAATCTCCGGTTGGTCTTCAGCCTCAACCTGCAAAACCAAATCACCCATGAAAACAACAAGAACAGAAAAAGAAGAAAATTTTAATTATGCAAACAGAGAGGGAGAAAGAGAAAGGACCCTAAGGAAGTGGGCATGAGGAAAATCAGTGGAGAGGTGGGAAAAAAGTTGGTCCATGTGCTTAGAGGCCTCACACCATGCGGCCCCGAAGTGCAGGAAAACAGGTGCAGCGGTAGAGAGCAGGTTATCAAGCTCCGCCTTTGACTTCAAGTCCTTGACGAACCCACCCATATTCGCTTTGGCTTCCACCGGAGAAACACACAAATCAATCTCTGTGCGTGTGTGTATAATAAAACGAAAGACTTTAGGAATGAAAACCTAGACAGTTAAATAGACAAGTTTTTTTTTAATAATATTATTATAGGCACAGATTGCTTGCTGGGCCAGTGAATGTAAGTAAGGAGTCAAAAATCAACCGTGGACTTCTTGTGTTCTCTCCTTTTCATATTCGCTCCTTACTATTGGCCCTTTAGGTTTTAGTCCCCGGCGAACAGCTCAACTCTTTGTATCCTAATTTTTTCTAATTATGTTTCATTAAATCTTATTCATATATATATATATATATATATATGTATATATATATATTAGTAGAATTTTCGTAAATATATGAATAAAATTTAATAAAATATGATAAAAATATTATAATTAAAATAGAAAATTTGATCCCTCACACTTTTAAATTTTGATGAAAGTTACCAGATATAATAATCCTCATTTACATTTGATATATTACATACGTTTATATACAAAGCAATTTAGAATTCGTGCTTGCTTGCTTTCTACTTTCTACTAAGAATCACTTATAACTCTTCATCTAATAAACAAAACTCGGCATCATCAACCTCACATTCATTTTAAAAGGAAAAGTTGAACAGAATGGCTACAGTAATCTCTTTCAACGATAAGACATGCTTTCCCTTATGGTGATGCAGCTTAAGTACAAATCTTTACAACAAAAATTCCGACAAACAAGGGGAATTTCAACAATTTATACATTAGTTTTTTAGCAAATTTATGATTCAGGATCACTTGAGTTGCAACCCAGGATTCCTAGGACTGAAAACCTCAAGGGTGGGCTTTGGAAGAATCAATGAAACACATCTAAAAGACCCCATTCTTACAATTATGTTGCTAGGATAGGGGCACCACAAGCAGCAGGAGCATGCTTTCCCTCTTTATAAACGAGGTTCCCTCTGACAAAAGTTGCCAAAACCTTCCCAGAAAGCTTGGATCCGAAGTAGGCTGAGATGCTCTGTGAATGAAAATTAAGAAGTCGATGTTTCAAATGGCTCAGAACTAATTAGGTGGCATGCATATAAGATAAAATAACTTTAGTGATGTTTTCAATGAAATGCTCTTTAGGTGTATTAGAAACATGAGATGGAGAAGTCAGTTTGCATACAGGATGTTTCATGAATACAGGAAGATCATCATTGATCTCAAATTCTACACTTGGCTCCCATACAGCGATATCTGCATGTTTTCCAACTGCAATAGCTCCCTACAAAATGCAGCACAGAATCAGTTGGCATGTCTTTTGAGAATGGCGACAAGTGGTAAATCTGCGTCACCTTCAACTCTTGTCCAGCAAGCTTCGCTGGCCTCTCACTCCACCACATTGCCAACCGTTCAAAAGTTGCTCCATAGTTCCTCCCATACGACCAAGTCACAGGAAGGATGAACTGCACATATTATGATTTTTAGTCCTAAAAAGTAGGAAAAAGCAGCAAAATGGAACTGACTCTTCATTGTTTTATCACCACACAAATAAAGAAACAACTTAATTTTTTTGATATCTTATTCTTTGGGAATATATGCTCCCAAATTTTATTACCATAAAATTCCAATAAAGTCAACAACCACAAGGAACAGCTGAGAGATGATAGGATATGTTCACAAGTAATGCAAGGAAATGGATTTCAGGCCTAAACTACTAAATAGGCAGTGAATCCAGAATTACCTAGTAACTAATGATATACTCATCCTAGTGAACAAAATGAATATGCGGAGGGGCTGAAAATCTTCAACCGATGACTGATTCAACATCACAACCCATTAAGTAAATAATGAGGTTTTCTTTAGCACTTGACAAATTAATGAGATTATCAATGGCCACGTTCAATGAAAGGTCCCAAGCCACTATTAAATACTGAATGGAGGATCATACCCGAAAATTTTCACATATTTGAAACAGTTACTAGGTTGATATGAATGACGAATCAGTAACCTGCAAAGATGATATACCACCCCAAGCCCTTAGGAAATCACCCTCACTAAGGAGTTTGAGCTCAGGCACAGTTGGTGAATGATCAGAACTTAACATGTCAATGTCTCCATCCTGAAATATAATTTTGAAGTAAACCGACTAAGAATCATGAAAGTTGAAGAGAAATTTGTGGATCCTTGAATTTTTAGCTACCAGAAGAGCCTTCCATAGCATTTCTTTATTGGCTGCATCACGGATGGGTGGAGCACATTTAAAACGAGTATCTCCATCTTGAATCTCTTCCGCTGAAAAGGCCAGGTAATGAGGACACGTCTCAACAGTTACACTGTCCCCGTCATTTTTTGCACTCTGTGCATAACATGGCAAAGAGTTCAAACCAATTTTCCTTGACTAAGAAGGTTCTTTCGTACAACACAAGGAAAATTTAAAAGATAAAGGTTAAGCCTATGCAAATACATCTGCTTGATTTCCAGTTTTACATACTATGGTATGCACTAATCCAATAAATGCTACCAAGAGTAACAATCTATGTGAAAGTATGAATGTAAAGTAAATAACAGACCTGACAGAGAAAAAAGAGTACGAAATGGTAATATTCCAAATAACCTCCTCAAGCTGGAAACTGATGGAATAAAAAGTAAGCAGATGAAAGAAATTACCCGCAAAAGCTTCAAGGAAGAACCTGCATCAGACAAATGAACAATATGAAGATGAGCTCCTTCTGCTGAAGCACCAGTTCTTGTGTCTTTAGATACAGTTAAGAGCTCACTAATAGCTGCCTCCTCCCTGGTTAAGAAATCAAGTATCATCCCCTCTTTAGCACTAAAAGAAAAAGATGAAGCTAATTAAGCATTTATAATAAGCTTATAGATGAAGGGCATGGCAAATTTGCCTCTGTTGAGATGTGAAAAGGAATCAAGAAACTGGAAGTATATGAGTTAACTACCGTTGATTGATTTAGTCTAGGAATTACTCAGATGTTCCTGCCATAAACAATTTACATGTAAGTTCTAAATTTTGTATTTCCTTAAATGGTAAAGGATTCATCAGATATAAACCATGCTCAAGTCATTGAAATAGCACATGTTGTAATCAATCACATTAATAGTACTTCATTTGCACCACTTCAGATATATACCCAACAGAATTGAGGTTTGTTTAGACCAACAGGAAATGCATATATCAATGAGTTTTAACTAGTTACTCGGACACTAGCCCACATGGCCATGACAATATTTTACCATGATGGTGGCCTTGTCTTAAGATATGCAGAGTAAGATCGGGGGTTATCTGCACCATCATCTGAGTAGATTCCAGAATCTTGCTGAATCTCTGCATGAACAAGTAAAGGTCTTCTATATTTTGCCAGAACAGCTAGTCCCTCCTGCAGAAGCATATGATAATAACCTTATCAAAAGACCTCTTTTAAGTGTTAGAGGTCCTTCTTTAGACAGACTCAACATTTGAACTAAGAACAAAATAGAAAATAGAAAGAACAGTTAAGAGATCACAGATATGATAAGGTAATATATTAAATAAGCGATGCTGGAAGATGCTTAAGGGCTAAACCTTGATATGGCTGGCATTGGTCATAGGGAAGTCGTTGATTCCTGAAGGACACATAAAAGACTACAAAACAATAAAAAAGAAGTTGGAATGAAACAATCAGATAATCAAGACCAAGAGAAATCAGCTGACATAACTTTTCTTCACAAAATGTAAATAGACGTCAGGGAATATTGTTGCAGGTGTATCAAAACTGCAAAAGATGGAAATAGTCTATCGATAGTTTATGGTACAAATAGATAACAAAACAAAGTCACAAGAAAGCACTCACATCTTGGTTCACATTTAAGAATTAGTTTACAACAATCTTGACGAAGAGATTTCTTGTAGGACGATATGTTAAAAAAACTACCAAATAGCATACGAAGATCATTGACACATCCTTTTAAGACGATTACCTTCAATCCAAGAGCACCTGCATTTAGAAGACCTTCAAGAGAGCTTCTGTTGAATGCATTTTCAGGAACTAGGCCCCCCCAAAAACCTGTTTATGTCAAATTTCAGACGTATATCCTTAGAAAATTGGTATAAGTGCAGCCCCAAAAGAGCAGATTGTTTCAAGAGCATACCAACATCAACATAGATATTATTTGCTGCAGCCTCAATCTATTCATGTATGTCAAACAAAACAAAAACCAGTAGTTAGTCAAGTAATCTCATTTTCAACAAGCAAAAGATAGTGCATATAATCATGATGAAGAGAATAGGAAAAAGATCTTCATCAAAGCACAAAAAAGGTCCAAGTGCATGAAAGAAACATGTTTAAGCTTTGCAAGATCTTTTAAACCAGATGCAGTAATGCTACTCACAGTAACGGATTCTTAGATGAGCCTCCTCACCTTGAGCCTTAGAGTTTGAGCAGAAACAGTCGAAGGGAAACTGTTTAGAGGCATATCAATCAATGTAGTGACACCACCTACAGGTATATAGTAAAATGGAGTGAACACAATAACATCAAAACTAAGTGTAAAAGGGATTGTACAGAGCTTAAGCGTTTAGTACTTAAAAAGGACAGGAAAAAAATGCAGCATGGATCTATATTAGCATCCCTTGTCTCATCTCAAATCAGAGTGCATTGTTAAATCACAATGAAACATAACTTCTTCTCATGAAAGATTATCACTTGAGGACTTTTCTCCTCGATCAATTATATGTGCATTCAAGTGCTAACAGCCGTAAGAAATTACCAGCAGCAGCTGCTTTAGTCCCTGAAGGAAATCCCTCCCATTCAGTTCTTCCAGGATCATCAAGATGCGCATGCCTGCCATGGTCATGTAATATCATATTTCTCGATTATGTTTCACCGGTAAGAACTAGAAGTAAAGAAATAAAATTTCGGTTAAAAAATTTCATCGTACACATCAATCAAACCAGGCATAAGAACAGCTTCTTTATAATCAAGTATTTGGTCTGCCTTGGAATTTCCATGAAAATCTTCTCCCTTAATTATGGCTATGATGTACCCGTTCTTTACCTCAACTGTTAAGTAGCAAGAGTTTATCTAAGTAAAGGTTACAGCAAAGCATAACAAAACTGCAATACCAACAAGATCAAGTAGGAAGCTAGCCGTGGTGGCACTATCAGATGTTACCATTTGATTGATTGCGTATATAGAAAGAGAAAAGGGACTTTTGTGCAATCTTAATAGCTAAATACACACCTTTGCAATCAAATATCTGTTTGTACATCTCAAAACAAGTGAAACTAAAACAAACCTGCACCAGATATGATCCCTTGTGGTGTCACAATCCTCTTGCTGGTTAGGAAGTAGTGGCTGTGACGAAGAAGGCTGCAGTCTGTGTGAGGAAGCTGCAAAGAAGGGCATTATGCTAACCTGAAATTCATTCGCGCTTGACATATATATATATATATAAGCATATATGAAGCCATCAATTTGCTCAGTTCGAGGTCCCAGGAAAAATAATTGCTAAAAGTTTATAGAAACCCACTAATCCAAATTGACAATCCGTTTCACATAGTTGCAGTGCATTCATGTCACATAATAACTTATCAACAACAACAAGAGAAGATCATAAAAAGGATGAACACTACAAAAGCCAAAGAGAGAAATAGCTCCCATTATCAGCTGCAAGGATAGGAACCCACAAAACGGAAACCTACCCACAAGACAACTACCGAACTTACAGTTGACTCCCAATCCCCAGGAGTGTTATCATGCAAAAAAAAAAAAAAACCACACACACACACACACACACACGCGCGCACAAGCATATTTATAGCAACATGCACTCACCTTGGAGGAGTTGTGAACGTAGAAGTAGAAGATAAAGGAGGCAAGAAGAGCAAGCAGAGGTAGCAGACGCCACTGAACAGGGTCCATTACCTTCCCAACTCAACACTAATGACAGTTTTCTCTCAATCTGTTCAATTCCTTGTCAGTTTCCGATTACACTCCAATCACAGCCTCGTGAAGTTGTTGTTCCAGATCTCTTGTGTCTTTCTATCATATTCCATTAAATATGAAGTTGTTCTGCCGCACCACTTCCCTCTGAATTATTAAAAGCGATTAGTTTTTACTTTGCAGCACTATGGAGGACAGTAGTACTTAACACTAACGGCACCCAATCTTAGGACGCCACGTATACATATAAGACAGAAGAAAAGGCTTATCATCTCTCATCATTTTTCTATTTACACCTGTCATCATTTGTGCATCTTCGCATCGGGGTTGCAAATTGTAAGTTAATGAAGATGGAGAGCAAGACAAATGTCGTACTGTAAGTTCAATAGTGATAAATAAAACCAAGATGTATAAGGGAGTATACAGGATGGGATCCGATCGTTTTCCTTTTAGTTCCATTTGGAGCGAATTGATACTACGAATGATTTCAAGTTTAAGACTTCAATAATACAAGAGATCTGAAATAGACTGCTAACTTGGAAGAATCCTACAACTGACTGAACCATTGACAGCCTCGATATATTCTATGGTATAATTAATCAACTGATGTGTACAGATTTACTTTAGGAAGCAAAGGGCAGTTTCTACTCTACGTACTTGATATGATTTAGAATGAATGTCTGTCCAGTTTGGCATTTTAACTCTATATAAATTTATTAGACTTGGTTTGGAGGCAGTGAAAGAGTGATGTCTAACGGCAAAATAGCTGTTAATATTTTGCCCAGGTAGAGGATTTTAATGAATTCATGTTAGTAAAAGTTGCCATTCTTAATAATCAGTTGTTATATTACTTATAAAACTTGCTGTGGAGTGTGTTTCGGTGGGAAAATTATAACAAACAATTTGATGTGCCATTGTTGTGACGCATTTTCTTTACCATGCTTCATCAATTCGTCTTTCTATTGTCTCAGTAAGAGGCTTAATAAATTGATCTTGTAGGTTTTTGTTTCGATCCTTTAATTCCTCTTGAGAGTATAGGAATCTAAGTCCAACGACGGTAAGAAGGCCTGTATGCTTTTAGACTTCCAAACAGAAGTTCCTTGATGTTATGTGACTTTTGTTTGTTCTCTTATTGTTGGTTTTAGAGTGACGAGTAACGAGTCCAAACGAAGGATGAGATAAGTGGAAGGAAAATCTTTTAATTTGAGTACAACATAATATCTTTTAATTTGAATAGAACATCATATATTTTGCAGCCTCTGAAAATGTAAGTTCATATGTATAAAATAGGTTCCTAAAAATCACTTCTAAACCTAACAATCACTATATATACATATATGTATATATAGTTTCATACTAATAGGTTCCTAAAAATCACTTCTAAACCTAACAATCACCATATATATATATACATATACTGTTCAACTCTACCCTTTGTTTATGTAGAGAAGGGTGAGACAGTGGTAAGGGAAATTTCTTAGTTTGAATAACATAAAATTTTCATTTGCTGCTTTTGAAAAGTTAGGGGAGTAGTACTTAAGAATAAATTGAAAGAGTTTCTTTTTATCAAATTTATGGATTTCTATTTTAAAAAATATTAACGCGAAAAGAGATTTTGCAACAATTTAAGTCTTTATAAGGAAATAAAGGGATTGTTTTATAAAACAATTTGTAACAATAAAAGTAATAATTTATTTTTTTGCTATCAATAATATGTTCATGGAAAAGCAAACTGTTGTCATTAAGCAGGCAACATCTATGTATACATTAAAAACAACACACATACATTAATGTATGTCTTAATTACATATGTATTATCAAATATTAACAACCAAAAACCTGCATTTATATATGTTATATAGTCCATAAGGACTTGTAAAAATAAACCTTTGACATATTCAAAATACAAAAGCAAAATTTCAGTTGCTAAAATATTCATATATATCATGTTCCTTCATTTCATATGGAATATAAGTGAATTAATTTAAATATTAAACAAAACCAACACATGTGGGCACTTCAAAATCCTTCACCAAGTACCTCCTTATCCACTCCTAATAATCACTTTCTTAAAAAAAGAAAAAGAAATAAGAAGTATATTAAAATATAAACTGCTTTATTTTGAACTCAATTTAATTAAGACAAATAATATAGTTAAAAAACTAACAACATAATGATTCAATTATTTTTATAAACAAATTAAAAAAACATGAACATAAGCAATCAATCGCAACTAAAAATATGACAATATGATGTTCAAAAACATTGAATTATGAAAATTTGTCACCTAATATCATTTTCCTTATGCACTTGTTCAATGCGAGCTTACAAAAGAAAATTTGTAGCCGCACTAACGTATGAAAGCACCATATATGATTACAAAAAAACCTACTATAATTTTGGTTATACTAGAAATAACTCATTTTAACTAGAAGAATAAATAAACAATATAAAAAAACAAATAAAATGGAATAAGAAACTTATGAAATAAGCAATAAATTTAGGCATCTCAACAAAAGTAGTAACAATATAGAAAATTATTACAAAACTAATATTACTCACAGTTTTCTCCCTTATAGCTTTAGTAGATTGCTTATACACTTTCCCAGGCTTTCTTTTTATAAGCGACAAGATACTTTTTAGCATTAGAGAGTGGAGTTTTGTCCTCTCTTTCATTTTGCTATTCATGGAAACAATTGTTAATTGTAATTTAGAAATAATTTAGAAAAATAAAGCAGTTTCTTAATAGATTACAACTTATTAATGAACTTATCGTCTTGGCATAAATACTTGCAAAGCTCTTAAGCCTAGCCATGTGCATTTCAATTTGTTTTTTTTTTATTTTGAATATTTTTTCAACAACTTACTACACATTAAAGCATTATATTAATTAGATATCATGTAACTAGTTTATAGAAAGTAATAATAATTATCATACCTTCACATATAGGTAGTTCCAATAAGAAATGAGCTCCTTAAAGACCTGTAAATGTGTCAAGTAGTAAGCCATCTATATTATCATGCATAGACCTTCCATCAAATTCATTATCATTGTCCATATCCATATTTGCATTGGTTGATCCTTCCTTATTAAATTCCTAACCCATCATATCCTGAAGCAAATCCATCAACAATCAAATGATCATATATAGTATTTCTTATATAACAATAATAATTGCAACTTCTAGAATGAAAAAAAAATTCATTCCTGTTAGCCACCTTAAAAAAAACCCTTTCAAGAAAATGAGCAACTACATTTATATGTTCATCACTATATCTAGGAAATGTCATCCAATGCTTATCTCTTTTATCTATGGACAGCTAGCTATTCATCAAAGTAATATATGCAATATGTAATATATTAACAACCAAGAAATATTACATATACAATTTATTAAAATATAAAAGTAAAATTTAATAATCTTATGATGTTTTATGAAGCGTAATACATAGTTATAAAATTTTCATTATGACATAATAAACCAGTTTGCATTGCTAGTAAATTATCTAAAAGAAATATACCTGAAGTATCCCAATAGACATAAGCTTATAAATTATGGTTTTTACTTTAGTTAATTTTTTCTAAATGCTTTAGTAGTAATTTTACAATTTGGAAAAACAGAAAGAAAAGGACATATGGACAATGAACTTGTATATTATTGTTATCACGAAACTAACAACTTGTATGCTTAAAATTTTAAAAATAGTATACAACAAGATCAATTTAGTATTTCACACAATACATATGAAAAGAAATAACTAAAGATTTTGTTATAATCAATTATAGTCTGGTGATGCATAGGAAGTTACACATACATCCCAATTATTGAGTTTAAAATTTTCTCGTGCAAAAAGAAATTCAATATTTGATGTGAAAAACAATGAACAATGTATACAACTAGTGTTCTTTCATGAAAGATGTTCGATTGAGAAAGCAATATTGAAAAATATATGTAGTTATATGCATGAAGAAAGAACTTTTACAAATTAAAATGTAATTATGGTTTGTACAACCCTTTAATTAATTTGTACTAAATAAAGAAAGTGAGGTCCATTTCTAGCTTATAGATGCCCATGTATATCAGTGTCACCATGTTTTAAGCCATAAATTCTTGATAATATACTATTAAGTTTAGGGTTTTTTATTTAATTGGCCACCTAAACAGTAATAACATGCTACTTTTTTATGTCAAAGAGATTATCACCTAAACAGTGATAACACGCTTGTCCATATGACTGTGCATAGACAAGGTATAATAAACGGATGTGATTAATTCCAATGTAAAGGGATAGAACATGAGTATGATACTTAGATAAGCGTATATAATGAGAGAACTAAATTTTTAGAAAATAGATAAATATTAAAACTAATAAACAAATTTATAAAAGCTTTATGCACTGGCTCTAAAAGCTAAAACTCGAAATAATATCTTAAATTTAGCTAACAAATTGGAGCTATCAAATAAGATTTTTGGAGCAGATTTGCAAATGCAGAGGGAGTTGCGATGATTTGAGGTACAATAAATCATTGTAGTTATTTGGCTTTTTGATAAGTTGTGGCTATACTTGTGACAACAATGATTTTTCTAGCAGCTCTCAGAGTACCATGACCAAATAATAACACATAAGAAGATCAAAAATGAAGATGGGAAAACACCGTAACTTCTTTATGCAAAGTTGTGTCTGTACTAATAAGAAAGAAAAGATGGGTTAGAGAGAAGAACTCTATCATCTCTCTAACCTCTAGCTTTCAACCCAAACTATAACTCTTCGAACTTTGCTTCTCCTTCCTCCATTATTGCTACTCTCCTCCTACCAGCTTTCTTCACCACTTTCTTGTCATTTAATTTTCTGTTAATTCCTGCCTACAAATCTCCACTCACCAATTCACCCTCACCATATCAGACCTTCTACAAGGGTATTTTAGTCCACTACATTACCTACCCACTTTCTCACATTTCATTGTTTTCCTCTTTTATAATCTTTCTCCACTTCTTTTAATAATGCTGACTCTGTAGAATACTTCCCAGAAAACAAAACAAACAATTGACAGGGAGATTTTTCCTCCTTTACCCTTACCTTCTTCCTCACATTCTTCCCTAGGTGCAGCTACGAAATCTCTCCTTGCCCCAACCCAAACCCCTCAACCCATTGATACCACTCTAACACCAGTAACACCAGCTACACCCTCCTCCCTTCACAGATCAACCACTACCTTACCCTCTTCAGCTCATATTACCCCTTAGATAGAGAGAAAACCTAAAAGCAAGTGGTGGGTGGTTCTACAGACCTAGCTCTGTATTTCTGCCCTCCCAAGTCAGAAGATGGCCGAACTCTTTTTTTCCCTGATAGAGAAACGCTACAGGAGGGAGTCAAATCTTAGGAAAACTCCCTTATTAGGTTCTTCTGGGATAAAAGACCTGCTTTTCTTGTCATCCAAAGATGGGCTCAATCAACTTGGAAGAACAAAGGGTTTGTGGAGGCTGTAATAGCAGAAGACAAATACATTTTGTTCATATTTTCCTCTAAAGCACAAGAATTAAAAGTAGTAGAAGAAGGACCGTGGCATATTACAAACTTCCCACTATTTTTGCAGCTATGGCAGCCAGGATTTCATATTGATTGCAAGAAAAAGAGACCATTGCCAATGTAATATGGGTAAATCTCTTTAATATCCCTCTAGAATATTGGATAACAAAAAGTTTGAGCATGATAGATAGCTTTCTCGATAAACCTCTATGTTTGGATGAAAATACAACAAATAGAAGGAAGTTGAAGTATGCCAGAATTTACATTAATATGGATATTTCCAACAACTTATCGAAATCTATTCCTATTATGAGATTGGGGCTTGATGGTTCTTTATATGAGGATAATGTGACAGTCCAATACCAATGGAAGTCGTCCCTTACTGCTCAAGGTAAAAAATGGATCCTTACGGGTAAGACTTTTCTTAGAGGGGACTATGAGGAATTGACAAGTGTTGGTCTCACAAACAATAAGGTAGGGCAGAATGAGGAAACCAGACCTGAGATTACACCTGAAGATTGTCAAGAGAAAAATGAACTAGAAGGTGATAGGGAAAGATCAATGGCAAATGATGCTGGGAAAATAGGGAGTGTGTGCAATGTAGGGGAAGGAGACGTTGTTGAAGACTATATTGGAGGTAAAGCAAAAGAGGTTTCTGCGGCTAGTATGAATGAGGAAGAATTGGTGGATGATTCACCAGCCAATCTTGATGATAATACTAAGGGGTTTGATTAAAAGGAAACGATTGTTTCTATTATGGACAATAAGGAGGAGGATCTTACTATTAGAGAATTTTTGGTAGTCGCTAAAAGGAAACCTAACAAGAGCAAAAGGAAGGGCTACAAAATCAACTTTGTTTGAATTATAAAGATCTTAGCATGGAATGCGAGGGGGATCAACTACCCTAAAAAGCTTTTAGATTAAAGGATTTAATTTATAACAAAAAGCCATGATTTTTGCTCTTTTTGAAACTAAAATCAGATATGAAAACCTTAAATTATTGAATAAATTGGGATCAAAATGGAAATTTATCTCCAATCCTCGAGCCCATAGGTACGGGAGAATTATTATTGGATATGACCCTACTTTGGTGGATGTTCAAGTCTTTACCATAGAGATGCAAGCCATACACTTGAAATTTAAACTCCTTCAAGTAAATGTTGACATCTTTGTCTCCTTTATTTATGGATCTAATCATGTCTTCCATAGGAAATTATTATGGGAAAGCTTAATACAATTTTAGAATATGGTCAATGGGTCGTGGCTTTTATGTGGAGATTTCAATTCTACATTATATAAAACGGAAGTTGAAGGTAATTTCAGTTTGAGAAATTTCTAAGCTGACTTTAGTGACTGTTTAAGTTAGCTAATAATCTTTGACTTAAAGTCGTAGGGCGTTTCTATTCCTGGAGTAACGAGTAGATGAGAAGATGGGCTATAAGGAAAAAAACTTGATCAGACTATGGTGAACAAAGATTGGATTACTCAATTCCCGGCTAGAGTAACTTCCTTCCTAGACCCCTTATTCTTAGATCATACGCCTATGCAAATTGAAAACCTACTTCATAATCAAGGTCGAAAAGGGCCATTTAGGTTTAATAACATATTAATTGATGATAAGGGGTTCCCTGAGGCTATTCATAAATGATTGGAAGTTACAGTTGTAGGTACACACTGATATGTTTATGTTCAGAAGCTTAAAGCTATCAAAAGGGAGATGAAAA
>JANZXP010000002.1:23395545-23407644 GCA_027576715.1 Erythroxylum flavicans
GAGGAATATATTATTTAACTTAATCAATATTAATATATTTTATATTTTTAAGAATATTAAGAATTATATTATGTGTCATTTTAGGACCTATTTAAATATTTTGTCCATTCAATTTCAATCCTCTCTAAATCACCTACCCTTTTCCTATCCTTCTTTTTAAATAGTCTTTAACTTGAATATTATATTCTTATAAGGGTTTCTTTTAGCATAAAATTGATGAAAATATTAATTTCATAGATTTAAAAGTTATGGAATTCAACTATGTAATCCTATGTGAAAGACATGCTAGCCGGCCTAGAGTCATTTCTCTATGCTAATTGGCATCGAATGTCAGTTATGTCAATTTTCTAATGACGCATTGCAGCTATCTAATGCCTTCTCTTCTCATTTATTAAATTAGTTACTATAATGTTTGTTTTCTTAGTAGATATTAATTATGATTCTTTATGTTTGCGTATGTTTCTGATTCATTCACTTTGTTTAATAACACTAGTTCAAAGGCAGAAGAGAATTGCTTACGTTCCATCCTTCAAAATATCTCCACTTTTATAGCCATGTTCAATACGATGTGGAGGGCGTTACCAGAGTATGTCCACAAACTGATTTGCGATGACTTCTGACCACACAAATGCCTTATAATGACATGACCTATTGCATATCAACAAAATCTGTTGAAAATATTTCCAGAAACTACTGGACGCCACAACCATGACATCGTCCTCTCCATTCCTTATAAAATATCCTTGTTATTTCGGGTGGCATGTCACTCTCCGAACATTGATTAGAGTAATCGGTTTGTTTCAGAAGTTTTATCAACTTTTGACTCGTTCGAGGAGATACAAACAGTTTAACAAAGCTGAATATAACATTAACTCGTTGCCTGTAACGCCTTCACATTATATAAGGGGTTTTATTGAGTATTTTTTAAGTTATCAGTTACTGCTAAGCTGTTTTGTAAGAATTGATAGTACTGAAATATAAAGGAAGAGCTTTTGGTTTCCAACCAAAGTTTATCCATTACCTGACCTTTCCCTTGGGAATTCTCTCTCATCGTAAAACCCTATTTACTTTCTTTAAAACAGGTAATGTATAATGTAGCTATCCACTATTCGCTTGCGATCGAAGGCGTATCTAATTAATTGAAATGAGTCCAAGAGCTATTACGATACTCAAGGACGTAAAATTGACCTTCTCTGGCGGCCAAATATATATATATATTTAAATATGGTCTCTTAGTTAAGGAATTGTTAATCTTGTTAATTAAATTGATGGCAATTTGAATTATTTTAAGCCCTATCAAAGTTGACACCGCCAAAACTACATAAACCAATAAACATCTTTTCGGGTTGAAAACCAAGCTTATATGAAAACTGTATTTGATCCTACTCGCCATGTTTTAAATGCCTTTCTCATACCCATTTCTTACATAACATATTACATGTTTTCATTATTCTATGCCTACATTGTTTTACGAGCATCCATCCATCCACAAATCATATGCTCCCATTATTTTCTGCCTACCTTGTTCTATGAGCAACCATCTATCTAATTGATTACTTGTTTTCGTTACTTTGTGTCTTCCTTATTCCATGAGCATTCATGTGCCTACTTTATTCTACGAGCATTCATTCATCTAATTAGTAACGAAACAAGTGATCTGAACCCAATTTTTTGCATATGTAATCTTCTGTTTCGATTACAGTATTCTATCTTTGTTTCATTAAATTTCATCCAAACATTTATGTAGACCCCATATAAATGTCTGGATGAGATTTAATGGAATACAATAGGAACATCATAATCAGAACAATAAGAACACCATAATTGGAATAAAGGATCTCTTCCCATTTTTTGTGGGTATATATATTATGGTTGCATTTCTTTCTCTAACGAGCATGACGCATGGATGTGAAATTTGATAAGATAGCGATTTCCAACCAAACTTCTCATGGAAATTTTTCTCAACTATGCACCACAGTTTACAATATGCTTGCCTACCCACATCATAAATATCTATTTTGTTATTTTAACCAAATCATAAATCTTTGACAATTTAATATAGCCATATGTATATTTTTCTTATTATTTAGTGAGAATAATATGTAGATAATGCCTTTCATTAAGATGGAAGATATGATAAGAATAAGGATTTGCTTTTAAATAATTAAGTCAATATTAGTATTGTTATAACAATTGTTTTTATTAACGTAACTATTTATATTTGTTATAATTACTTACTCGTACATTTATTCTTGTATGTGAATAATTTACATAATTTCTTTTTTAAGAATATGTTTTCATGGCATTAAATTTCTCATTGGTTTAACAACTTAGCTCTTAATTTTTTTTATTATGATGTCAACACTTTAAGTTAGAGAATTTGCTACAACCCAATCACTCATTTTCTCCATTGATAATTCTTGAAACAAGACTCATCAATTTTTAATTAAATTAAATCTCACAAACTATTTATGGAAGCTATAATTGTTCCCCCTATTATATAGTTAAAATTTCATCAAATTGTTAATGGTTCTCCTAAAATTATCTAAAAAATAATTGATGACTAACTAAACTCAACATGACTTACTTGATTTCAACAAGATTAGTTAATTTTAAATTAGACAATAGGTTCAATGTTAGAAAGCTTTTTATCTCAAATTGTTGGATCATTTTCAACATTGAACTATGGAGAAAGTTGAAAACAACATATGCGTCTACTTTCTAAGCCTAAGTTCGTACCTTGAAGTCAAACTTTTATAAATTAGAAAAGAATGCAATCGAATCAATTATTGAATATGTTCAATAGTCGAAAGGCATATATGACTAACTATTATCACTTCGATATCTTATTCCAAAGAAGGATTGTATATAAAACATTACCAATGGTCTTGAAAATCATATCATCCATTCAACTATTCACTAGAAAATAGGTTGACTCTGTTTCTTTTAGAGATTTATTATATAGTTTAATTTGTAACAAGGAAACTAATCTCTTAAATGATTTTGCTAATAATGATGTCATTATTCTTGCTATACATGATGTTTAAGGTTCTTCTCAAAACTACAGATGTGGTTCATTTCATAGCTAAGGGAGAGGAGGAAGAGACCGAGGTTAAAGACAAGGCAAGTTTAATTTTGGACGAGGTCCATACAACATTCAAGTTTGTCAAAATTCTTTCAATGATTCTTCTTTAATTGTTTCTCACCATTACAATATAAATGGTCATATTTCTTTGCCAATGCCCATCACTCAAAATTGTTCAAGATATAAGAAATTTTCAAGCATCATATTTACAATCATATCAAAAATCTAAACCAATAGTCAACACTGCTACCTCATCTATAGTTAATCAATCATATATTTTAGACACTAGTCCTACATATCATCTAACTGAGGGCATAAAAATCTTGCTCTTCACTCCAAGTATTAAAGACCATAAGAGTTCAAAATAAGCAATGATAATCCTCTATCAATTTCTTCTATTGGTTCAACTAATTATTCAAATGCCAATAATCATTCATATAATTTACAAAATATTCCTTATATACTAAATGTCTATAATAATTTATTATATGTTTTATTTTTTCAAAACTATCAATATTTCTATTGAATTCTTTATTGAATATTCTAAAATAAAGGATTTTTATGGGGAATTTCTCCACATTAACTAAAATAATAATGGCCTCTTCACTGTTCTTCTTTAACCAAATAAACAATTTAATGATTCAATTCAAGCACACACTTGTTCTCACTCCATTCGGTATAACCATTTAAGTCATCCCTTGTTTTATACAGTTCTTCAACCCTTCATTCATTACATAATAAACCTTACTTCTAATAAAGACGCTAGCTTATTCTATGCTTGTAATGTTAGCAAAATACACAAGCTATCATTATCAGTTTCTAATTTTCAAGCTCAAACTCCTTCAAAGTTAGTTTATTTAGACTTATAAGATCTTTGTACTTCCTTGTTTGTTCATAATATTCATTTTTATATTTTTATTTATGATGATATTAGTAAGTATTCATGGGTATATTCTATTGAATATAAATATGAAGTTCTTAGTGTTCTATTAGATTTTGGCATAATGTTGAAAACTATTTTAGTCACGTAATCACTTCTTTTCAAGATGACTATGGTGGAGAATACCAAGCCCTTTTTGCGTATCTTCGTGATAATATTAGTCATTGTAACTCTTGTCTTAAAATACCTAAATAAAATAGTTGGGTAAAATGCAAATATAGACATATTGTTGAAACGTGTTTAGCTTTAAGGCAACATGCTTCAATTCCTCGATAATATTGCCAATATGCATTTGACATTGTTGTACATGAATTAATAGATTATCTCTACCTTGTTTGAATAACAAAACACCCTGTGAAATATTCTTCAACAATATGTCAAATTACAAATCTTAAAGTCTTTTATTGTCTTTAATATCTATGGTTAAAACCTTACAGTCAAAAAAAAGTTATCCACATAGCCAAAACTTTATTTTTTCTTAGGATATATATAATTTATAAAGGGTTTTTTTTCTTGATTTACTGAATAAAAAAATTTTGGTCTCATGACAAGTTTTTGTTGATGAGTAAGTTTTTCCAGTCTTTAAAAGTGATGTATTAGTATCCAAATCTACTTTAACTTCTTCAGCCATAGTCTTCAGTAAAATGGTCGGTGCTAACAACATTGTCACTCTAGTATGTATTAATATAAAGCTCTCAATTAATGACGAAGACCTTTTTGAAGATGCAAAACTATATCATAACATAGTTGACAGTTTGCAATATTTGTCTTTGACTAGGCCCAAATACGTTATGATGTTAATGAAGTTTCTAGATTCATGCATTTTCTAAAAGCTTACTTATAGTGTTGTTATCAAAAGAATATTATAATATCTACACTCTTCCATCTATTGTGGTCTCTTGATCAAATGAACTTACTCCTTTCAAGTTAATTCCTATATTGATGTGGATTATGTAAGAAATATCGATGATCACAAATCTGTTGTAGGTTTTGTTATAAGATTAGGAAATCAATACATGGATTCTCGATCATCTATTAAAACTAAATACCATATTGTTGCTACTAAAATTGTCGAAATACATTGGATTATGTCCTTATTATGTGAACTTGGTTATAATGAGTAGGTCATTTTCTAAAGCTTTAGTGTGATAATCTAGGTGCTGCTTATCTTATCAATGCACCTATTTTTCATTTATGCTTAAATTATTTAGACATAAATTTCCAATATTTCGGAGATAAAGTAGCCAAAAAAATTTATCAAGTGAAGATCAAATTATCGATATTCTTATCAAGTTACTATCCAAATCCAATTTTTGGATTCTATATGTTAAGTTGTGTGTTCTTCTACCTCTCACACAATTTGAGAGAAAATGGTGAGGATAAATATTTAATTTGAAATAATTAGATAAGATTAAAATTATTATAACAATTTATATATAATTAACAGGAAAGAGGTCAAATTGAACCATAATATTTTCACCATAATTTAATTTAAATATAACTATTTTGAATGTTTCAAAAGAATTATAATATTTCTTAAACGCTCAACAAATTTTAAAAAATAATGGTAATAAAGTTTACTCTCTCTATCTCTCTCTCTAGTTTCTCTATTTGTCATTTCTTCTCTTATATAGTTCATATATAAGTCAATAACAATTGTTCATTTTCCTTACTATATTATAATTGATTTTCTTATTTGTAAGCACTTTTTCCTATTATTTGTTTAATCTGTAATAAGAATTTCTCCCTTTATAATCAACCTTTATAAGGTCGATTTCATAGTTTGTAATTGATTATTTATTTAAATCAATTTTAAGTTTTTGAGCTTTTAATGTCTGAAGTAGTTATGACTAAAGATTGATGTTTTGTAAGATACAAATTTGCTATTGATGACCTCGAGTTGTTAAAGAATCGCTTGTCAGGAGCCTTGATGATTGCATGTATTATTTGGTGCATGAAATTAGCCACTTATTAGTACAAAAGGCACTGGAAATAAGGTTGGGATTCCATATTTTGTTTATAATGGAAGGTGATTTATGTCGTTTCTTTGTCCTCATTTCAAAAATTGAAGTTATGTGAAAAAGCTTATCAAATTTCTTAATGGACATATAGGCTCTTTTGGTTTCATTACAAGGTAAGTTAGGATTGTACCCAAGCAAGAGGATCCTTTGAAGACTGCAACAATTGGATTTTCCCATGGTCCTGTCCTTTTAATTTTAGGATTCATCTTACCACCTAATGATGTGTTGGTCTTTTTGTTGATGCTTATGTATTTCATGAATCATTCTTTTCTGGGAGTGTCGATAAGCTTTTAATCTTTAGCTATAGTATTTTCTCTTTACTCCAAAGATAATTGCATCTAAAGTATTATCTTTTATACTTCGATATTTTGGTCATATCTTTTCATTGTTTAAGTAATTTTAGACATTGTTATTTGCTTTCAACAATGATTGCGAGGATTTTGACTTAAGTGTTTCCCTTTAATGCCCTCAAAGAAAGGACTACTATATCTATCAACGCATTGGTGTTATGGTTGTAGTTTGGATTTCTTATCAATAACATCAATAATATTCCTACTAGGCAGCTTAAAGGAGGAAGAATTTCTTTTGCCATACTGGGGAGAAGGGTATGCCAGTTAGGATGAACATGATTCATTCTAGATATTCATGGTTCTAAGCTTAGTATGCTATTGCTAAAAATTGGCTTACATGCCAATTGCACTAATCCCACATTGGTGGAAGATGGCGTAGGGTGACTTGGTTAGGCCTATATAAGACAAGGCCCTCTTTGTTATTTGTTATACCTTGAAAAATTCTCTTCCTTCCCCTCAATTTGAAGGATCTCTCAAAGAGAACCTCATAGTTCAAGGATTTTTTATATAAGCCCCTGAAGTTTGTAATAATTGAAAATTTCCCTTTATTTTTAGGTGTTTGTAAGTAATACCCTATTATTTGGGTAATTACAGTATTGGTCTAACTATTTGGGTATTTGCAATTTAACTCAATAGTTTTGGAATTTGTATTGTGACCCAGAAATTTTGTAATTTCTCTTTAAAGATAGTGGATTTGTTCTAGCAGCGCCTAAGGACCTAAACAACATTACCGAACCTTGTTAAATTTGGTGTTCTTTCTACTTTTCCATATTATGTTGGATGATTGGTTGGTTGGTTACCTCATTAAGATATTATGTCTTATTACTAGCATGAGTGGTGATAATTATTGTTTGAAAACTTTTGACACAATAAGTGGTATCAGAGCTCAGGTTTAAGAAAGTAAGTGACTATTCTCTGTTGAGCACTTACTACTATTCTGGGTTGTGATTTTTAGATTTCTAGTTGGTGGATATAATTATTTGGTGGAGCTTGGTTATTTGTGATTTTATTTATTGAGCTCATTTGTGTGAGGTAACCATGGCATCATTATCATCCACATCGATGAAGATAGTTATAGTGTCCAATGCAAAAATAGATATGGAAACTTTTAATGGTCGGAGTAATTTTGGCTTATGGTAGAGTGAGGTATTAGACGGTTTATGTCAACAAGACTTGGATGTGGTTCTGGAAGAAAAAAAAAGACAGAAGATATCAATGAGACAGACTGGGACAAGCTTAATATAAAAGTTTGTGGGTTGATTCGTCCTTGTCTGAGAGAACAGAAGTATCCGTTCATCAAAGAGAAGTCAGCCAGTGTATTATGAAAGGCCCTTGAGAACAAACATATGAAGAAAAGCAATGAGAACCGGTTGTATAGACTAAAGAGATTGTTTCGTCTTCAGTTGAGACTAGGTACGAGTATCAGTTCTCATATTGATAAGTTTAATAAGATAGTTGTCGATTTATTAAACTTAGAGGAAACCTTCAAAGATGAAATAAAGGCTATACTGTTAATTGGTTCTCTTCTGGATGAATTAGATCATTTATGTATTACTCTCATCCATGGGAAAGATAAACTGCCATTTGAAGAAGTTTGTTTTACTCTAATAAACTATGAAATCCGTAGAAAATATCAGAGAGAACATAGAGATGAATCAGTAGAAGCATTGAAAGTGAGAGGGCATAGTCAGAGTGGGAAACTGGTAAAAAGGGAAAAATCTAAGTCGAGGGGTAGAGTAGGAAAAGATAAATGTGCCTTTTGTCTGGAGAAAGGGCATTGGAAGAAAGATTGTCCAAAGTTGAAAAAGAAAGAAATGTCTGTTTCCAAAGCATGTGTTGGTGAGAACATAAGTGATGACAGTGTGTCAGATTTTTGTTTAAGTAGTCGTTCATCCATATCTGGTTCTGACGAATGGAATATGGATTCGGGTTGTACTTATCATATGTGTCCACATTGAGAATGGTTTTTTAATTTTGAATAGAGTAATGGTGGAGTTGTGTATATGGGCAATAATGACAGTTTTCAAACTGTTGGGATAGGTTCAATTCGATTGAGAAATGTTGATGGATCAACCAGAGTTTTGATAAATGTTCAGTATATACTGAAGTTGGGAGCTTTGGAGTCTCAAGGCTGTACTATATCTATACATGATGGAATTCTGAGGGTCACTTCAGGCGCTCTTGTAATTTTGAAAGGCACTAGGAGGAACAACTTGTATTGCTATAATGGTAAACAGTGATTAGATCAGCGGCTATAGTTTCTGATAATGATGCATATTTAGAGATCACCAGATTATGGCATATGCGATTGGGGCATGCAAGTGCGAAAGCCTTATTTAGCTTGGTGAAAAGAGGATGCCTTATTTAGCTTGGTAAAAAGAGGCTTATTGAAAGGTGCAAAGACCTGCAAGCTAGATTTTTGTGACCATTGTGTTCTAGGAAAATAGAAGAGAGCGAATTTTGGCACGACTATTCATAATACAAATGATATTCTTGATTATGTTCACTCAGATGTATAGGACCTTCTCAGACTGCATCTATGGGAGGTATGCGCTACTATGTTACATTTGTTGATGACTTTTCTAGAAGAACTTGGGTGTATGTTTTGAAATCTAAAGATGATGTAATTAGTGCTTTCCTTAAATGGAAAAAGATGGTTAAGACACAAATTAGCCGGAAGATCAAATACCTCAGAACAGATAATGGTGGTGAGTATTACAGTGATCAGTTCTTGAAGTTGTGCCAAGATGAAGGTATTGTACATCATTTTACTGTAAGAGGTACATCACAGCAGAATGAGGTGGCAGAATGCATGAATCGGACATTGTTGGAAAAAGTTAATCGTATGTTGTCTAATGCGGGATTAGGTAAGGAGTTTTAGGTTGAGGCTGTGATTTATGCATGTCATATTGTTAATCGCCTACCATCAGCTGCTATTAGTGATAGGACTTCATTGGAGGTTTGGTATGGACAACCTGTTTATGATTTTGATTCTTTACATGTATTTGGTTCCACTGCATATTATCATGTGAGAGAATCAAAGCTAAATTCCAGAGCCAAGAAAGCAATTTTCTTAGGATTTTCTTCAAGAGTGAAAGGATATCGTCTTTGGTGTTCGAGTTCGAGGAAGATTGTATTCAGTAGAGATGTAACATTTGATAAGTCTTTTATGTTGAAGAAATCAAAAAACCAAACAACAGTGAATAATACTTCGCAACAGGTGGAGTTAGAAACAACTACATTGAACCCAGTTAGATCTGTAGAAACAGATAATGGTACTCCTCTAACAACGGAGGATTTGGCAGATGCCGAAGAAGGTTCTACTTAGGAACCTCAATAGCAACAAGAATCCATTGTAATAAATAGGCCAAGACATGAGATTCGGAGACTTGCTCGATTTGTTAATATGGTAGCTTATGCACTTCCAGTTGCGGATGATGATATTCCTTCCACTTATATAGAGAGGCAGTCAAAGATTCTGAAGTTCATTAGTGGAAGATAGCGATGGAAGAAGAGATGCAGTCTCTTCAGAAGAATGAAACTTGGGAGCTAGATCAACCACTGAAGGGTAAGAAGGTAATTGGGTGCAAATGGGTGTATGCAAAGAAAGATGGATTTCTTGACAAGAAAGATGTCTGCTACAAGGCAAAGTTCGTGGCTAAAGTATATGCACAAAGGGAAGGAATTGACTACAATGAGGTATTTTTTCCGGTTGTGAATCATTCTTCCATTAGAATTTTATTGGCCTTGGTAGCTCAGTTAAATATGGAACTAGTTCAACTCGATATAAAAACTGCACTTTACATAGTGACTTAGAAGAGAAAATCTATATGACTCAGCCAAAGGGATTCGAAGTTGCTGGTAAGGAAAAATTAGTTTACAAACCGAAAAGATCGCTTTATGGTTTGAAAAAATCGTCGAGGTAGTGGTATAAGCAGTTTGATCAATTTATGATGGGTTAGAGGCACACAAGAAGTAAATTTGATCATTGTGTGTAATTTCGGAGGCTACATGATGGTTCTTTCATTTATCTACTCTTATATGTCGATGACATTTTGATAGCTTCAACGAACGTCAAAGAAATTGAAAAATTGAAGACTCATTGAATCTAGAGTTTGAGATGAAAGATTTGGGTGAAGCTAGAAAGATATTAGGAATGGAGATTAGCAGAGATAGAGAACGAGGCAAAATTTGCTTGACTCAGAAGCAATATCTGAAGAAGGTATTACAACGTTTTGACATTTCAGAAGAGTCAAAACCTGTAAGTACCCCACTTGCTCCTCATATAAAGATCAATATATCTTTATCTCTGATTTCAGATGAGGAACGGGAGTATATGTCTTAAGTTCCATATGCTAATGTAGTTGGTATCCTGATGTATGCTATGGTGTATACGAGACCTGACATTTCACATGCAATTGGAATAGTGAGCAGATATATACATGATCCTAGTAAAGGACATTGACAAGCTGTGAAATGGATTTTGTGGTATTTACTGAAGATTGTAGATAGATGATACATGTGATCAATGTGCTATTGGTTATGTTGATTCTAATTATGCTGGTGATTTGGATAAATGCCGGTCAACAACTGGCTATGTGTTTACTCTTGCTAGAGTACTTGTGAGTTGGAAGTCTACTTTACAATCCACAGTTGCTTTGTCTACTACAGAGGCAGAGTACATAGCAGTTACAGAGGTTGTTAAGGAAACTATTTGGTTACAGGAATTGCTGGATGAGATGGGAATTGGTCAGAAGAAAATTCCTATATTTTCTAATAGTCAGAGTGATATTCATTTAGCAAAGAATCCAGTGTACCATGTACGAATAAAGCATATTAATGTTCGGTATCATTTTGTGCGGGAGATTATTAATGAAGGAAGAATCTTACTTCAGAAGATTGGGACTGTCGAGAATCCTGCAAATATGTTGAATAAGGTTGTGACAGCGATCAAGTTTAATCATTGTTTGGACTTCATCAATATAGTTTAAGTTTGATAGCGCTATTGGATGCAAATTTGGAGGCGATGCATTTGGATAGAGAATTTGGGAAAAAAGTGAAACTTTAATGAAGGATTGGCAAATTCGCCAAGGTGGAGATTTGCTAAAATTGACTTATATACCAATTACACCAATCCCACATTAGTGGGAGATGGCATGGGGGTTTCTTGGTTGGGCCTATATAAGACAAGACCCTCTTTGTTATTTGTTATACCTTGAAAAAATTCTCTTCCTTCCCCTCAATTTGAAAGATCTCTCAAAGAGAACCTCATAGTTTAAGGATTTTTCATATAAGCCCCTGAAGTTTGTAATAATTGAAATTTTCCCTTTATTTTTGTCTGTTTGTAAGTAATACCCTATTGTATGGGTAATTACAGTATTAGCCTAACTATTTGGGTATTTGTAATTTGACTCAATAGTTTTGAAATTTGTATTGTGACCTAGAAATTTTGTAATTTCTCTTTGAAAATTGTAGATTCGTTCTAACGGCGCCCAAGGACGTAGGTAACATTACCGAACCTCGTTAAATTGGTGTTCTTTCTACTTTTGCATATTATGTTGAATGATTGGTTGGTTGGTTGCTTCATTAAAATATTATGTCTTATTATTGACATAAGTAGTGATAATTATTGTTTGAACGCTTTCGACGCAACAACTAGGAAACAACAAGCCAATTCTTATGATATGATGTTTTATTTATGAT
>JANZXP010000002.1:23411453-23435418 GCA_027576715.1 Erythroxylum flavicans
TTTTGCATATATAATAATCACAAATTTATACATACAAAATAATGCACAAATTATTTCAAGTACTTTGCATGTATAATAGTCATAAATTTATACATACAAAAATATTGCACAAATTATTTCAAGTACTTTGCATGTATAATAATCATAAATCTATACATACAAAATTAATGTACAAAATATTTCATTTAATTTACATGTAATTTGTGCAAACAAGGAAAAAATTAATATTGTTCACAAAATATTAATTTTTAATACCCAAAATGATTTTATCATTAAATCATAACATAATGGGTTAGGTCCTAATTAATCCAATTAATTATTAATATTAACATAATTAATATTAATAAAATTAAAAAAAGGATCGCAGAGTCGTCTTCAACCTCCAGCCGGGTCGGGCGTGACCCGACTAGAACTAGTCGGAGCCCCGACTGGAAAGGAAAGGAGAAGACGGCAAATCACATACGGATGCCGCCAATGGGATGAGGAAGACCCGGAGACGCGCACAAGACGTCAAGAAATCGACCATGCAACGTTCGAAAAATCGAAAAAAATCAACGGTCAAAAACTCACATACGTCCGTCGTTGTCTCTCCTCTCCTACGTTCCAGTCACGGCTTGGAGCTCCATGGAGTGCCCAAAAGACAACTCTCCAGTCCATAATACATCAAAAACGCGTCGAAAAATTCAACACTCTCAACGCATAGTTTCGACCGAAAAATCGCAAAACAGAGTAAAATAGAGGGAATTGTTTTCGATGATTTCTAGGACAAGACAGAGGCAGTACTAAGGCTCTGATACCAAATGTAAACCAAGCCATAATAAACCATCACCTCAAGCATGCATTTATACATGACAAAATTCACGTAAAACACATGCATAATCAACAGAAGCGTAATAAAAACACGAAATACCTCCAGCCATTGCCTTTCCATCGAAGATCTGCAAAAACACTTGGAGAAGTTTGGAGCTTGTATCTTCTTCCTAAGCTCAACCGATGGTGTGGTGTTCTGAAATGTTTAGTGAGGATAGGGACCAACGTTTGATGATTATATCAACTCTCTCTCGCCATCACAGAGACTGAAGGTTGAGGAAGTGGGCAACAAACACACATGCAGTAGTTACAGGACATGATGAAAGGGACCATGTATAGAGAGAAAGGACCATATACAGGTAGGTAAGGTTTGACCGAAATCCTTACATCTCGTTGTTTGTGGATAAATATCATATTAAAGTCTTGATTTTTCTGTTTCCTTGAGAGATAAGTTGGCAATATTCGACAAGGGGCTGGTAAATCCTCCTCAGGAAAAGAATGGCCAAGCTTCTCTAAATTCATCCAGAAAGCCAAAACACCCTGATGAAATTTTGAAGGCATTCGTGTCTTCTAATCCTGCAAATGCTTTCTCAATTAGATTTGGAGACGGTGCATTTCTTGCTTATAATCCACCAAAGAACGATACATCAAAAGTACGGCTTTATAGTATTGCCATTCGAATTTTGACTTGTGCACTGCAAACACAACTAACTTTAACAGGCATAATCAGAAATGTGAAACCTGGAAAATAAATGAGAGACTTGGTTCCTATTAATAGTTAAAATCCCAGATCTCTTATTTATTGTTTCAGTTATTCTTTCTGGAGCTGTCTATCTAACAAGTGAAATTGAAGGTTGTTTTGTAGGTATCTGGGAAATTTGAACAACAAATGTAGTCTCATCAAACAGGATGGTCTAAAAAGGCGCCAGTAAGGCCATGTTTTTTATTGACACATACAGAATCCTCCGTAACCCTGCTCAACAGGTCCTCAAGGATCTGGATGTTGACTTCCAAAGCTAGATGTGTCTTTTACTGCTCTGATAAGCCTCTTTATACTCCTTGTTAAGTCTTCAGCTAGTTGGTTTAGTCACGTTTGATGTAACATTTACTCTTTTTGATATATGTTTTTAGGGCGCAAATGAGATTATAGAACTATATTCAAGAATAGCAGCTGATAGGAGAGGGGTAATGTCAGACGATGTGGAGATGATAAACCATTTCCTTCGGGATGTTATGTTCCACAATAAGTAAGGATTGGAGAGCTATGAACTGAGCTTCCAAGAAGCGAAGTTAAAGCAATGCCAAGGATCGACAGTGGAGTCGTGCGACGCTAATTTCAAGGTTGATGTTCATTCCAGGTTAAGCATTGGAGGCAGCTAGCTTACGAGGACTAGCACTTATGATTTCCTTTTTAAATTGTCTCGACTCAATGATACACGAATTGACATACTCTATCTTGACTCAATGATACTTGAACTGATTTACAGTTTTTATCATGACAATGAGAATGGTCACTGTAATCCAAGTTAATGGCCTGCAAGAAATTACTGATTTTTCCTGCCTCTTTTTGACCTCTCTCAAGGATAATAAATGTATCAAGGGAAAAAATGTAAAATCTAATCTGAAAGCCATTCTGAATAATACTTTTTTAAGTACATTTTTCTCATCATGAAGAGATAGTCATAGTCATTAGATCTCAGATCCCGGTAAGCTATTTGGATTGTTTCAGACTCCTTATTCCTCAAGGTTTTAAATACAATGAAGCTGCAGTGTTACCCGAATAACTTTGGCAGCCGTTTGCTCAATGACATAACCTCACTACAGTGCCCAGTGCTGAAAGATAATAACGGGTCATTAATAACCGCGTACTGGTAACTGAGAAAGATAACTGATTAACAACCAAAATTAATTTGTTTCATTTGAATTGTAAAGGCTACTTGTACAGTTTAAAAATGTTTCATGAATCAAAGCTAGATTCAGATTTTTATCTCTGAAGTACGGGGCCGATATGATCATCGAACCCCAACCACCGCAGATGTCAAGGACGTGACGCTCATTCTAATTTGTTTCTCTTCTCAGGTGTTTAATTGTTGACACAGTTCATGAATTTGAATGGCAATGCTTTCTCCAGTTGGACATATAACTCAAAGTAGAGAAGCAAGTTGTGTGAATCTCCAAAGGTAATCCCAAACAAAATCTGCCAATTGATCAATCCACATCCACAAAAATCTGCAAGTTGGACGAGTTAAAGAAGTAAGAAATGAATACAATTATCACCTTCAATCCACCATACTATGTATTCTGATTATGCACAATTTTAGAGGCATGTCTAGGATACTCAACAATCTGAATACTAAAGGACCAATCCAATTAAACTTCCTAAATTTGGCGAAGTTCATTTTCTATAAAGGGTCCCCGTGAACTCACAGCTGTAGGCAAAAGGAATTCCAGGAATTTGCATGCAACAATTAAAAATTTATGGTGGCAAGAACGCTGCAAACTAGAGTAGGTAACCAACCTCCAAATCAGGAATTGGATCATAAGCTTTGTTCTCTGTCTTATTGAACAAAGTAATGCCTGTTATTCTCTGAACTCCAAGTTTTGTAGCAATCAGGTTCTGTAAAGTAAAGTTGTAGCAACGAGGGTCAAATATACCGTCATCAATTCTAAACATTGAAGTTATCACTTATTAAATTACCGCTGAAGATATTGTATATATTGTATATAAAGCCATGATGGATCAAGAAGTTACAGAACGAAGCTCTTACATCAGACCATAGGTAAACTTCATGCTTTCATGCATGTATAAATGATTCACAAGAGCATGATGAATAAAAAATGAATCACTACTGCCGTGACCTGCTTATTGAACTGTTATAGAAAGCACACGTGAAAATTTTCTTCATACCAGGGGGAAATTTGTGGTTCCAAATGCATCCAACAGGGGCAATTCCTGAAAATGTGCATCATATGCAAAGATTACTACAAAAAGTTTCTGAATTATGTGAAATGCCAATCAAAAACCTGCAAATGTTTTGTATTTTCTCAACCCCAAAAAATGAAATATATAATAATAGCAGAGAACAAACTTGAGATCACAGGTTAAACCATTTTTGAACTTTTCATGGGATATCCCTATAGAAGTGTAACAACAACTAGCCTCTTTTGCAGATTGAGTTTAAGATTAAGCAACAATCATAACTTAGACCAAAAGAACATCTTTGAAAATATAGGTGAAGTTTGAAATCTAGACAGATGTAAGGAGACCCATCAAAGCCCAAAGTAGACAATTACCATTGTCTGAAGACCATTAATCATTACAGCCTTCTCATCAAGAGAATCATTTTCAGCTAGCCAAACCTCAAAGGGGCCGAGTTTTCTATCACTCAGATTTGTAACATTCAACTGCACCTGCAACAATTGACTGATTTCACTTACTAGATAATGAAAAAAATACCCCGTCTTAATGCACTTAATCATTCAAGAACGGCAGGTAGTAGAAATGATAAAATGTTGAATTGAAAGTTGAATTAAAAGGAAAATGGAAGCACTAATCCTTGATTACCGAAAATGGTCTATCCACGTGGATGGTAAGGGGAACCTCAACAACATGCAACTCAAGCTCTTTTCGTTTAACAGGCTGCAGAAGGAAATTCCCAAATTCTGATTAGAATAAATGATAGATAAACTTAGGTATTTTATACTTGAACAGAAACAAGAAATATATATACAAGCACCATACATACAGAACCTACCCAAAAACACAATAGCAGTATGCTTAAATAAACACCAGTTAATAATATAATTCCAACCAAAAGTTACAAAGCAACATCATTTTGTGATGAACCAGGAAAATCCAACACATGCTAGTATAATTTTCGCAAATTACTACATCAACAAGGAAAAGTAAAATTTGCATGAGAATGTTCCTGACTGTATATATAACCATGATAAAGAAAGATCAGATTTAGGGAACATTAACACAGGTATCAAACAAAATTGTTGGAGATTTTTCCCTTTCCGGGTAAGTAGCTAAAAATGGGAGTGCAGATCATACACTTCTTAGATAAAAAGTAATCCACTTACAGTGCCAAGGATTTGTTGCGTTTGAAGACGTCCAGGTTCACCTAAATTTGTACGCCACGTTATTTGAAGCTTACCAAGAACATTACTTTGCACAGAACAATTTGGGGATAACTGCAACTGATAAAGATAGTTGTGTATCCCTCCTCCAGATCTAATGAGGACAGGTTGCTTAAATACCTTCCTATATGCATAAGACATAAACTAGGAAGTTAAGTTGTTAAAAATACCATCTCAATAAGGCAATATGAACGTTACAAGAATGAGCAGACATAAACTCAATGCATGAAAGCACACCTTGATAAGGAATCAGTCCTTGATTCATCTTCATCAGCTTTTAACAATTTCACAGTCCAATGCTGAGCTGGCTCAAACTCAACTTGATCCATGTAAAGATTTGTTTTTGTATGATTTTCAATGCATGCCTCTAAATAAGTAATGTCCTGAGATGGAAGAGACAGAAATTACAGGAAGGGCCAAGCGGATATCCAGACTTGTTTGAAACTTGGTTATTTATCGAATATGCAAACAGAAGTCTTCATAGAAGCCTACAGATATTCTTTAATCATTTTTCAATATGGAGCTAATAGGTAAGAAATATGAACTCATGTCCAACAGCCTGTTCTGTAAAATTCCATAACAAATCAGTAACTCTACTTCAGGGTCGGATTTGGAATAAGCACAAATGTTGTCTTCATTGGATTCAGTTTAGATAGTACTATACATGATCAGCAACTTAGAAATAAAATGATGCATTACAAATCAGCCCCAATGAGAGATAAAACACAAATCATCCATATAACAACTGTAACCCTTATATCAGTAATATTAGTCACGAGATTGTTAGTAATAGTCTAATATATAGCTGGCATACATGGTTCCTAATTAGTATACACCACTCCCACAAAAAATGAAACAAAAATCATTCACATACCAATCACAACTCTTGTTTAAGAATTATTATTCCCAGATCAGTGTCTTGCTGGCATTGATGCCACAATACACCATATAAATATTGGCCAGTAAGTTAAAGGATAATAAACTTACAGTAGAAGATAGGATCAAGTTGAACATACCTTGACAACCCGCACCTGCAGAAGAATCATAAAGACCGCATGATTTTTTCATTCGTCAAGAAAAAGGATTGCATAAATAAAGATTTTAAAAACTTAGTTAAAGGTGTATGAAAACATTCAGATCAGAAGATGAAATAAATTTCTAATGGTGTCATTTAGGAAAAAGTTCCATGCACGTAAAATTACTATACCTTTGTTCTCACTGAAAGTGGATTGGCAACAATGAACTTGAAGAACTGTGGAAGATATTTACGTTCGCCATCACCATCATTGTACAATGCAGTGCAAACCAATCTTAGAGTTGCAAGGCCATATAAAAGAATGAAATTAGGTGACACTAACATGACTACAAACCTAAACAGAAAACTCGTATTGTGATTACATTAGTCATTTGACAGAACTTACGTATGTGCCCCAAGTTCCTTGACATCATGTTCCACAATGAAATCATAGCGGCCCCCTGCACGAATAGTTTCTACAGGTGTTTTTGATGTGTCCAGAAGAAGGATCCTTTGCCTCTCTGTTTGGATTTCTGCCTACACGTCAATGCATACTTTTAAAAGTCATGAACGTTCAATCACTTCTAGACCTTTAAAATCTTCATGGATACATCTCAAATAATGAAAAATTTTCTCCACCCGTGGCTCAAAACATATTTTTCAACAAGCACTTTAATACAGCGAAGCAGGCCTTCCATAAACCAACGGGAAAAAAGAGGAACACTAGGCATTTGGTGTATGAACTACAAAACCATGCGATTAATTTTTTGCTTCTCTTATAAACAATAACATCATATGCACATAAATAGAATACTACTACAATCATCACATAATCAACCAGTATCATTGACATCATAAGCAAAATGAGGTAAAAAAAAATTATAACTTGAGAAGAAAGTACAGGAAGAAGGAAGGAAGGATCAAACCTTGATAATGACATCCCTAACTTCAAAACTAGAACTGTTGTTGATACTAATATAACTACAAAACGTCTCTCCCAAATATATAGCCCTACAACAAGAAGAACACCACCAAAAGAAAATATTAAAAACAGAGGGGAAAATGAAATCGAGATAGAGGAAAGAGGGGGAGAGAGAACCCAAAGGCTTGAGGGAGAACGAGGAGGCCAGAGAGAGCGAAGGAATCGGAGGGGTGATCGATAAGATATCGGGAGCGGTAACTGAGATCGGAGGACGAGGAGGAGGGGTTGATGAAGTGGGAATGAATGAGTGGGGGAAGGTGGAAGGCGGCAATGGGATCGTCGAATATATCTTCGCCGACAATTAGATCGGCGGGGTCGACACGGAGAGAAGTGTCAACGTGGAGCGTAGGCCTGCACAGCCTCATGACTCGAAAGGCCAGCGAGTGCGTTCCCGGTGATGTACTCATCTCTCTCTCTCTCTCTCTCTCCTCTCTCCCTCCCCGACGCAATTATGCAAACCAAATTTTGCAGAGGCAAGTAAGCTGGCAGGACTCGGGAGGAGCTACTATTACACTATTAAAATTGCTCTCTTACGCTGCCGTTCGGATGAGTTAATAGCTTTTAAGTATTTCTCCATATAATAATAATTTTTTATCCTTAAAAATCATGCAGTTGCAATTTCCAAAGTCTTCAATTTTATCGTTTGACCTGACCAGACCAGATGTTGCTTTGGCGAATACAAGTTAAAAGAGAAATGGAAGCATACCTGTCTCATTAAAAATAAAAGGATAAGCATAACAATATAAGGGTAAGGAAGGAGCACATACCCAGGAAGTAACTTCAATTTAAAACAATGCCGCTCACACTACACTACTTGACACTGCATTTTGCTCAAACACAAAATGGAGACCGATTCAATTTAAAACAATGCCACTCACACTACACTACTTGACACTGCATTTTGCTCAAACACAAAATGGAGACCGATATCTTCCAGCATAATTGATACGATAATATTAACAGTTCAATACTGACAAGACGATTAAGGAAACTAGCTCGGACTCTATAACAACTAATTCAGAGAGGAAAATCAAGCAAAACCAGATTAATATTCTGTCCACAAATTATAACCCAAAAAAAAAAAGATAATAGATCCTACATATCTAGTCTTGTTTTATAGAAGACAAATGGAGAAACAAGCAGCAGTAGAGAACACAAATCTCAATATATCATGCAACAAATTAAATTTGGATGACTGCAGTCAAATCAACTATACGTGACAATTAAGTAGATGGTGTTGATTCTGGTTCTGCTTCAGGTTGTTTGGCGGCTGCAGTAACCTCTTCTTTGGGTGGGTCTGAGGAACCATTAGAAGCAGCATCTTTGACAGGCTCTCCTTTCGTTGACGCAGCATCTTTGACAGGCTCTCCTTTTGTTGATGCAGCATCTTTGCCAGCCTTGGCGTTCTTTGCATCCTTGGCAGGTGGAGGAGGTACCATGTGAGGAGGAGGTGTGTGCTTTAGCTTCACAAGTATATGGCGCAACCGGGAAAGATCAGTAGGCTTTCCAGGCTTTGGCCCTTGGATGACTGTAATAGATGGCTTCTTTTCTTGATCCTTCTTTCCTCTTCTCTTCTCAATATTGGGAACTTCGTTAGGGATAAGCTCTGCTATTGCTCTCCAATACTGTTTGTCAGCCTCTTTGTGGAATTTCTCTTGGTTGGCTAAGAATAACTGTTCCATACACAAACTCAATATCCTAAATGTAGAGTAAAACAGGGCACGCAAAAGCCCAGAGAAAGATATTTACTTGATATTACCTTCTCCTTTTCTCTGTTATTAGTTTTGTTGTTCTCAACATTGACCTTTCTCTTCTCATAGAATGCTTGTATATACTCCTCAGCTTCTTCAATGATCTTCTTCCTGATCTCCTTCTCTCTCTTCTCCTTCTCTTCAAGTTGTAGAGCATTCTGACTGCAGTAAAATCCAATACAATTAACAATTCTGACTGGTAGACAATGCATGATAAAATATGAAGATTTGTGTAAACCATATCCATCAGAACATAGAAATTTTGTCCTCTTGGAGTAAAAAAGGAAAAAGACCCCTTGAGCAGGGGAAATAGAGAAACTAAAGAAATTTCAGAAATAGTCAACTTCTCAAAGTAAAGGTAACAAGCCTATCAATTTCTCATAATTGCTAGAAAGAGAATTCTACAGAAATTGCCACGGGGCTTCTATAAACAAGCTATACATTATAGGAATCTCATTTACCTTGAATGAAGTAACTATAAATCAAAATTTGATTCTCAGTTTTATATCACCAAAACTAAGGTGTCTTCCAATGTTTAATGTCACTTGACGATAATCAAAATATGTCACATACCATTCAGAAACATAGTTTGTAACAAAAAATCATTCCAAGAAACTAGAATACATATGGATCTTAATGTCTTAAATAATCTCCGAGCAAATTCCTAAACAAGGGGCCTTATCACTCATATATTCACATACCCTATTATTACTACAATTTCTAACCAACTGAAGTAACGTTGTAACCATCTTGACTAGGATAAAAACACTTGACCATACGGACGAGAAATGCCACCACATCTGGTATCCTAATGACAACTCCTATCACATAAAAACAGGTATGGCATGAAACTCCTCAACTCACTCAAAATCCATGGATCCAACTTTCCAAACACAGTAAAACAAAGTGAAACTTGTTAATTTTAATACGATGGTCAGCAGAAGTGCAGATCAGAAACTTTCCATATATTTCTCCCATGAATTATGGGCATGCAAAACTACAAAAATTTAAACTCCTGCACATCTTCAGATGTTAACACGTCCAGAGTGAAGGAGACAGATCAAACAACTTCACTACTGAGAATTTCTTTAGAAATAGACACTTGAACATAAATAATTAAATATCCTAAATTCCAGTACTAACGATTAAAACCACATAGATCCAATCTTGTATACTCCAACACAAAGTTATAAAAAAAAGCTGACAAAAAACTCACTGCCGCCACTCTCTAAGAGCGAAGCCTTCCTCTGGCGTCATCTCCGTTGGAGGAGGAAGCACGGGACCATCGGAAGAGAAGAGGCCATCGTCAGCTCCAGAATAGCCATTGCCGTGGCCATTATCGACGCCGTAGGGGCTCTCGGAGAAGTTAGGGTTGGGATGTACATCGGCAGCTGAAGATCCAAAGCCGAATACATCAGGAGAGGAGGCGGCGACGTGATCGACTGAGACTTCGGCGCCGGTATTGAAGTCGGAGTAGGAGTAGCTATCGTCGACCTCATCGAAAGATCTATGATTGGGCTCGTGGATCTCCTCGAACGAATCAAATGAAGCCATTTTACTTTCTCTGTTATTACTTATCTTTCTTTGTAGATATGTGGTTCTGTCTACGAGGATGGTTCTTGATGCGTAAGAAGAAGAGAGTTGCTTATGCTTGACTTTCCATATAGTTACCGATCACCGAGGCCAGAAAAAGAAAAAGCAAAGAACTTACTTTTACTCTAAAAATCAAGATATTTAAGAGATTATTGCCTTCTTCTCACTATCTCTAATTCCATTTTACTTTTTTTTAAATATATATTATCTTACGTTATTTAAAAATATTATTTGATGTTAAAAAACTTCAAATGATGTAATTAATCATTATATTAATGGAGTTTGTATAAATGTTTAATAAGAAATCAAGTTAACTATTGTATATAAAAAATAAGTTCGTCAAATTACATTTATGTAATTTTTAATTAAATAAGAAAGATGAATCAGTATCACATTATTATTAATGGTCTAAAATAAATTGAGTATATTTGACCCACAAGTGAAAAGGGTCTAAATATTAGAAGTTCTGAAAGACATTTCACCAGAGAATTCATGTATAAAAGAATCAATTGAGAAGTCCCAGATCCAAGAATTCTCGATAGTTAATACATGAATGACATGTGCCTTGAAATAATAATGCCGGGAAGCAGTTAACTAGAACATGGAAGTTTAGAAAATAGTGAAAATAGTTAATGAAAACTTGACTAAATGGGCTAAAAGTTAGGTGATTACAGGAAGTCCAAAGGTCGTTAGATAAAATGTAGAAAAGGGAATACTTACAACAAAAATTGTTTGAGGGTGAGAGAGAACTATAAATTTACTAGCACTTGGACAGCAATGGATACAATTCCCAAACAACATATTCAATCACTAGACATTCTCCAGGCAATCCTCAGATAAACAAATAACTCCAAAATTACTTTGTTATTATTTTTTCCAGCTTTCTTATGCTGTGTATTAATTTTTATTACCTCAAATTCCCTTTATAGCTTAAATTTTCCCTTTTATGTAAATCAAATCGTTTATTTTTCCATACATTCTAGTATTAGTAGCTTAGAATTTTATTTTCTAAGTTTTTCGAAGTCCACTTATATTATCAATAAGAATTTAGGTATAAATTCTAGGAGAATTTCTCTTTGACACGTCCGAATTCTAGATTAACACCAAATAATTTGGCATGTTTAGTGGGACTGCAATTCTACGAATACAGAATGGAAAAGAAATTGCTTTGCCTCTAGCTCTAAAGGAAGAAGTCCCTACAACAATTGAGAATTAAGGTTTTGTAACCTAGATGGTAGAGAATCTTGATAAGGCAGCCTTGCCTTCAGCTAACTTTGCTACTGGTGAGAATCCAAAATTCTCATAATGGAAAGACATTGTTTAAACAAACAAAATTCCAAAATTAAAGTCTAATACAACCTCCATGACTAATGCAATCAAGATATTGTCAAAGAAAGTTGACAAATTATACGTCACTCTGATGCAATTTACTAGGCAAATTTCTCTTACTTTAGCAAAGCAACTTTTTAAAGGACTTAGGTGCATCTTGCTCCTAATGAGATGGTAGTCGGAGCATGTAGTCACCTTCCAACTATTTCCTCTGTAGATGAAAAATACATTCCTCATTATAAAAGAGATGATGTTCTTATGACGCCTCATTGCATTAATCTTGGAAATGGACAATGTGCAGTTAAGCCCAAAATTCTTGCCAAATATGGATTTGCTGGGGAGGTTAAAGCTAATAGACTACAATATGGTTTGGGGGTAACATTATAGCTGTAAACCACAATCCTATTATTTCCCCAGCGTAAATTATATTACAAGTTGATATAGAAGTCATTAAAGAAGTTATTTAGGAATTGTACAGACCTGGTTTGACACAGCTTCCTATAATTTCACAAGCCTCAGATTGATCATGAGAATCTTATCCTCATGGTTATAAAATTCACGAATTTAACTTATTTTCTTATGAAGATGGTCAACTGACTATTGAGCACATTATTAGATTCCCCATACAATGTGGAGAATTAGTCATATACAAAAACTTTAATAACTTTAAAGTCAGTTGTTCCTGACTTCATTAACATGAACTACCTTCTCTTAGTATGCTTTTACCTAAGAATTATATCTTCCTAGGCTTAAATGGAAAGATTATTTTACACTTAGTTTTCTAGGACTGAGTGTAAAGTTAGCATAAGTGAGTTGTGAAAGGGTCACTTAAAAGAGTGCTGAGTGTGTTGACATGTTTATCACTCATTTTAAGAAAATGAGAAGTTCATGGTAGATCACGCTTCTAAAAACTAAATATGTGAAGTTAGCTCAAAGATGGTTGGAAATTGAATTGCAGAAGAAATTCCTAGTCATGAAATTTTATGATTTCTATGAACTAGCAGTAAAAATCTTTGAATATGAAGAACTTCGTAGGAAAAAGGGACACCGCAAGAAGAATTTAATAGGCACTTATGTTACTATGACGAATTCTTATGATTCGATAGTAGTGGAAGTCAACATCTCTAGAACTTGTGTTTAAACTTGTGTTTACTCCTCTTTGGAGCGTAAATCCTTGGAAATTAAAAGGAAAATGTAAACTCCATCTACCTAAGTTCAATACACCTTTGACACTTCAAAAATAGAAGAGATCTTTGAATATTTATTGCAAGAAAAATTCATCACTTTACCACCTAAGAATAGAATTCCTATAAAAGAAGAAATTAGAAGGTAGAGGCTACTGCAAATATCATAATACCTAGAGCTGCTCAACCAATTCCTGTTGGGGGTTCAAGAATCTAGTATAAGACCTAATCAATAAGGGAATTATATTATTCATTAAAGCTGACTAAACTATGTTAAATGAAGACTTATTCCCACCAGTGGCAACCATTAATGCCACTAAATTTGACTTACACCTATTGTTAGATGTCAAAAAAAGTTAAAATTATTGGAAGATCATTTAACATTAATATAAAATTCATGAACAAATTTTTTTATTCCTAACTATGATATTAACTTTAGGAAAAAGGTTATAGAATTCCTAGAATCCAATAAAAAGTAGAAGTTTCAAGGAAAAATCACCAAGCAGGTTGACTCTTATATTAAAATTGACCAATCCCCCTTCACTACCATCTATTTTTCTTCCATTTTCCTTGAATGTTAGACGTCAAAATTTACAAAAATTTAGAGGACAGTTTATAAGCAAAGATATGAACCTCGAATTTTGAGTTTTCAAAACAAACAACCTAAATTTGTAATGTCACTATGAGTGCCACAATCTCAACAGTGGCAGCAAGTAAGACACTCTAAGAATTTTATACCCTTAACTCAAAATCAAAAAAGATGGCTCCAATGACAGAGGTCGACTACTAAGATTGATAAAGATAAGCTACCATTTTTGGAGGAACCAACTTTAAGAAAGTAAACCATTGTAAAATATGTTTTCTATGAAAAAACTACTACAAATCTTAACAATAAAAAGGGAAGGGTAGAATTCGTTAGTGAAAACCATACAAGAAAAAAGAGAATCTTAGATTTCATAGGAAGTCAGCCTACTCTGAGAGATAGGATAAGGATTACAATGAAATTACTATTGGATAAATTCCCATTCAGGTACCATATACCATTTCCTCCATCAAACACCTTGCTTCATTTGGTAATCTAGCGCAAAAAAGGTAGAATCCCCTCTTAAGAGAGGAGAATGCAGGGTGTTAGCATTAGCAATAAGACTGGGAATTCTAGATAAGGTGGTGCTAAAAATGTCAACTTATGTTATGACACAACATATAAGACCTCTATATATTAAGGTTCATATCAATTGAAGAACAACTTTAAGTGTTTTGGTCAATAATAGGTTGGTAATAATATTATGCCAACTAAAATGATGATATCTTTGGGAAAATATGATGTGGACTTGATCCAAATCGAAGTATATGTTGATGCATTCAATGGTGAGATTACTAGATCATGGTAAATTCTCCCTATAAATATTATAGTATAAGGAAAGAATTTATTAATTGCTTTCTTTGTTGTTGACACCTATGCTAACCACCAAGCCTTATTAGGAAAGATTGGATCCACTCTGACTATTACATTCCATTATCTCACTGTGAACTTTTACCTTTATGGAAAGGAGATGAAGTAGAAATCATTTTGGGCTTATTAGCAGCCATTTTATACTAAAGTTGATTGATGGGGGTAAAGTTCTACATAAACTGTGTAAAGTTGGTATAAATTCAGAAGTAGTTATGTTATAAGGAAGGCAAAGAAAAAATGAAAACAGAGTTAGAAAGATTCATAAAAACAACCACCATTATGCCTAATCGTAGGCTAATGAAGGTTCTTATTATAAAAGAACCTGATGAGTGAATTCTTACCCAAAAAAAAGGCAGTAGCTACAGCCATAAAGATCAAATATCGAATGCAAAAAATCTTAGAGAATTCTAAAGAAATAAATAGATAGATAATGTAGAACTAGTATAAAAAAGAAGAAGAACCACAAATGAGTGACAATGGTATCTATGAGTTGAAATTAGCTCATAAGAAGTTTAATGATTATGAGAGACAAAACCAAGAATCATTAAAAGAAGTGAATCTGGGTAATTCACGAGAATTCCATGAAGTTTTTATTAGAAAAAAACTCAAATTCAAAGATGAAGCTTGAACTAGAGGAACTCTTGAAAGCATTTGAAGATTGTTTCACTTGGGACTATATTGAAATGTCAAGATTGAGTAGAAGGTTGGTAGAACATAGACTTTTGATAAAGACAGAATTATGCCCTCACCATCAACCTCATAGTTGGTGTTCTAAAGAAGTTAAGCTAAAAATTAAAGAAGAAGCTGAAAAATTATATAAGGTTGGTTTCATTAGACTAGTCGGATATACTATATAGTTAGCCAGCATTTTGTGCATGGTTAAGAAGAATGAAAAGATAAGAATTGGTTTTGATTTTAGGGATTAGATGTAACTACTCATAAATATGCATACATAAAACGAATTGCAGATTCTTTGATAGATGCAATAGCTAGACATTCTTTGTTTTCTTTTATAGACCAACTTTTCTAGTTATCGTCAAATTTTTATACCCAAAAATGATATTTCCAAAATAAAGTTCAAGTGTTAAAGGTCAATAGGGAAATTCGAGTAGATCGTACTGCCTATCAATTTGAAGAATGTAAGAGCCATTTATTAGAAGGATATAAATGCTATATTTAATGATTTGATATAATGTACTTTGGAAGTTTACATAGATGATATGGTCTTGAAATAAAAAAAAGAGTACATATCATATTTAGGATTTAAAAGAAGCCTTTCAGAGGATGAGAAGGCACAAATTGAAGTTGAATCCCCTAAAGTATGCTTTTCGGAGTAAAAGTAGGGAACTTCCTGGGGTTTTTATTTCACAATAGAGGAATTGAGGTAGATAAAAATAAGGCAAAACCTTTTTTAAAGCAAAACCACTCTAAAATAAGACAAAGATTAAAAGTTTCTAGGCTAGTGAACTAAGAATTCAATCTACAATCTAATTTGATGGTCAGATAATAGAAAAGGGTAAATATTAGTACTTACAATCCTCATTGGGATCGACCCATACTTGCTTGTGCTAGCTACAACTACGTCGTGCACTTGCAGTATAATATTGGTAAATGCTTATAAGAATAGAATAAGTTAATCAAGTTTTTGGCACTATTTTTTAGGATCAGTAATATTAAGAAAGCCTAAATTTTATTAATCTAACCATTTTTACTTTATTTTATCTCATTTTTATTTCTAGTTTATTTCATTTTATTGATTCTTTAATTTTCTTGTTTTCGCAGATATTGACTCTTTGGTTAGTTTATGACACAAAATAATCCAATGAGCTTAGTAGATGAAGATCCAAAAATCAGGAGATCAACTCGTAGAAATCTTCGCAGGACACAACTGAGAGAGTTTGAGCTAGATCAATAAGTAGAGGACTTGGAGGGTCAAACTGATACTGAGGAATCATGAACCATAGCGGACTAACCAAGGACGATGTTTATTACGCTATACTAGACTTGACAGGAGCGGAGTCCAGCATTGTCAGACTGACTTTGAACACTAATAATTTTAAGATTAAGCTGAGTATTATACAGATGATACAATAGTCTATCCAATTTGATAAACTACGAGGTGAAGATGCGAACACATATATCTCAAATTTCATGGAGATTTGTGACACTTTCAATATAAATGGAGTTAATGATGATGCAATAAAATTGTGGTTATTCCCATTTTCATTAAGGGTAAAGGTGAAGAAATGATTAAATTCAATGTAAATATCAACATCCACTACATAATATCAAGTGGCAAAGAAATTTTTGTATTAAATTACTATCAACAATAAGACACTTGAAACCTAGGACATTATTGAAGACATAAAAATGAACAACTACTAATGGTGCTCTTCTTGAGAAAGAATTAATAAGCCAGTGGGGGTATACACAGTAGAAACAGTGGCACAGTGGGCGAATCAGGTGGAAGCACTAAAAAAAATAGACTAACGATGAATCTACAATGCCAAGTTATATAGTGAGAAGTCTGCAAGTTAGAGAATACAAGTCAAAACTGTCAAACATTACAGCCCGAACAAGTGGATTATATAGGGAATGCTCCTAGACCCTAAAACAATCCATAATACTTACAATCCAAGATATAGGAATCAACCCAATTTCTCTTTAGGAAATCAAGGGTAAGCAAGAAATAACCCTCCACCCAGATTTCAGCAACAATTAACTCAAGCTAAGAAGCCTACTTCATAGGAGATGATGATAAAAAAATTGCTCAAGATTCTGACCTAAGACATCAAGGAGTAGAGGCTTCTATACATAACTTGGAGGTTCAAAATAGTTAAATTACAAAATTAGTATTTGAAAGATCACAGGGTAGTTTGCCTAGTACCAGGGAGACAAACCCTGAAGAACGTGTAATGGCAATCACCCTTAGGAGTGGAAAAGGGCTTTCAAAAAAAGAAGGAGAAAAGGAGGAGAATACAAAGAGTCAATTAAAAGCTGATGGTGAAGGCCTAACAAGTAGAAATTATAGTATATTTTACACCCATATTTTACATTGTTTTAAATTATTCACATAGCACTTTTGGGTTAAATTATTGCATTTTTATTAATTATTCAAGTTATTTAATTTTATATGTTATCACTAAAAATATAGATATGTCTAATTTGTATTAAATATTTTTTATAAGTTTGATAGAACCAAAAGGAAAACCTAAAACAACCCAATAAAAGAACAAAACAGTAGTTGGACAAAAGCACCAAAATGCCATCAACAAAAGTAAAAATGACAATAGTAGCAGATAAGCAGTCGTAGAAGCAAATCAACACAATCCAAGCAACAAAATAAAATGCAACAGGACAAGAACCAAAAACACAGCAATAGAGGAAACAAATAAAACGTAATACAAAAATAAAATAAGCAAAGCAGCAGTCAAGACAGAAACGAAACGCAGAGCAGCATAAGAAGAAAAAACATAAAAACCTAACTGAAATCCATTTCAAATGGATTAGATAATAAGAAACAGCATCGCTGGGCGGGGCGTGGTTGGAGGAGACTTACCCACTTGACGTTCTCTACACAAAATCTCTTTAAAATGGAAGAGATAAGCGGAAGCTTGTCAAAGAACAAGAAACATGTAGCAACTGGGATGTTTCTCAGAGGCTATAAAAAGGCAGTTGTGCGGAGAAAAAAAGAGAGCAAGCAGTCATACCACAATAGTTTTCTCCGAGATATTTTGTCTTGCAAGGTGGTTTGATGCAAGGAGTTAGTGCAAGGAGGTGCAGCAGTGTCTAGAGAGCCATATTCTCACATGTTTTGAGTAGGTTTGTGACTGATGGAGAGAAATCCCATACCTTAAGGCTAGTTTAAGGTCTGTGAAGGTAGAAAATTCAATGAGCTTTGTAGAAACCTTACTCTCTTTGTTTCTGGTTTCATATGCTTAATTTATGATTAATTGTTGAATTTTAGTTTAGTTATATTGTTTTGATTATTTATGATATTATTTTAATTAAACTGATTAATGAGTGGATTTAACATTTATGAAATTGCTGGAATTTTGATGTTGAATTTCGGTTGTTATTGTGTTTCTTTGTGCTTGATGTATTAAGCTGGTTTAATTTCTAAGAGTAAAACAAACAAACAGAAACTAGCCGATTGGTATTCTACATTTAACTTGTTAAATGTCTCGGATTATTTTGGATATAGCAAAATTGTATGACCAAACTAAAATTTAAATCATGTTTGTTCATTTGTAACTATTAGGTTAGATTTATGTTTCATTTCTTTGATTCCTAAGTTTGATTCATTCGAACATCAAAGACCCCCCTTATTATTTGCATATTAGTTTGGCGTAATTCATAGGTTTCCATAATTATAATTGTTTTAGTTTTTGAATTTTTCCTAATTAATGATATTAATCTTGTATATGAATATAATTGGATGAAATCTTTTTCTGTGTTTCATTATGTACTTTTAACTTCTTTTCAATTCGTAAAATAGCATAGCTTAATGTATTATCTTAAAAAGAACTATGTAATGGATATTTCATACTAATATCTTGATTAATATGTTTGTGACAAATCTGGAACTTTTCTTTTAAAAGTTTATTAGTTTATCGAAAGATTTTTTATTAATTGAATTATGTAAAGATATATGTTTTAATATAACTAGATGTGTAAATTCCAAATTAGGATTGTTTTAAAAGAATTGTAATTAATAAACTAATTTAGTAAATTAACTTTTCTCGTGGGATAGTCTATTATTTACTATATACTACATTATTTAATACATTGATTAATAAATTGAAAACAAATAAGGATGTAATTTTAAACGTTTAACGACACGTATTAAATTTTGGCACTGTTGCTGGGGAAAGCTCTATTTACTTAGTTTATTTATTTATTTTTGAATCATAACTAAAAATTCTTTTGTTTTTGAAGTTGTTTTATAAATGTTTGAAGAAATTTTACTCGAGGAACCTTGACAGCAGAGGAGGACGTCCAGCCAATGACGTAAACCAAAGGCATTATTGGGAGGCAACCCAGGACAAAAAAAATCATATTTTAATTTCTTTCTCCTTAGCTCTTTTTTTTATATATATAGCTATTTATGTTTCCAAAAAAAGTCAAATTATTTTTGCTATTTTATCTTTTTTTTTTCTTGGATATTCCTTTTTCTGCAATTAGTTGTTGCAATGAGGATAATGTAAAGTCTAAGTGTAGGGGGAGATTATCGAAACATAACATAGTTGTTTTGTGCATTTTATTTATAAAAATAGGGATTAAAAATTTAGGAATTTGGATTGCTTGCTTAGGCTAGTTGGCTTTAACATTATTTTGTTTTATACGTATGCATTTAGTTTTTATCACCATAAAAGAAAGGGAACAATAAATTTTAACCTTATGGTTGATGGATTAGCAAGTTACATAGGTTATTTTCTTTAACACAATATTTTTTAAAACTTTTTTGTTTAATTTTAGGTTCACACTTAAGACAATTAACCCTCATTTGATAAATTTAGTTTACGAGCAATTGGAAGTCTTATTTTAATTTTACATACACGACATTAAAGTCAGACTTTTACTTAATTTAAAAATGTCTAGTATCCTTGGTGATTTTCATTTACTTTTGATTACTGGAGAAATACTTGATATGACCTTCAAATTTTAATTTAAAAAATGTTATTGTTAATAATCAAATGCTCCTTTGAGACAAAAAAAGGTTACTGGGGAACACTTAAGGACAAGAGACCAAGTACTCCTTTGAGATCATAAATAAAGTGAGAAGATGAACCAAACACAAAGGGTAAAGTGCCTATTGTGTTAGGAGTTAGTGATAAAAAATAATAAAATAAAATAATTCAAGTCAAACCAAGATGTTTAGTATATAGAATTAATATACCGACATTATTTATAGACTAACTTTATTAGATGAGTTATGAATATCTCTTAAGTTTAAAGTTAAAATTGAAATTTTAAAGATGTTTTAAAAGATTTTATATTGATGATTAAATTGATTGTGAATATGCTAAGACAATATGATTTTCATAAATAAATTTTTTAATTGGTTGTTTAGTTTTTTCTAATCTAATTTCTTCTATATGAGGTATGGTCGTAAACTAGATTCATATTTTGCATCATAATGCTATTTTGATTGAAGATGATCAAAAGATATGTGTGCGAGAATTTGATAAGTAGAAATTATAGTATATTTTGCACTCCTATTTTACATTATTTTAATTCACATAACACTTTTGGGTTTAATTATTGCATTTTCTTATTAATTATTCAAGTTATTTGATTTTATATTTTATTGCTAAAAATATAAATATATCTAATTTGTTTTAAATATTTTTTTATAGGTTTGATGGACCCAAAAGGAAAACCTAAAACAACCCAATAAAAGAACAAAACAGCAGTTGGACAAAAGCACCAAAACACCATCAGTATAAGCAAAAACGACATTAGTAGCATACAACCAATAGTAGAAGCAAAACAACGCAGTCCAAGTAGCATAATAAAACCCAATAGGATAAGAACCAAAAACGTAGCAGTAGAGGAAACAAATAAATACATAGTAGAAATAAAAGAAGCAAAGTAGCAGTCAAGACAAAAATGAAACGCAAAGCTATAGAAAAAGAAAAAAACATAAAAACCTAACTCAAAATCTCTTCAAAATGGAAGAGATAAGCAATAGCTTATCAAAGAACCAGAAATGTGTGGCAGTTGGGATGTTTCTTAAAGGCTATAAAAAGGCAACTGTGGGAGGAGAAAAAGAGCAAGCTGTCAAGCAAGAAGAGAGTTCTCCGAGAGATTCTATCTTCAAAAGTGGGTTATAGCAAAGATTTAGTACAAGGAGGTGTGGGAGTGCTTGGAGAACCATAATTCTACCTGTTTCGAGCTGGTTCATAATTGGAGGAGAAATTTCATACCTTAAGGTTGGTCTAAGATTTATAAAGGCAGAAAATTTCAATGAGTTTTTTGAAAACCTTACTCTCTTTGTTTCTAGCTTCATATCCTTAATTTATGATTAACTGTTGAATTCTAGTTTAGTTATATTGTTGTGATTATTTGGGATATTATTTTAATTAAATTGATTACTGACTGGATTTAACATTTATACAATTATTAGAATTTTGACGTCAATTTCAGTTGTTAATTGTGTTTCTTTGTACTTGATGCGTTGAGTTGGTTCAATTTCTAATAGTAAAAAGGAACAAGTAGAAATTAGCTAGTCGATTTTCTATATTTAATTTGTTGTGTCTCAGATTATTTTGGATATATAAAAATTGCATGACTAAACTAAAATTTAAAACATACTTGTTCATTTGTAAATATTATGTTAGATTTATGTTTTATGTCTTCGATCCCTAAATTTGATTTGTTTAAACATTGAAGACCCCCTCTTTTTGCTTACGTATTAACTTAGCGTAATTCATAGGTTTTCATAATTATAATTGTTTTAGTTTTTGAAATTTTCCTAATTGATGAGATTAATCTTATATGTGAATATAATTGGATGAAATCTTTTATGTGTTTCATTATGTACATTTAACTTCTTTTTAATTCATAAATAGCATAGCTTAATGTATTATCTTAAAAATAACTATGTAATGGATATATCATACGAATATATTGATTAATATGTTTTTGAAAAACTTGGAAATTTTCTTTTAAAGGTTTATTAGTTTTTTGAAAGATTTTTTATTAAATGAATTATGTAAAGAAATGTGCTTTAATATAACTAGATGTGTAAATGTCAAATTAGGATTATTTTAAAAGAATTGTAATCAATAAACTAATTTAGTAAATTAACTTTCCTCGTAGGATCGACTTTTCTTTGCTATTTACTAGATTGTTTAATAAATTGATTAATAAATCAAAAGTAAATAAGGATTTAATTTTATACACTTAACGACACGTATCAAGGACACCTGAAGAAAGTCAAGGAATATCAACATGTCATTCCTTATCCTACAAAAGTGAAGAAAGATTAAACGGATGCACAGTTTGGTAAGTTTCTTAAAATGTTTAAGCAACTCCAAGTTAACTTACCTCTTGTTGAAGCTTTTGTGCAGATGCCACAGCATATGAAACTTTTAAAGGATCTATTATCAAAAAAGGAAAAGTTGGAGGAATTCTCGGTTGTAACACTGAGCGGAAGGAGGTCAAAAAATTTGAAAAGCAAACTACCAGAGAAGTTTACCGATCCAGAGAGTTTTACTATTCCTCGTCAAATTGGTAGTTTAAAAATAAATAAGACTTTAGCCAACCTACCGGCCGAAATTAATATGATGCCTTATTCATTGTTGAAGAAATTAGGATTAGGTGAACTAAAACCTACTAGGATAAGTGTGCAGCTAGCAAATAGATTGATAAAATATCCTATAAGAGTTATAAAAGATATTCTTATTAAGGTTGATAAGTTTGTCTTCCCAGTTGATTTTGTGATTCTTGATATAGAGGAAGGTGTAGAAGTACCTCTAGTCTTTAGTTGACTCCTTTTTGGTGACTGTTAAGTCAATAATAGATGTTGATGAAGGCAAGTTAATATTAGGGGTGGGGGTTGAAGACGTTGTTTTTTAAAATGTCTAATGTCATTAATCCTGCTCTTGAACTTACTTATGTAATTGGATCTAATGAGTCTTATAATGATTCATTATTAGATATTTTGTAGGACTTTACCTTTAAAGGTCCACCAAAGCTTGTGCAAGTTCAAGGCCGTAAACCAAAGCAAAAAATGCGATAATAAGCAAAAACATGTAGTTTATTTAGAGGTCATGGAACTTACGGTAATACTACAAAAACCCCATCTATATAATTTGCCTTGAGCATGGAAGGTATGTTGAGCTTATAGCATTAAACAAGCGCTACTTGGAAGGTAACCTAACAACTAAAATAGGTTTTGTTTTAAAATTGGATTTCATTTATTTCTAATTTGATGTTAGCATAGGATTTTATTGAGTTTTGATGTAATTTACGTTAGGGCATTAAGCATCCTGAAGATATTTTGCATAATGATTGGGCTAGGGTGTACGCGTTAAGGTTTCATAACTTTTGAGTGCAAATTTTTCCAACTATTTTTTATGTTCACAAAGAGCTACATGCTCTATAGACATGCTCATGTAAGCCCGCAATAAGTTACAAGTTTGTCACTTACATAGTCAGCTACACGACCATGTAGCAGACTGTGTAAGTGTGCGACAACCCTTAAAACTTGTTTATGCATGAATAAATGGGTGTTTTGCAATTTTGAGGGATTTTAACAACACCCCTCATTGTTTAATAAATTGATTAATAAATCAAAAGTAAATAAGGATTTAATTTTATACACTTAACGACACGTATCAAGAACCCCTAAAGAAAGTCAAGGAATATCAACATGTCATTCCTTGTCCTACAAAAGTGAAGAAAGATTAAACGGATGCACAGTTTGGTAAGTTCCTTAAAATGTTTAAGCAACTCCAAATTAACTTACCTCTTGTTGAAGCTTTTGTGCAGATGCCACAGCATATGAAACTTTTAAAGGATCTATTATAAAAAAAAGGAAAAGTTGGAGGAATTCTCGGTTGTAACATTGAGCGGAAGGAGCTCAAAAATTTTGAAAAGCAAACTACCAGAGAAGTTTACAGATCCAGAGAGTTTTACTATTCCTCGTCAAATTGGTAGTTTAAAAATAAATAAGACTTTAGCCAACCTACCGGCCGA